>CM032446.1:81552377-81607377 GCA_019049505.1 Pachyrhynchus sulphureomaculatus | reverse complement strand
TACGATTAAATTAATGTAGGAGTCGTTGGAGATCATTTTCATTTTCCGCGAATAGTGCCGCATCGTCAGCGTAGCACAATATGGTAATTTCCTTATCATTCTCTCATTGGGCCCACTTTCTTATTACTTCGTTCATGACGATGTTGAAGAGGAGCGGGCTCAGTGAGTCCTCTTGACGAATATCATTCCCGGTTGGTATCGGATTGGTCAGTTCTCCGTTTTGATCAGATTGTGTGGGATTTGGCTATTGTAGAGGACATGTATAACGTCTTTCGGCTGGACATGGTCAAAGGGCTTTTCTAAGTCACTAAAGCAGATTATAGGCCGGCTTGTTGTATTCAATAGACTTCTCCGATATTTGTCTTAGGAGAAAAACGGCGTCCGTGCAAGATCTGACTGATCTGAATCCTTGTTGTTCATCTGCTAGAGAGGTGAGACTGTTAATTTTATTCGTTACGATCTTTGCTGAGAGTTTTAATGTGATGTTCAGCAACTTTATTCCTATATAATTCGAAGGTATTGTCTTGTCTCCTTTTTTAAACATAAGAATTGTGGTATTTGTCCGCCATTCATTTGGAATTCGGTGGTGGTAGAATATCCTCTGAATTAATTTCGTCAGTTGTTGTTCAAGGCTTTCTCCTCCATATTTCGGAAGTTCATTTGGAATACTGTCTTGTCCGGGCCTCTTTCTATTCTTCAGCTTCTGCAGGACTTGCTGTATGTCCGACATTATAATTTCAGTGTTCTCATTAATCACTATTTCTGGTATATCTATTGTTGCTTCTGTATCTTTTGCCTTATATAAATCAGTTAGATAGTTGATCCAGTTTTCCCTGGGCATTTGATTCATTTCAACGAGTCTCCTTTTGTGATCTAATCAATCGCCATATTTGTTTCTGACAGCCGTAGAAATCTCTTTCCGATCTTTTCGAGAATGCTTCTCAGAACTGATCCTTTATTCGTCTTGACAAAGTTGTTGTTTCATTTCTAATTCTCTGATATTTGCCATACGACTCTGCTGTTCTCGTTGTTCGATATGTGAGGTATGCCTTTTGTGATCTAATCAATCGCCATATTTGTTTCTGACAGCCGTAGAAATCTCTTTCCGATCTTTTCGAGAATGCTTCTCAGAACTGATCCTTTATTCGTCTTGACAAAGTTGTTGTTTCATTTCTAATTCTCTGATATTTGCCATACGACTCTGCTGTTCTCGTTGTTCGATATGTGAGGTATGCTTGTTTTTTTCTTCTTGCATTTTCGTTTAACTTCTGGAAAGGACCATGGGGTTTTATAAGTACTTTTGCATTCATTCTTTCCCGTTCTTGTACCAAGTGCTTCATATGCGACGTTCTTTATGTTGTTCTTAACTTTTTCCCAACTAAGGTCTATATCATCTTCTTCTATTATTGGGTTTGTGTCGATTTTTTCTTTTAGTCTTTTCCTGTAGAGGTCTTTTGTTGCTGGATCTCATATCGATTCTACATTAATTCTTTCTGTTTGAACTCCTTGTCTCCGGTTTTTGGTAGTCTAAATTTTATTCTGATTTTTTCCAGCAGCATACCATGGTCGCTAACGCTAACTATTATACTTTAGATACTATTATAAAAACAGTCGTAGATTACAAATATTTTTAAAATTATATTAAAACCCATTCTAGTTGATAAGAGTTGTTATATTAGATAAATATGAAATAACCGGTCAAGTGCAAGTTGAACTTGCACAATTAGTGTTCCGTACGTTGATTGCTTTTAAAATAAAAAATGTTGTAAAGGAAGTACAAAATGATCAGTGACTTCACAAAACACACCTCAAATGAGTTTTCAACAAAGTTTATTTCCAATCTTTACTGAAAGTTGATGACCTTGAAATTTCTGTTTTTTTTATATACTAGATAAATTATTACAGGTAATGCACTCGTGATAATTTTCGTTCAATCTACACCACGTGGAGAATATTCCAGAATTTTTTCAAAATTTTTTGATAAGTACTTTTCGAGATAAGGCGGGTGGACAGCGATTTTTTAAAAATAATATAAAGAAAAGTGCGCGCAAGTATTATATATATATTTTTTGCTCGTGTTTTCATAAGCTTTCATTTGACACCACTCAAAATTTAACTTTTAAAACTACATGGCTCTGATGAGGCCATCAATTTCTATATTATTACCAAATTTCAAATTTCTATGACAAATAGTTTCGAAGAAAATCGGGTGTGACAAACGGACTGACAAACAGACAAACTGACAGACAGACACCGAAGTTATCTTATAAGTGTTCCGCATGGAACACTAAAAAGACTGTTTTCAGTCAATTTCCACTGATTTATATATCAATCTTTTGATGACGCGTTTTGCTGTCGATGCAGCTTCGTTCGATCTACATTTAACACTGACATCAGTGTAGATCCGACGAAGCTGCATCGGTAGCGAAACACGTCATAAAAAAATTTATAAATAAATCAGTGGAAATTATCTAAACACAGTCTCTTATTATATATTTATAATGAATTTTCATCAAGTAGAAGCTACAACCATCCGAACGTTATAACTTAGATGTTTTATTATGTTCCTTTAGTATGCTGGTGTCTTTTTTAATTGTTGTTTTTAGTGTTCCGTATTTGTTCCTAAAAAGAACATTTCAATTAAAATTTAGTTTTCGGTCAACTAAAGACGAAATGAAAAGAATATCATTTTTAGAAGTTACCAAAAGTGTTCTTCGTATTTGCTGAACCATCCCGAGACGCGTTTCGTGGTATCACGGCTCATCAGCAAATACGAGAACACATTTTTAGTTCTTTATCCCGGTAACTAACGGAAAACTATAACCTTCCTGCTTTGAGCAGTAAGCTCGAGAAAGTTGCGTTTCTGCAATAAGTGCCAGCTGTGCTGTGCCGCTTTGCTTGAATAGACTTGGTAAGTCGCCGACAGGGTGCAGTATAAGCATCTATTTGTTATAGTTTTCCTTAACTGGAGGAAAAAAAAGGTAGTTGACATCAAGTACTGTTTATATCAAGAATTGGTAAATTTCTCTTTATGCTCTTTGTTAATTGGAACAGAAGAAAATCTACATCCAGTAAATTCATGAAGAAATTAAATATATTTCCTAATGAGTCCTAATTGATTTATAACTTTTTGCTACTAAATACTCGATCAGATAAGCTCTTTGTACCGGAAATTAATCAATGTCATTTGTAGAATGAGTAATTAATAAATACCAAAAGATTTTCATTTTCTTTTTTTTCGTTTTTATAGTATCTGTTTCTACAGTAGCTTGAGAAACGTCCAGCAACTGCAATCTAACATTTTGAAAGATCACATGACCTACAATATTTATTTCTATTAAAATCGTCATTTTTAGTTTCTTAAATCATTAACTTCTTTAATACCTAGACTATCTTCACAGCCATCAAATATAATATACTTTCCATGTTATTCTTAACAAATATACGTGGACAAGATATATTTTATTCCTCAGAAGACGCTAAGCATGTCATTTATAAAAACATTACCCTCTAAGTCAATCGTCATTTTAAAATGGCAGTGAGTACGGTGAAGATAGTAGTCAACAGAAGCTAAATTGCAACACTGTACGGTACCTTTTAAGCATCAAAGTATATTTAGAATATTATGCTCAAGAACATCTTTTGTTCTTTATAATAATTATTTAATGCGGACAGTCAAATTTACTCGATTCATCAATATTACTTGTATTTTTTTTAAATTAGACTTTAGATTAACAATTGAACGAAGTATCAAAAAGTAAATAACAAGATAGAAGCTTGGGATAGCTAAGCAAAGGAAGATGAGATAAATAGTACAGGATAAACCAAAATAAGAATTAGTAGTTAATTTTCTAATTAACTGCAGTTGAAACGTGTAGATTTTTTTATGGTAAATTTGAGACGACCGACTTGGCTTTTCCCATTTATTTTTACATCAATAGAATGTCTCTTCAAAAGGCAGACGTCTACACGGAAATTCATATTTCCAGAAATAAGAAAAGGAAATTTACATAACTAATGCTTGATTTGGCATATCTATAATATATATAAAATGCAACGACTCTCTGTCTGTCTGTCTATCTGTCTGTCTGTCTGTCCGTTAGTGCGCTTATCACTGGAGAACCACTTATCCGATTTACGTACTTTTTTTTT
The DNA here is from genome assembly GCA_019049505.1 of Pachyrhynchus sulphureomaculatus. Classification (NCBI taxonomy): domain Eukaryota; kingdom Metazoa; phylum Arthropoda; class Insecta; order Coleoptera; family Curculionidae; genus Pachyrhynchus; species Pachyrhynchus sulphureomaculatus. The sequence goes on along the minus strand of CM032446.1, from coordinate 81,603,225 downwards.
AAAAACATACATATGTTCTCTGGCCAGGTTATAGGCTATATTTTATTACGATAGGTAGCATAAGAAATGAGCAGTGACGTAAAATAGTGAATGAAGTCAGAAAAAAATTTGCCGCTAGCGCGTTCCCTTGCAATACACAGCCTAAACCATTAAATATGGAACAATCTCATGTAGCAGAGAATATCTATAATCTATAATCTATAATCTATAATCTATAATATATAAAAAAATGCAATGTCTCTCTGTCTGTTTGTCTATCCATTAGTGCGTTTATCACGCGAGAATCACTTATCCGATTTACCTGTCCTTTTTTTAAATTCATACATATATTTTTTGGCCAGGTTATATAATAATAATAATAATCTATATCTATAATATATATAAAATGCAACGTCTCTCTGTCTGTCTGTCTGTCCGTTAGTGCGCTTATCACTGGAGAACCACTTATCCAATTTTCGTCCCTTTTTTTTTAAACATATATATGTTCTCCGGCCAGGTTATAGGCTATATTTTATTGAGATAGCTAGTATAAGGAATGAGCAGATAATAGTAAATAAAGTCGGAAAAAAGTTTGCCGCTAACGCGTTCTCCTGCAATACACAGTCTAAACCATTAAATGGAACAATATTATGTAGCAGGGAATATCTATAATCTATAATATATATAAAATGCAATGTCTCTCTGTCTGTCTGTCTGTCCATTAGTGCGTTTATCACGCGAGAACCACTTATCCGATTTACGTGTCTTTTTTTAAATTCATACATATACTCTTTGGTCAGGTTATATAATAATAATAATAATCTATATCTATAATACATATAAAATGCAACGTCTCTCTGTTTGTCTGTCCATCCGTTAGGGCGCTTTTCATTCGAGAACCACTTATCCGATCTACGTGCTTTTTTTTTAAACATACATATGTTCTCTGGCCAGGTTATAGACTATATTTTATTACATTAAGTAACATGAGGACTAAGCAGTGACAATAACAGTGAATCAAATCGGAAAAAAGTTTGCCGCTAGCGCCTTCTCTTGCAATACACTGCCTAAACCACTAAATATGGAACATTATCATGTAGCAAAGGATATCTATAATATATATAAACGTCTTTCTGTCTGTTTGTCCGTTGGTGCGCTTATCACTGAAGAACCACTTATCCGATTTACGTGCTTTTTTTTAACATGCTAAACCATTAAATATGGTACAATATCATGGAGCAAAGAATATCTATAATATATATAAAATGCAACGTCTCTCTGTCTGTCTGTGTGCCCGTTAGTGCGCTTATCACTGGAGAACCACTTATCCGATTTACGTGCTTTTTTTAAACATACGTATGTTCTCTGGCCAGGTTATAGGATATGTTTTATTACGTTAGGTAACATTAGGAATAAGCAGTGACCATAATAGTGAATCAAGTCGGAGAAAAAGTTTGCCGCTAGTGCGTTCTCTTGCAATACACTGCCTAAAGCATTAAATATGGAACAATATCATGTAGCAAAGAATATAATATATATAAAATGCAACGTCTCTCTGTCTGTCCGTTAGTGCGCTTATCACTCGAGAACCACTTATCCGATTTACGTGTTTTTATAAATTTATACATATGTTCTATATAATTTGATATAAGCCTAGATAATGGGAGATAAGGTGAAATAATGGGAGATAAGGAGAAATAATTGGAGGTAAGTCGAGTTAAGCCTCGATAATGGGAAATAAGATGAGAGAATGGGAGATAAGTATAAATAATGGGAGATAAGGAGAAATAATGGGAGATAAGCAGAGATAAGTCAAGATAATGGGAGACAAAGAGAAATAATGGGAAATAAGGAGAAATATTGCGAGATAATTCGAGATAAGCATAGATAGTTGGAAATAAGGTGAGATAATGGGAGATAAGAAGAAATAATGGGAAATAAGGAGAAATAATGGGAGATGAGCAGAGATAAGCCTAGATAATGGAAATTATGTAGAGATAATGGGAGATAAGGAGAAATATTGGGAGATAAGGGGAAATAATTGGAGATATTTTTTTACGTTGGGTAACATAAGGAATAAGCAGCGACGATAGTAGTGAATCAAGTCCACGCGAGCGGAGCCGCGGGCCCTACTAGTTATATATAAAATGAATATTAGACTATATTATTCTTCCGTTACACCAAAAAATCATCATGTTCGTTAATTGTACACTGTATTTCTTAATTGCCGTATTTATTCCACATTAAAGTTAAGGAAAATATGACTCGAAAAACTGTTTTGGAATTATATACTAAGATTCAATTTCGGTTAGCATGCTATTATTAGAAACAACTACTAAATTATAAGGTTTAAAAGTAAACTAACATTTATCATATGCACTAAAAATAATTTAACAATAAAAAAAAGAAATAAATTTTGTTTTACATAAGCGTATTCTATCTTCATCTAAACAAAGCGTCTCCTATTTCAACGATGTGATCCAAAATAAAATCGACATCTCTTCTTGTGAGTGCAGAATTCTGCGAGACAAATCGGAAAAAGTTTGGCAAACTTTTTAAGGGTTGATAATTCAGCATTACTGATCCATGTTTAACCATTACTGCTTTTATTTGTGGTGCCACCTATAAGAAAATAGGAAAATTAAATTGTAAAATAAATATGCTAAAGGAGATTGCAAGAAATCAGTTCCTTTAGTGTAGTGCCTTTAGGATAGTTAAAAAATTTTATGCGGTTATTGTACTCAAAAATTTTTACAATAGACTTTTGATTTGATGTTGCCAATCACACACGTATTATTTTATGTAAAAGCAAAAAAATTACGAAAAATTATTTTGGAATGAAGCAATTATTTGCTGCCTTGCACTATCAACTAATGTACATTAATTTACGATATTCGAAGCACAACAATTTATGACGGTAAATCTAATAAAATTTTTAAAAATATTTTTAAATTCGGAGCAATATATCACCAAAAAACTAAATATTAGATTTTTAATTTACTCGAAAACCTGAACTAACCTGAACTAATATGAAAGATATTTATTAACCTTTTTTGAATGTGATGGATTCCAAGGCTCTTTATTTTGGCAGAAAACATCTGTTTTATGTCAAATAGCTTCAGAGAAAATCGGGTGTGACAGACGGACAGACAGACAGGCAGACAGGCGGATGGACAAACAGACACCGAAGTGATCTTATAAGTGTTCCGTATGGAACACTAGAAAGATCCTGTATACGTTCTAGAGTAACCATATATAATAATCATTGGCCTAGGGAATCCCTTTTCAGAAATTACTTTTATTCCCTAATTAAAATATATTATTATTTGGTAAAAAGTATAGGATAACTTATAAGCACGAGGATACTTAGGGATAGGCAAGGATATGTACGTTAAATATCTAAATCATCCGGTGGTTTATCGGACGAAGACAGTCTGTATGTTTTGACATTTCAGTACGGAGGTACAATCCGGGCGTGCTGTTTATTAATAACGAAACCAGGACATATACAAAGCTCAAAATGTTTACATTTAAACACAATCCAGCATTAAAAGTGGTCTTAAACTTGAACTACTATACTAGTCATAATACCGACGGGTAACGAGAAGTGTTGTCAGATTTCTAAAATTTAAAATATTCAGTGATTCAGCGGCTTTTATAATATTATTAAAACTCTAATCTAATGAAGTAAATTATTTGCAGAATTTCAGCTAATAGAGAACAAAATAAGTTAAATTATGCTTATAACAGATACTTAAATAATTTTTTAAATTTGTACTTATATACGAGCACATGTAGACTGCCATTAAAATTAACAACCATAACAACACTGATCCTCATCAACAGCCGGTTTGCTTTAAGTTGTTAGCAGCGAAAAGGCAATTGTTTCCATAAGATGGGTTGAAATTTTGTTCAGTGTTTTCCACTTGTCCTTATCGTACTCATTGAAATTTCTAACAAATCATTGATTTAGCAGGGACACGATATTATGAATGACATACTTTGTCTATTCTATTTTATTGTCTAGGAACATATACGATGTACGATCCTTTCGGAAATTGCAATTACACTACTCAGTATATATCACAAATACACCAAACCCTTTATTTTTGCACTGGACGCGCGTTTCGCTAATCATGTTAGCTTCATCACAAGCGTTGATTGACTAACGCGCGTCGAGTGCAAAAATAAGGTGTTTGGTGTAGTGGTGATATATACTGAGTAGTGTAATACATTTTCACTTTTCTGGCTAAAGGAAGATGAAGAATTTGGAAATGAAATTATTTTTCATTATTTTTTAACTCGAGGAGGGGGTGAAGAACATAGGAGTTATAACATATTGTATAGTTTTTATAGTAATTTGAGAATTTTTTTCTACGTAATGAACAAGTTTTAAGCATATTACCAGTCACCGCGATCTTCAGGGTTCATTCCTACTTATATAAAAATCGGTATTAGCTACTAAAAATGAACAAAATCCATATTTCGGCAGTGATCTTTGTTCTATTATTTGGCAATCCATCTCGGGAAACGTTTTGTCGTATCACAGCTCATTAGCGAAGCTAGGATCGACAAACAAAAGAATCGAGCTTTCAGTACTTATCATTGTCGATCCTAGCTCGGCGGATGAGTCGTCATAAGAAGAGAACTTTTGCGTTCAGTTCTAGTAATTGATACTGATTTTTATATACGTAGGATGGGACCCTAAAGATCGCTTTGCCTAGCAGTAATTCTTTCCAGCTTAGCTGTTCAAATCTCTGTCAGTCTGTAGCCTTAAAAAACCCTGGCGGAGGGAAGGTATGCTTTTAAAGTTTAGGCTTTCGCCATCCAGAGTTACAATTTATTATATCTTACCGTGGTATGATTTATAGTGAAATATATCAGGGGTTAAAGGAGTGAGGTAGAAGCTAGAGGGGTTGTTCCGTATATATCGTCTTATATGTCTTTTTCACGGTTTTGAGAGTCGAGGAATCTGAAAATTAATTTTATTTCTTTCAATTTTAACAGAGGTAGAAGTCGAAAGGGATGATGGTCGATCAATATTATATGTGAATAATGTGTTATTTCCAAGGAGCTGCGGTGTGACTGTATTGTACTACTTGAAGTAAGTTATTATTTAGTGTACTAAAGTCAGATTCAGTCTTTATTTTAGAGCTGCGTGTTTGCAAGGAAAATACTACCAATTTTTATAAATATCTAGAAGAGTTCATATGAAAATACACAATTTTTACAAAACTCTAGGACATTTACCCGCAGATTCGAGTTATTTAATACATTTTTACAAAATACTAAAGCATATCATGCGAAAATTAATTTAAATAAATATTTCTATGAAGTTTTAGAATATACTTTGTCATTTAAAATTAAGTTTTGACTTATATAAAGAAGTAATTAATAAAATATAATTAAATTTTAAACCAGTGTGTGTGTCTTAAATTATTAACACAATGGTCCGATTCTCCAAAATTACCGGGGTAATCAGTCTTCGTTTTTCTTTAAGGATTTAGTAAACGTTAAAATTATTTGACTTATGTAAGTTATATTAATGTACCTGTGAACAATCTGAAAAAGCCAAAATTCTTTAAATGAATCTGGAAAATTCTAAAATAAAGACTCCCCGAATGAAAAACAATTAAATAATTTTTAAAATCGAAAAAATATTTTTTTTTACCTTAGTTATCCTTGCACTGGTATAATGTTGAAATAATATATTTTCTTTCTTCTTTTAAGGAGTAACTTATTTCTCTATTGTTATAAATTTAGTGTGTGTCAGATGACTAATGCAATAGTTCTGATCTGTGTCTAACGTCCCTGGCGGATATTTTTTACTTTATTAGTTTAAACATGTAAAAAAATATATAAAGAAATTAACGATATAGCAATAAGTTGTCTTCTGCTTTTGCTACTTTAGTTTTAAAAGCCCCTTGTATACCTGAATGGCAAGGTCTGATGGCGACATCTGAACTTGATTCAAAAAGATACATAAAAATCAATTATGTTTGCAAGAGCTTATGTTGTGCTCTGTAAAATATGCAGGAAGATATCTTTGAAAAATGTTTGGTTAATTATAAACATATTAAAGAAAAACGGTAGAGGGAAATCCTAATTTTGTGGTTAAAATAAATACACATTCTAAAAGAGGAAATTTCAATTTTCTCTATTAAGCTGTTTATCTGCACAATTTTTGATTCAATTTATTGATAAATAATGAAACAATTTATTTACACTTAAACTTATGTTGATTTATTTTTAAATTTATGGGTTAACTGAAGAATTGGAGTTAACTAAAATTATTAATTGAAAGTTATGTAGTCAGATTAGGTATATAGTATTTTTACTATCCTTGTGAAAAAAATTATCCTCCGAGGTTCCGTATTTTTTCACGTTTTAGCGACCCTAGATCATGAAAAACATAGTCTCCCATTTCCGTCAGTCACGATAACTCTTCAATGAAATGAGACATCGATTTCCACTTTGTTACACATATAGTAGGCTGCAGTGAGGAAGCAATTTATGGTTTTTGAATGATATAGCTTTAGGAAAAAGAAGCGGGGGTCCATAAATTTTATACAGTTTTAATAGTATCATACGAACTGCATTTTTATGAACAAAATTTAAGGATGAATGCATTTAATCGAAGTATCTGAAAGGTGTGTTATTACTTCCCTTACGAACGAAGATTGTATTCGTAAAAAAATCAGGGATGGAACCTATAGTTTTTCGACAATATCGCTAAAGAGAAAAAAGGTTAAAAGGATGGGGCAGATAAATTTTCAAACATTATATAAATATTCTTTAATTTTTAATTAATGCAATGAACGAATTTGAAGTATTATTATTTACAGTCGATGGCAGAACAGGTTAAGGAGTGGGGGAGGAAATGGGTGTTAGTGGGGTTGTTTTGAATATATTGTATTACACGTTTGTTTCACGGCTTTGAGAATCGATGATTCTGAAAGTTCTGTTCATTATTTTCAACAATTTTTGGTCAAACATATAAGAGCTACTGAGGATGAGGAGGAGGATAAAGAAGTCGCTTGGTATAAATCATGTTACGCGTTCTTTTCAGGGCTTTTAGAGTCTGGTCTCTTAAAATTTTGTAATTTTTTCACTAATTATTTATGAGTAAGTCTGTTAAGGGGTAACCACAGAGGCTTAGAGGAGTTGCTGTTTATATAGGTATTGTGATATAACTCTCTTTCAGGGTTCTTATAATCAATGAATCTGAAAACTGTTATTTTTTTATTATTTTCAACTGATTGAACATATAAGTTAAATAAGGTAAGGGAGGCGATAAAATGGTTGCTTTGAATATATCGTGTTCTAAGTTGCTTCAGAGTTCTTGGAGTCAAGGACTTTGAAAATTGTGTAATTTTACCATTATTTTCATTTAGTCAATCATATAAAGGGTTAATGAGGTAGAGGAACAGTTAGAGGAGTTGCTTTATATATTCGTAGTCTATGTCCTTTTTAGAATTCCTGGAGTCAAAAAATATGAAAATAATGTCTCTTTTTTATTAATTTCAATTGGTCAATGCAGGGTATTAACGAGGTGGGAGAGGGGATTAGAGTGGTTGCTTCGAATTTATCGTGAAATACTTGTATATCGTTTTTAGGGCTCTTTGGTTCGAGGAATTGGAAAATTGTGTTATTTGTTCGATATTTTTAATTCGAGCAGAAATGCTTTGTAAAGAGAAATGTGAGATTTGAGCTGTAAATATCTCTTATACTCTTTCTGTTTTCAACTTTTTCTTGTGATCAGTAGCTTACCATAAAGAACCTCTTATTTAAATATTGACTAGAGGCGTTTGGACTAACGAATTTTTTAGTACAGGAGAAAGTCAAACCCACTATTTAATTTAGAACTACGCGTTGCAAAGGAGGTACTGGGTAAATAACTTTATTTTTTTTATTATGTTTAATTATTTATAACTGCAAAGGGGTAGAGAGGGAGTTGGAGGAGTTGCTTCGATTATATTGTGTTATACGTCTTCTTCAGAGATGTAAGAGTCGATGAATCTAAAAATTATGTTATTTTTTTATTATTTTGAATCGGTCGAAAATCTAGGGGGTTAATGCGTTAGAGAAAGGGATTAGAGGGTTTACCTCGAATACATAGTTTCGCAACTTCTTTGTAGGATTCTTAAAGTCGAAGAATTTGACAATTGTATTATTTTTAAAATTTCTTGAATTGGTCTAATAAGTACGGTGTTAACGAGGTAGGGAAAAAGTCAGAGGGGTATGGTATGGTATACATCATGTTCATCACTTTTCATGATTTTTTGAATCAGGGAGCCTCGAAATTGTTTATTTTTTAGTTTTCCTTTTGTTATTAATATTCTGCCACAAAGTACTTACCGGTTTAACATTGTTTTTTAATTAAAAATTGTAATACTTGGATTTAGTTTTTCTGAAAGTAACAGTCAAGTTCATAATTTATTTTGGAACTGCGTATTTACTAGGGAAGTTTGAAAAGATTTTTTTTTAACCCATTAATAAGCTGCATTTTTAGGTTACGTTATAAATAAAATTGATACAACGCTGTTCATTTTAGGTATTTTATATTGTTAATTTTTATTACTTATTTTCTTAGGAAAGTCTGGAAATTGTTAAGCCGTAACAAACTTAATATAAAAGACACGGTACAAATTAATAAAATTACAATTTAAGAATGGCAAACTTATATAGAAGAAGAAAATAATGGAAACCATACTTGAAGAAGTGAAAAAAGTAAATCTAGAAGTAACTTTAGAACAGACAAAAAGAATTATAAGAAGTCTTAAAAATAGAAATTCCTCAGGACCCGACGACATTACAAATGAGGTGTTAAAATATGGAGGCGAAAAATGATATCGACAACTAGCACAGCTCGTTACAAACATAGTAAAACATGGACAAATACCTACCGATTGGAAAACTGGCATAAAAATCCCAATATTCAAAAAAGGACAAAAGATATCACCTGAAAAGTACCGCGTAATAATGCTCCTAAATACTACCTTAAAGGTATTATCAAAAGTCATACTGAAAGAAATGAGCAAGGATATTCAAGAAAGAGAGGAACTACAGGGATTCCGCAAAAATCGATCGACCATAGATGCCATATTTATAGTAAGACAGATACAAGATATTTATAGTAAGACAAGCCTTCAATATAGTGCAATTAACAGATATTATAAAATTATTGCAGGAAAAGCAGACAAACCAGAAGCTATTAAAAATCATATATGACACTAACACAGAATGTAGAACAAATATAAAAGTGGGACATCTACTGAGCAAGGAAGTAAAAATAAACGGTGGAATATTATAAGGCGATTCACTTAGTCCCCTAATCTTCAACCTTGTTATGGACAAAATAGTGGAGATCTTCCAAAAACTACAGAATACAAAATGGGCAACACACAATCTACTACGTCGATAATGCAGTCCCCTTCTCCGATTCTGGGGACAACCTTCAAAAGACCTTTCATGCCTTCAATTTGAAAACGAGACAACCAAACATGATTATCAATACAACCAAGACAAGATGTATGGTAGTTTCAAAAGAATTATTAATATGCAAGCTGGAGATCCAAGAAAGTATTATTGAACAGGTTAATAATTTTAAATAGCTGGAAACAATGATAATAAGCTACGTAGACTTAAACAGGGAAGTAAAACAACAATCTATGAAGGCACCACTAATAGCAGGGTGTTTGACAGATATAGTATGGAAAAATAACTACCTTATAGTGGAAAGTAAAATAGGATTATATAAGACAACAGTGAGACCGATCCTCACATATGCTGTAGAAACAAGAGCTGATACATGTAAAACAGCACTAATAATGAGGACAATAGAAATGAAGGTGATTCGGGACATACATGGAAAAACTATCCACGGCAGAATCCGCAACAAACATCTACAAGAAATAAGTAAGATCCAAGAAATATCCAAATGGACCAGAACTAGAAGAAAACAATGGAATAAACACGTAGATCGGATGGACGTCAACAGACTTTGTTGCCAAACTCAATAAACTCTGTGGCAGACCTCCGAAACAGTGGATGGAAGGAATGCTGGACGTCCACATCGGAAGAGGCCGAATGGAGATTAAACTGGCAGTATGCATACTTATATGACACACCATATAAGAAAAAAGAAGAAGATATTGAAAAAATAAGCATTTTAGTAAGCCTAATCTCAAAATTGTTATATTCAGAGATGCCAATTAAAATCTGGAATCTTGAAAGTTCTAAGTTTTAGTTGGTGTTTTAACACACAATACTTAATTTATAAAATAGTCTCCGTATTAAGCTTTAATAATAACGCTAATAGTAAGATAAGTTGGCAGCAGTAAGGAACAGATTCAGCACTGGTTGATGGAATAGACATAAAATGATTGTAAGCTATTTCGAGAAACTTGTCTCTTTGGCGACCATTTTCCAAAAGATTCATTTCTATTTTTATCAGTGTGTTTATATTATCGTTACTTTTTGAAGAAGATCAGATTCTTTTAGATACCGATTTTTAATTCTCTCTTCAACGAAAGTAATTCATAAAGCTCTTATGTCCTGACTGAAGATGTACAACTTCGAATTACTTTTATTACCTATCAGGGCTCTGTCAATTCGCAATTTATTTTGGTAGCGATATCGTTGCTGAGTAAATATTTTCTATCGTGTTGATAATCTCTTTAAAGGTTTTTTTCTTCACAAGTATGAGAACGCTTGTCAAAGCGAAAAAAGTGATTGGGCAACAGTTGCAGACCTTCGAGAGAGATAATCTTAAAATACTTTTGCATATATTCGGTAGTTAAAGAAATGTGGTATATAACACATGTACTTTTGAAAATGGTGGAGTTTGTATATCATATTATATTATATTTTAATTTTAGATATACAGTACTAAAAATAGTATAGATTAAAATTTATATTTCCTAAGATTAAGAGACCTTATAGACCTACTCAGAGAACAATAACTTCCAAATTCCTATTTTAGCCTTTGACACTCCAGTCTACCTGAATTTCATAACTCCAGTTATAGTCCTAGAAAGAGCGACAGCCAACCTAAGTGGTTTTTAATTACGTTAAATAAATTACACAAAGCACATACAAGTGTGCGAAGGCCTGGCGCCAAAGCCGGAGCTTGAGCAAGCGCAATTACGGTGTTAAAGGATTATCACTATCATGGAAGACACCAGCATCATTCAAGAGTTTAAGGAGTTCATTAATCACTTTAAGTCTGAAAGAGCAAAGAAGAGTACTCTCATCGATGATCTGGTCAAAAAAATCAGGGAACTAAGGATTCAGATTAACAAGTTGACTGAACAATCAAGTTTTGAAGAATTCTCTGAAGAAGAGGATGAAACCATATTCGACGATGACATAACGTCCGCTGAATCGGACAACTGCATGTCATCCCAATGATCTTCTAAGTCAGTACTTCCATACGCATCAACCCCCCTTGGAGAGGAAACCGATTTCGATGGACCTAATACCATAAAAGAATAAACTCAGGGAGAGTTTATTCTTTTAGGGTATTATCATCATCCTCTAGTGAAGAACTACCTATAAAACGACCCAACCAACAGATCCCAGCTAATGATGCTCCTAAGGCAAACCAGGACTCGAGGAATAATTAGGTCGATACCACCCCGGCTGCAATTAATGGCAAGCCATCAACACTTTCGACCCCCATATAACCCACGCAAAACCCCTGCCACTGTTTCAACCCAACAAAATTCCGCCACTTCTAGTAATTCCAACAAAACTTCAAAAGTCTCTCCTGCTGTATTCCGTGATAGAACATGATGCAATGAGATGATTGTCCACTTTAAAACTTAGATCACCAACCCCCCCTTCCCCCGCCGTTGCTCTCACCCAAACTGAAGCTGTGACCATTACCATATCTATGGCAAATAACTCTACCATCCACCTCTCGTCAATTTACTAATAAAACGTTGACCGCAATCCCATTGATCCCGCAAATGTCCTCCTGCTGTTTGGCTCCAATAACCAAAAATTCGTTCTGAGCGGAGAATTCAATGCCTAAAACGTTCTCTGGGGAAACTTAACGACGAACGCTAAAGGCACTGTACTCCAAGCCATTCAAAACCACATTCCCTTAAATCTCATTTCTTTACATGAGCTCAAATACATTGGGCGTAGAAAACGGGACTTTTTTCTCAAAAATATCAACCTCTGGAATAATACCTTCGTTATTCATGAACTCTCTTCTGACCGCGTACCTGTCATGTTCACACTGGGCAATCCGGCCTACAGAATGAATGCCACAGTCATCATATCCAGCACAGACTGGGACCATTTCTAATGCCTCCTGGCTGCAACAGGTCCCATCCCCTCAATTTCTACAAACCAGGATCTGGACTCGGCTGTCAGTAAATTGACCGCAGACTTCCAGACAGGCTACTACTTTAAGAACCCAGCCAGTTACCTCTCTCGGTAAATTATCCCCAGCTAGCAAAGATTTGGGGTAAGAACCAGCTGCTCAAAAGACCCCTCAGAATGGAGACATCGGTCTCAGAAGGCTCGCAAATCAGGCAACTCAACAAGCAAAAGGCTCACTTGTTTAATTCCACAGCAGCAGGTGGACTTCAAAAATAGAAACCTTTTCCACCCAGGACTGCTTTCTTTGGAAAATAGCGAGAGCCGTATCCATCGACGAGCCAAGAACCATCCCCTCATTCTAACATGCCTACACTACCGCCTCCTGAGTCCAGGAGGAGGCTGATCTTCTGGAGGACCTGCTTGAAGATCAGTTTTTCGCCCACCCACCCTGACCTAAGCCATGATCTTAGGGTCGCTATCACTATACGAGCCTTCAATCTCACCCAGTTTTCCCAAAATACATACTTCACTATCCCTTTCGCTGTTAATGAAATCATCCTCATTTTCTCTATCCGCAAAGCCGCCGATCATAAGAAACTCACCAATAAAGCCCTCAAGAAACATCCCAAAGAACAGATTACAGAAAGCACTAACATCATTAACAGCATATTAAGACTTAGCTACTTCCCCCTTCCTGGAAAAAAGGCAAGATCATCATGATCACAAAACCAGGTTCTTCCTCTTACGAGGCAGCTATCTGCCAAGCAGCCTACTTCCCAGTTTAGGCAGGGGAGCATACTCGAAATCATTAGAGCAAAGTCCACTGCCTTCCGTGTTATCTCTGATGAACGATTGGGCTTTCCACCACTTCACGACATTACCCATCACACCACCAATCTCGCACAAATCCTTTCAAATATGCTTCAAAAGACACGCACAAAGTTAGAGCTATATTTCTTGATGTATCTAAGACTGAGTCCGGTACGAATGCCTCAGTCTGAAATTGATTCGACACGGCTATAACCCGGTCATAACCAAACCTATTCCTTCGTCTCTGACAAAACCTTTCAAGTCCGAGTTGACACGGCTATCTCCGACATCAAGGCCATATAGCAGGAGTCCCCCAAGGCTCTGTCCTCCCTCACTTCTTTAATATCTTCACAGCCGACAATCCCAAATCGGATCAGATCAGATCTTTTCTTTTATGCTAATGACACTGCCATTATAACTTCATCCAAGAGCAGCCGGATCAACACAAGCACATTTCAACGACACTTGAAGAGCCTTGACGCCTGGTTTGACCACAGAAGGATCAAACCGAACCCTACCAAAACCCAAGCCCTTGTCTTCACCAAAGGTAGCGGGACCACCCAGGGACACCTCCATCTCCTGGGCTGTTATTTCCTATGGGCCACCTCTATCAAGTACCTGAGCATCCATTACGACAAACCGCTTGTGTGGAAAGACCAAGTCAGCATTGCCTTCAGGAAAGCTCGACAACTGCTGGGTAAATTATACCAAATTACAAACTATACCACCAAGTTGTCCACCAAGACCAAGCTTACGGTGTATCATACAACTGTGAAGGCAGACCTGATTTACGCCTGCCCCACATGTTGCACATGATGCCAGCTCTTCAAAGCACGGAAAGCTTAACTTTAGACAGTGCAGAACAAGGCCCTTAGGACGATCAAGGGAGCCTCGTAGTTCATGAGGAATTCCCAACTGCTTAGAGACCTCGCTGTGCCGACCATCTAGGTACGCATGGAGAAAACACAAACCAAGTTCCTGGCCAAGGCATCCTAACATCTCAATAGCATCAGGGACGTCTTCCTATTCAATCTCCAAGCCCACCGTCAGTACCCACGACTTTCAGATCCCCTAACTTATGAAGGTGATGACCTATTCCACCCACTTTAATATGCAAGAGGATTGTAATCTTAAGTTAAGTTTAGCAACATTTATTGTAAAAGTAGTAAGAGGCTTGGCCTTGCTAGTAAATTAATAAAGATATTAATATTGATTCATTAAGAAGTACCAACTTCCAACGAATTCCGATTAAATGGGAAATACCGGAGTTTACAGTTCAAATGTGAATTAACCGAAAATTGACATTTTGACTCGAGCATATCAAACTAAAATTGAAAACTGTATATTGTGTTTTTTTTTAAATTATACTAAAAAATTTCATGTCTTTGATAAAGAATGAAAAAGTCATTACTTAACAGTCAATATTTCAGAACATGTTTAACTCCATTTTATATTATTATTCCTGTAATTTTTTGCAAAATTCAAATGTTACATAACATATGGACGTCTTATTTAAAAATGCATGTTTAGTTTGTTGTTCTTTTTTAGATTACTTTGTATATAAAACTATACCGTCCTACCAATTTTACTAAAACTATGTAAGAAATAGTTAAAAAGTAGTTTTTCATTTTGTAGTAAGACATAATTAAATATTTCTACTTATGCTCTTGACAACTCCATCTACAATTAATCTCAAAACAATAACTCACAATGAAGGCTTAGTCTAAATTACAAGTAATTTCACAGCAGTGTATTATTTAATTTTAGTTCCAAGTTTTAATTAGAATAATTAAGTTTTGTGAACTTGCTCTATAAAGGATGTCTTAAACAATTCACAAGATATATACTTTTGTTTTGTTGTAAAACGTTTTTTGTAATATGCTATAAGTATTGTTGTTTATATTATTTATTATTATTTTCCTTCAAATGTTGACTTCGTGCCGAAGAGTGGCGTTCATTCATGCTATCTAATTTTGGGTACTCCAAAGAGTTATTGGTGTTTATTTAAATCAATCTCCCAAGTTTTTTAGCCATGAATGATGTCGTTGACCTTCGCTTGTTTTACCCATCATTTTCCTTTATATGATTAATATATTATTTTATTTTCGAGTCCTACTAAAAATTCTAGATATTATTTTTCTAACATACCATATGTTTAAATGGAACTGTTTTGGAATTATTGTCATTTGAAATTTAAAATAAAAGAAGACAACAAAACTATTAACACGTACTCTAGGTTCATTTTTAAGGTAACAATTGATTAAAATGTCTACCGTTAACAGCGAGGCAATAATCTATCATAAACAGCCTGAAAACAGTTTTGCAGAGAATCCGGGGTGATCTGTGCTACTTCATATTGAATTCTTTGTTCTTCTACAATTTCAGGTCGACTTCAGCAAACTTTAGTTTTCAAATAACCCCTTAAAAAAAAAATCGAGTGGCGTAAGGTCGAGACTTCTTGCAGGCCATTCTACATCACCTCTTCTGCCTATCCATCGATTACGAAAAACCGCATCCAAATATCTACGAACATTGATTTCGTAGTGAGGAGGTGCTCCGTCCTGTTGATACCACAGATTTCTGTTAGGGGTAACCAAATTATTTCCACCGGGAAAAAGACCTGCACAAGTTCCAATAACTTGCTTTTGGAGTAACTGTAAATACCGCTGTCCTGTAAGATTTCCATCGGGAATGACTGTCGATTATCCAGTGGGGAGTCTCAGTAGACCAATACCGGCAGTTATGCCTGTTAACTCTTCCGTTAAGACGAAATGTGGTCTCGTCAAAAAAAACAATATTATGAATTAGGTTAGGATCATTATTGATTCGTTCCATCACGACCTCGCAAAATTGAATGGGTTTATATGGATGCAATTTTTCTTCATTCAGTATACGAATTAAGGTACCTTTACTTATGTTGTGATCTAGGCAAAGTTGACGAGTGGCTGTATGGGGATTTTCTGTAATTTCCAATAAAAAATCTAACTTTTTATCATCTCTTGTTTTAACTTTTGATGGTCCAGATTTAGAACGATCCTTAACATTACCTGATTATTTATATCGTTTTAATGTTTTCCTAACTACGGATTGGGTAATAGGTTATCGATTCGGATATTCTGCGTTAAAAAGATCACACACCTGTTGTGTTCTCCTACGGTCTCCGTAACCAACCATCATTAACAAAGTAATTCATTCAGTTTCTGTTAAATGCAGTTTCACAAAATGCAGCAATAAACGTTCTCATCAATAAATCATTTTTGGACGCGTTAAATCGTTACCTGACAGTAAATGTTTGACACAAGTCAGCTTAATTAGTGTTCCGTACGGAACACTTATAAGATCACTTCGGTGTCTGTCCGTCTGTCTGTCCGTCTGTCCGTCTGTCTGTCCGTCTATCACACCCGATTTTCTCCGAAACTATTTGTCATAGAAAGTTGAAATTTGGTAGTAATATAGGAATTGATGGCCTCATCAGAGCCATGTAGTTTTGAAAGTTAAATTTTGACTTAAGGGGTTAGTTTTTGGGGGGTGAAATCTTTGTATTATTTTTAAAAAATTTTTAAAAAACTTTTCTTTGTATTATTTTTAAAAAATCGCGAAAAATCGCTGTCCACCCGCCTTATCTCGGAAAGTACTTATCAAAAAATTTTGAAAAAATTCTGGAATATTTTCCACTGGGTGTAGATTGAACGAAAATTATCACGAGTGCATTACCTGTAATAATTTATCTGGTATATAAAAAAAAAACAGAAATTTCAAGGTCATCAATTTTCAGTAAAGATTGGAAATAAACTTTGTTGAAAACTTATTTGGGGTGTGTTTTGTGAAGTCTTTGATCATTTTGTATCACCGTAACATAAATTTTGACTTAAGGGATTCGTTTTGAGGGGTGAAATCGGAAGTGAAAAAAAAATTTTTTTACTAGGTCATCGAGTGTGGTGTCGAATGTTTATTTTCACCGTCCAAGCTTCTTTTTCATGAAGTAGCACGAAAAAGATATGACATCATTCCAATTGTATTTTTAAATCTAAGCTAAGATTTAAATTAAAGAACATTTTTTTTTATTTTCATGAAGGTATTTCTCGCTTTTCCTATCCATTTTTGATTACTCCGTAAAAATTGCTGTTTGAATTGATGATTATTCGCAAATAGCAATATTTTCCTATCCTTTTAGTGTGTTGACCGTTTATGTGGATACTACCGTGATCTCGTATTATTTTACATATCAGCGTATATTTAATTTTGTTGACATTCAAAATAAATCTAAAATCTTGCATCTACTATTTTTTGGACAAAGATTTAAGGGTCATTCAACAAGAACTGTATCGTCTGCATCTCATATGATCTTATTGGCTTGCCATTTACTTTAATATATGTACTCTCGTTGTCGAATGCATGCTTCAGTATTTCTTCAAAGTAAAGGTAAGACTGGTGATAATACACATTCTTGTAGTACGGCTTTTCTGAGATCAAACTAATCCGAAGACTATTCTTCAACTCTTGATATTAGTATATAGTACAGATTGGTTAATATTCGGTCATCTTCATAATCCAATTTCTTTTTCGCGACGGTTGTAGAGAATTTTATCGAATGCTTCCATAAAAACAAACATGCATGTCCTTTACGGCCATTGAAAACCGTGATTAAAGGACTACAATCTGAAAAAAAATATCTGCGCCTAGGTAGGTTGTTACAAACGTGGTAGAGTTTCTCTACTGTTCCTTAGTCATGATGTAGTCGGTTTGATTTCTCACCATCCTTCCTGTGTTGTCTTGAGGGGAGTCTTAAGTGTAGAACCTTCTATTCTTGACAGCATTCGGTCCAGTCTGATTCTTAGTATGCGATCTCCACCATATTTCCTGCATATAACGCTGTCAATATTGGCGTTAAAATCTCGCATTGTTATGGTAATATCTTTCAATTCTATTCAAGAAAACACTATAACTAGATTATGATAATATTTATTTACAACTTCACCCCTTAATCCGCGGTGAAGTAGCGCGCCTGTACTACACTTAACATATTGTGTTTTTTTTGAAGTTGAGGAAGCATAACACAATCTATCACAGCTATAGAATTTTAACTTTAAAGTTACTGGTTAAATCAAAGTTATATTTTGTTCAAAACTAATACGGCATAAAATCCATTAAAAAGTTTTAAAAAGCAATTTTGCACATGTCTCGGAAGTTATAAACTTGTAATAGGTAGTTAGTTTAAGATATCATTTTCTAGAAAATTCTCCAGTTATTTCTTAATTTTGTAAATAGCTACTATGTATTAATGACAAAGTATGAATTTCCTTATACCCTACTTTAATAGACTTAAACTTGAAAATTATTTTTTAAATACAAGTTACAGCTATAATGACCACGAAATAGTTATTGTCATAAGTGAAATTACTTTATAGATTGAATGCGAAAAAAAAAAAAAACCGGTCAAGTGCATGTTGAACTTGCGCAATTAGTGTTCCGTACGTTGATTGCTTTTCAAATAAAAAATGTAATGGAATTATAAAATGATCAGTGACTTCACAAAACACACCCCAAATGAGTTTCCAATCTTTACTGAAAATTGATGACCTTGAAATTTCTGTTTTTTTATATACCAGATAAATTATTACAGGTAATGCACTCGTGATAATTTTCGTTCAATTTACATCCCGTGGAGAATATTCCAGAATTTTTTCAAAATTTGTTGATACTAGTACTTTTCGAGATAAGGCGGGTGGACAGCGATTTTTCGTGATTTTTTAAAAATAATACAAAGAAAAGTGTGCGCAAGTATTACATTATATATATATATATATATATATATATATATATATATATATATATATATATATATATATATATATATGTATATATATATATATATATATATATATATATATATATATATATATATATATATATATATATGTATATATATATATATATATATATATATATATATATATATATATATATATATATATATATATATATATATATTACTCGTGTTTTCACAAGCTTTCATTTGACACCACACTCGATTACCTAGTAAAAAAATATTTTTTTCACTTCCAATTTCACCCCCCAAAACTAACCCCTTAAGTCAAAATTTAACTTTCAAAACTACATGGCTCTGATGAGGCCGTCAATTGCTATATTATTACCAAATTTCAATTTTCTATGACAAGTAGTTTCGGAGAAAATCGGGTGTGACAGACAGACAGACGGACAGACAGACACCGAAGAGATCTTATAAGTGTTCCGTACGGAAAACTAAAAATATACTTTTTAGATGTTTTCAAGTGAAGAAAAAATACATATAGGGAAACAAAGTTAATACTTTTATTTTCGTGATAAAATTGGCTAATGAAAAATAATTGCTCGTTATGCAGAAACTTAAATATTAAATTAATTGTGCTTTTATCATATGCATCAAAAAATATTAATGTAATCTCTAATATTTTTTGTAAAAATTGCAAATTGCACTGGACTAATTATTTAACAATGAGCAGATGCATAGGTAGAACTGAGTTCAATATTAAATTTCGTACAAAATTAGCATTGTATAAATATAGTGATGTGCATTCTTTAACTCCATAAACATATTATAAACACATTAAATAAACTAGATGAAACTCACCTTACAACCATTAACTTGTATAAGTATTATCTACTCTAATTACTAATTTAACCCTAATTCTTTCTACCTTAAACAGTTTTCTATAATTCTTAATATCGTTTCTATTTCACTTTTTACAAGAATACTATTTAGTCTTCCTAAAGTAATATCATGGATATTGTATCGATGAAATCTGTGATCATGATAACGGCATCCAAATTAATCGTTGACATTGCATCTGACTGACTGAAGAGGCTCTGCATAACTACATGTTAAAAAGACTTTAACAATATTTATTTTGACATATTCTTCGATGTTACAACAGCTTGTTACCTTTAATAAATATTAAAATATAAAATAGATTATTTTCTATATCAGGTAATAACAAATAATAACAGTATGTACCTTATTGAATATGTAGAAAAAAATTAGATATACAGGGTGCCCCATATGTATGGAATAATGATTCCACAGTATTTATTAATCAGTGTATCAAAAAAATGTTTAAATAAAAGTTATTGGGTGTTATACGGCGCATATGTTGAAGTTGACAATAAAATATTTTGAATTGTCAGTTCGAAGAAGAAAATGATTTTTTTTAAAAGGAAAGCCCTGTATATTATTTTATTTTTAAGTCCTACTAAAATTCTAGATACCTTTTGTCAAACATACCATATATCTAAATTGAACTGACACACAAAAAAGACTATTAATAAATACTCTAGGTTTATTTTTAAGGTAACAATTGCTCAAAATGCCTACCGTTAACACCGAGGCAATGACCCAATCTGTCATAAACAGACAGAGTTTTGCAGAAAATCCGGAGTGATCTCTGCTACTTCATATTGAAGTCTTTGTTGTAAATCTTCTACAGTTTCAGGTTGACGTCGGTAAACTTTGGTTTTTAAATAACCCCATAAAAAAAAATCGAGTGGCGTAAGGTCGGGACTCCTTGCAGGCCATTCTACAGCACCTCTTCTGCATAACCATCGATTAGGAAAAATCGCATTCAAATTCATTTATTTCATAGTGAGGAGGTGCTCCGTCCTGTTGATACTACAAATTCCTGTTAGGGATATCCAAATTATTTTCATAGGGAAAAAGACCTACCCAAGTTGGAATAACTTGTTTTTAGAGTAACTGTAAATACCGCTGTCTTGTAAGATTTCCATCGATAAAAAAGTTACCAGTGATATAACGTCCACAAATCTCTGCCCACACGTTTATCTTTTGTGGTCTTTAAGAATGACTGTCGATTATCCAGTGGGGATTCTCAGTAGACCAGTATCGGCAGTTATGCCTACTAACTCTTCCGTTAAGACAAAATATGGCTTCGTCAGAAAAAAACAAAATTATGAATTAGATTAGGATCATTAATGATTCGTTCCACCATGACCTCGCAAAATTCAATGCGTCTATAGTAGTCATCTTCAGATAATTTTTGCAATAGAGTGGTTTTGTATGGATCCAATTTTTCTTGATTCAGTGTACGACTTAAGGTACCTTTACCTATGTTATAGTCTAGGTAAAGCTGACGAGTGGGTGTATGGGGATTTTCTGTAATTTCCAATAAAACATCTAACTTTTTATCATCGCTTATTTTAACTTTTGAGGATCCAGATTTAAAACGATCCTTAACATGACCTGATGGTCTAAATCGTTTTAATGTTTTGCTAACTACGGATTGGGTAATGGGTTCTCGATTCAACACAATTCAATATGAAGTAGCACAGATCACCTCGGATTCTCTGCAAAACTTTGTTCAGGTTGTTTAAGACAGATTCGGTCATTGCCTCGCTCTTAACGGTAGGCATTTTGAGCAATTGTTACCTTAAAAATAAACCTAGAGTATTTATTAATAGTTTTTTTGTCTTTCTTTTATTTTAAACTTCAAATGACAATAACTCCAAAACAGTTCAATTTAGACATATAATATGTTAGACAAATAATATGTAGAATTTTTAGTATGACTCAAAAATAAAATAATATATAGGGCTTTCCGTTTAAAAAAAAATAAAGATGGTGTAATTTCTTCGAACTGACAGTTCAAAACATTTTATTGTCAACGTCGGCATATGCGCCGCATAACATCGTATAACTTTTATTTGACATACTGATTAATAAATGCTGTGGAATCATTATTCCATACTTAAGGAGCACTCTGTATAAACTTCTTCCATAAAAATCAACAGAAGAAATTCAACTAAAGTATTTAAAAAAAAATAGTAAACTAAGAGGAAAAATTAATAAAACAATGCATATTGGACACTTAAACGGTGCACGATTAATGTGTGTGTTGGAAGGTATACAGATCTATCGAAGAATAAGAAACATGTGGAATAACACCGCCGATAAATTTTAATAAACCTAACCAAACGAGGGGAATAATATAAAACACTCTTGCACTAATTATGGAAAAAGTATAGGTAGCAACCAAAATGAACCTATTTATTTTAGAAAGCCAGTTCTGGCTTGGGACGCTGCTGTCTGAGGATTGATATTAACAAGGTTATATCAGGAATACAAATAATGGAGTCTTCACTTCACTACGTCTTCTTCTTCTTCTGGAAGTATCATATCCGATACGAACGCGACACAGTGTTCCACAGACAAAGAGGACCTATAGTTTCATGCCGGTTTCGAACGGCCAAAGTGAGAGGGCTTTACTAGGAATGATACTACGGGTGGTTTGCCATAGTTAGAGTATTGAGTAAGGGAGATACCTTACCCACTACTCTGCCGCCACCTCAAATCAATAAGCAGAAAATTATATCTCCAATTCTGAATTTAGAAAATAGATTCGAAATTCTATTGGCTGAAGATTATTACGTAAAACATGTAAGTATTTCCTATAGAATGGTACAAAGAAACTAGAAATAAGTAATTTACAATGCAAAAAAATTTTGTGGTATAAAAAATATCAAGGATATTGAACATATCTATATTTATATATATATATATATATATATATATATATATATATATATATATATATATATATATGTATATATATATATATATATATATATATATATATATATATATATATATATATATATTTCATCATCAGCTATGCAGTTTATCGTCGGACATAACCCTCCTCTAAGTACAGCCATCTTCTTCGGTTTTGGGCCTTGTTTATCCAGTTGTATCCCACTAATCTCATCAAAAAATGTCGTCAGACCATGTATTTTGCAGGTGTCCTCTACTTCTTTTCTCATTCCGGGCCTATCGATTATTAGACAGTCTTTCTATATGACCCGCCCAGCTCAACTTCAACCTGTTTACGCTCTTAGCTACATAAGTTATTTTGGACCTTCCTCGAATTTCTTCATTAGTCAGCCTATCACTCAACGATATTCCCAACATCACACATTGATAAAATGTGTTCACTTTTAGTGTATTTGAGACACTGGAACGGAAGATGTTCCGCAATCTGCCAAATGCCGACCAAGCCAATGATATTTTCCTTGATAAATCTGCTTTCAAGTTTTCTTAGGATATTATTATTTTTTGTACGAGATATACGTATAAATCCGTTCTTATGATTTTCGCGTTATCAATGTTCAGTACTGCTTCTTTATCACAGTCGTCATTTGTCATGAGCATGGTTTTGGCAATGTTTTATCTTCAGAGCAATCTCTCTGGACTTGTTGTTACGTTAATTCAGCATTTCTTCCAATCATTCTTTACTGTTAATCGCAAATGATTGAGTTGCTCTTCTCCTATATTTATACCCTTACTTGTCCATGGAAGTTGTTTGAAAAGATCCTCTAACGCCAACGTAAACAATTTCGGCGAGATGGTGTCTCCTTGACGTACCCCTCTTTATATATATATATATATATATATATATATATATATATATATATATATATATATATATATATATCTTATCTCAACATGAAAAATACTTTAGACTTGCAAGGTTCTAAGTGCAGAATTTGACCGCCAAAAGGAGTGACTACCATCAACTTCGCTATTTCTTATAAAACACCCTACATACTATATCGTTTTCGAATTCTGCACAAGAAACTCATCCTATAATGTATATCATATCCTATACTTCTTTTGGATCCTATTTTAGAAAATAGTTATTGAAAAAGTCAAATAACTCGTCATTATTTCATTTTTGACAGATAAATGTATAAATAAAATAATACAGCTATTTGTGCTTATATTAGACGTATTAAAAACTAAAGTCGCAAAATTATTACTTCTGGTTCAGTCAAATAACTTCAATAAATTTAATGGAATGATATAAAATTTGTATTTTATGTATATTTTTCTATCCTTACAATTAATAGAGATTGAGATGTCGATAATTAAAGGTTCTGCTTCACCCTACTTTTCATCCAATCCATCTAAACAATACTTTAATGCTATGCTTTAATCTAAGACTATGCATTTTGAAAGGTGGATTATTGGATTTAGGTGATTCATTTGTTTTATAGCGCCATTATTATTACTTAATTTAAATTGTTACTTTGACAGTAGCGGGTCGTAAATTGATACTGAATTTATTCCTTTACAAAATATTCTAATTATAAGTTTTATTGCTTTAGTTTTAATTAAAATGCCTGTTTTTACCTGAGAGCATCAAACTGACAAGTTATTAGTATACGAAGAGGCCAAAAAAAATCGAATAGAGGTGATAGCATTCTGCATTGTGCACATCCAGAGCAGGATCCACCATGTGACAAATATTGTCCTTGGTTGGAAACCCTTTCATACAGGAAAATAATAACTTAAATGAAAATTACTTCATAGTGGGCGAAGAGGCAAAAAACCTTACTATGTATTGAAGGCGAGCAAACAGTTTCTATACAATAAATTGTTGGATAGATGGCAAAGGTGTGAGAAAGATTTTACATAAATATAGTTCATTGTTTCTAAATATCACGTCCACCTATGAAGATTTAACTTTACAAACTCAAATGTTCAAAACTACCGTCAACACCCAAATTTATTTTATGTGGGGATGAATCTCGTTTCACCAAAAATGGAATGTTTAACAAAAATAATATTACGTATTGGTCAATGGAAGATCATTTAGTAAGAGTCGGTGCTTTCCAGGAAAGATTTGGAAAATAGCGTTTCACTTGGCGTTATCTGAATGCGAATAATAGGTTCAATTATTTTTGAAGAACATTTAAGTACTGAATAGTATCTAATTTTTAAGGAAATTAAATTTCAAATTTTATTGAAAATTTATCTGTTTTTGAATTCACATAAATTATTTATCAACGAGACAATGACCCTATTCACGATACTACAATTAACTATCTAAAGCTTACTTTTGGAAATTGTTGGGTATATGCCAATTGTCCAATAAGACCATCAGAGAGGAAAATGACCAAATCTTATGTCTTTTGATTTCTTCTACTGGGGCCATATCAAAAAATAAGTAGACAAGTCAACGTCAATCAGTGACAGAGAGGCGCCTAGGCCGCGCAAGATTTGGCACTACAAATCTGCTAAATGGGAAGATCTCATGGAATACTTTCGAACTTTCCCTTGGATGGACGTTTGTTTTCGGTCCGATAACCCATCTGACTGCGCCAGGGAGGTCTCCGATGTTATTTCGGCTGGTATGGAAGCTTACATCCCTTTTTCGAAGAAATGCTCCTCCAACGGCAAGCCTTGGTTCGACCGAAAATGCAAAGAAGCTGTTGCTTCTAAACATGTTGCCTACCGACAGTGGCGTGAAAGTCCTAACACCGTAAATCGAAACATCTTTGTTCATGCCCGGAACAGATGCAAGGGAATTATCGACGAAACCAAGGAGGCACACAATCAACGAATTAGAAACAAACTTCTCGCTTGTCTCAACAATTCCAGGTCCTTTTGGGCAGTCGCTAAGGCAGTTAGTCAAAATTTTACCAAATCCACCATACCACCACTCACACGGCCAGATAATTCCATTGCAACCACACCTATTGAGAGAGCGAACTTATTGGCTGAACTCTTTGCCTCACATTCTACTGTCGATTTCCAAGGAAAAACACCACCTACTATTCCCATATTGCAGTCAAGGATGCCCGATGTTGTCTTTAGACAGCGCATCATAAAGCGTATTTTAATGAAGCTAGACACCAAGAAGGCTTCTGGCGCTGACGGAATACCTGCCATAGTTCTCAAAAAACTGTGCAAGGGAACTAACACCAGTTTTCTGTAGACTTTTTAACCTATCCTACAGAAAGGGAATATTTCCGTCCTGCTGGAAATGTGCCACGGTTCAGCCGATATCTAAAAAAGAAGACCTTGCCAAATAACTACCGACCAGTTGCATTGCTTTCAATAATATCGAAAGTCATGGAAAAGGTTATCAATGAGCATCTTCTAAAATATCTTGAACGATTTAATATTATTAGCGATCACCAATATGGTTTTCGTAAACATAGATCAACAGGAGATCTTCTGACTTATGTAACACATGTTTGGAACAACGCAATTGAACACTTTGGAGAATCTCGAGCGGTTGCTCTTGACATATCCAAGGCATTCGACCGTGTTTGGCACGATGGACTGTTGGCTAAGTTGCGCTCTTATGGTATGTCTGAAAGGTTCTGTTTGTGGCTCTCATGTTTCCTCAGAGAGCGTTCTTTACGAGTGACGGTCGACGGATTTCTTTCTAACACCCTCACTATCAACGCTGGTGTGCCCCAGGGCTCCATACTGTCTCCTACTCTCTTTCTCATTTACATTAACGATCTGCTGGAAAAGACCGGGAATCCAATCTATAGCTTTGCAGATGACAGTACGCTTGTCTCTTCATTCACCTTGAACGCTCGAACATCGGCTGCTGCTCAGGCGAATATCCGCAGACAGCAGGAGGTCGTTCAACTTAACAAAGACCTGGAAGAAATTCTATCTTGGGGCGACCGTAACCAAGTGGAATTTAACGCTACAAAAACCCAAGCGGCAGTTTTTTCTAAAAAAGTTAACGTTGCTGAACCCGACATAGTTATCTCGGGGCACTCCATTCCCCTAGCATCGTCGCTCAATTTGTTGGGAGCAAATATGTCTTGGCATGAACATGTTGCAGGCATAGCAAGGAGAGCTTCTCAAAAGTTGGGAATATTATTTAGAACCAGAAAGCTTTACACCCCACAACAACTGTTAATTCTTTACAAAGCCCAAATTCGACCAACTATGGAATACTGCTCCCACGTTTGGGGCTCCGCTCCCAAACATTAACTGCATTTGTTGGATTCTGTTCAGAGAAGAGCGGTCCGTCTGATTGGGGACCCGGAATTGACCGGCGACCTTGATTCGCTGGAACATCGAAGAACGGTTGGCGACTTGAGTCTGTTCTACAAGTGTTCGAAGGATGTAGCCCGCTTAATTCCTCCCAAAGCGGTGCATGTTAGAAATACACGTCGCGCTGGTATGAGATTCAGCTTGTTACTCCGCGTACGACGCTTTTCAAGCAATCTTTTATATGGAGAACGTCATCCCTTTGGAATAATTGGCCCAGCGCTGTGTTTCCCACCGAGTACAATTTACAGCGATTCAAGAACAACGTGAATCGCTTTTTCCGCACTCGTGCCGCTCCTGGAGCGCTTTATGGACTTCCCTGCAGCACGTGTGCTAGACCAATAAAAAAAAAAAAAAAAACGTTAGAGGATATTCAAGACTCAAGCCAATCATTCGATAACGCTATTTAAAATAAAAAATGTACTTCGTGAATTTTAAAAACGAGTTCATTGATGCCGAGAGGTAAATTGTCAACATTTTGGACGTTTAAATTGATACATATTTTAGGATGAGTACCTTCCGTAGAATTTTAAAATTATACTATATAGGGTTTTTAGAGATTAGAAATTGCTAAGGTGATTTCATTTTCGGCTATACCAAAATTATAGTCACTTGCTTTCACGCTCAAATCCTGTACTAAGAACAATAATAGATGATGTCCAAGAAAAAACAATTCGTCTGGAACGCGCACATCGCAAAACTATTACTAAAATGGACACCTTTAGAAAGAAGAAAAAGGGGAACGCCAAAAATAACCCGAAAATCATGTCGGAGAGAAACATAGGACCCGGAGATTGGGAAGATAGAAGAGGTTGGCAACTGGGGACTGGAAGGCGTAGGAACCGGATATGATGATGATCCTGTAAAGCATACAAGTACCTAAAATTTAAACTCATTTTTATGTTGAAATGATAGCTTGGCTAGCAACCTCGTAGTGACTCGGTATAGTCTGTGAAATAACATCATCTTTATATCCATTTTTTATTAGTTATTTTAAAGTACACTCTTTTAGTATTTGTTCAGAATATAAAATTGTTATGTGGGAGCCGTAAACTAATAGAACAAAGGAAATAAAAATAATTTAGGAAAATCCTTTATATTGGACGATAATTCGTTTCCTATTTTACGCTCTAGTTAAAAGTAAAAAGAATATCATCATTTAACGATAAAGGGAGATGTATTTTTAAAAGACATATTATGAATTTGGAATGGAATTAAGTAGAAAAAATTTTTGATGGAAGTGATACCTTATGTTGTGCCATTAATCACAACATGTTGAAACCTATCTCCATGATTTAATACCCGTTATATTGCTTATATGTGAGATGTGAGATTCAAACTAGTTACAGTTATCTTTTTTTCATTACCAAGTGGAAGTAAAAAGTAGAATATTGCTATTGTTTTTTAAGATCCTTCCTAATTGCATTTCAGTCTTCTCTCTCAAGACTGAAAATAATAAAAACATATTATTATTTCCAGATTTCTGGACAATACCAGAAAGAAAAAAATAACATACTATATTCGAAATATTCTCCGTAATCTCCTTCCCCCGTTCGTATTTCAACATCATCATCAATCAAAGTTCGTCATTCTAGTGCTAGATATAGGTTTCCCTCATTTTTCTCCTGAACATGTGTTATATCAGACTATAAATATTGTTACTAAATATTTCTCAAATCAATTAAAAAAAATCCTATCAGCCTACTGAAACTCTATAAAAAACTAATCTAGGTTCCTTCTCTACTGTGAATACCATAATTGCACCAATTTAGCAATCAAACATTTCCTTAGGTAGTTATTGCGGCAACAGAACATCTGCCAGCCCACAGGCATAGGAAACATATGTTTCTCGTGATCTTAAATTCCGAAATGTGATGGATTTTTCACGAATTTGGCTTCTTCATACTAAAGAATAACCTAATTTAGGCATTATAAGTTTATAGATAGAATTGATATCTAATATTTTACTCAATAAACCATATCACTTTTCCTAAAATAGAAAATAATTAAAAAATAACACAATAGATTTCACTGCCAGAACCATCAAAAGGATATATAGTACGATATACACAAAGCAAATCTTCTGATCTCCTCTCCTATTGATTCAACTGGCTACATATTTATTTATAAATAATTAAGAGTAATGAAAAAATAATGCACATTTCAGATTTTTTGACTCCAAGAACCGCCAGAAAAATATGTGACACAATAAATATAATGCAATTTCTCTAACCTCTAATTATCTTAACCTCTTACATATTGAACCATAAATAATAATGGTTTATATTTAAAACCAAAAATTAGGCAAAACTCTGATAATAATGTTGAAAATGTATCTACTTCCACCCCAAGTATTATATGAATACCAAATTCAAAATTGATATTTAATTTCGTTCGAAAGCTATCGTACAAATAGATCGACAAACAGATAAATCGATTGAAATGGGACACAATGTCTTTTGTAATCTAGAAACTCAAAAAATGCGAAGAAATGCAAAAATACATCTTCCCTTTAAGGACAATAAGGCAGCTTAACCTTGATATTTAATTTCTATTCTACTTAGTTAAGAGATATAATAGCTGCCTTTGTAACCAAAAATAATGAAGCCAATTTCCGCGACTGATTTTTTTGGATCACTCTGTTAATCAACTCCCAATCACCTATATGTGCTATTTCTGTTAACACAGGAAGCAATGAAAAAATTATGATTTTTACAGGACTACAATATGAACATAAAACAGGAATAGGAGCTATGCCCGCCTTAACTCCTCACAGCCCAGTAAGTTTGAATGTAAATAATATAATTATGTTTAAAACCTATTTTCCTGCCAAAAACCAAGAAACCCGCCAAAATTTATTGAGTCCTTTGATACCCGCTCGTAAGTGATTAAACTTAATAATTATAGGTTTCTTTCTCACTGTAAGTACTATTTGTGTACCACAATTGAAATCGATATCTTCTTTCGTTCACGATTTATGATAGGAACAGATCGATGAAAATTTGAAATTATGTCGTTCCTGATCTGGGGACTCAAAAATATTGGAAACATGTGAGAGATGCTTTTATTCCACAATACAACAAATTCCTTAACTGAAATAGTAAAAGTTGGTAAAGTTATTAACCGAACATTTTCAAATATATTTGAAAGTACCTCTTTCACATTCTTCTCCATACCGTATTTGACTGATTATGACAATTACAATTTGAATATTTTCCAAACGGAAACAAGAAAATAATCAAATATTTCTTGTGAATTACTGCAAAATTTATCATCCACTCCTTTTATGATTTTCCGCTAAACCGATATAACGAGAAAACTTTTTTCATTCATTTTTATTCTTCCTTTAGGTACTATATGTGAATTTAATAATACGGTACTTCCTTCGCTCGTATATCATTATCAGCATCAATCAAACTTCCTGATTCTACTGCTGGACATAGGTTTCGCCCATTATTCTCCATGTATTCTGAACATGTGCTATATTTGATTATAAATATACTAAATATTGCTCAAATCCATTTAAAAAATCTTACCAGTCTATTAAAACTCTATAAAAAAAAACTCTAAGTTCCTTTCAAACTGCAAGTACCATAACTGTACTAAATAAGCAATCGATATCTCGTCTTTTTTCGATAGTTATCGCGGCAACAGAGCAATTGACAGACCCACAGAAATAGAGACAAATATAGAAACTTTATTAATACAGTACAGGGAAGAAAAAAAAACTTGAGATATGAAGAATAATTGATATTGGAAGACTATGGTTAATATTCATTGTATTTTATCTTAGTATAGACTATTCGAAAAAATGTATACGTTTTATTTATGAATTAATTATTTTGAGAATAACTACTTTTCAAGGAACTATAGTAATAATAATAATAATAATAATAATAATCTCACTAAAGCCATCAACACGTTCGCTATACCTATACTCACATATTCATTTGGTATCATCAAATGGTCACAAACAGACATAGAAAATATTCACATCCTTATACGATCTCAATTCACCAAATACAGGAAATTACACCCCAACGCATGCAAAGAAAGACTTACCATCGAGAGGAAGGCAGGAGGAAGAGGAATTATAGACATCAGATCATTACACACAAAACAAATACAAACACTTAGGAAATTCTTTCACAGCAAGCAAACCAGCCTCCACACAGCGACAGTGAAAGCAGACAAAAACTACACGCCTCTCGACTTAGCCCGGGCAGATCACTCAGCAGACACACACAGTCACACCCAATTACAAGAGGAAAAGATGAAAACGTGGTCAGAGAAAACACTCCACGGAAAACACAGATACCACATAGAACAAGACCACGTAAATAAAAAACAATCATATACCTGGTTACGGGATGGCCAGCTATTCCCTGAGACTGAAGGCTTCTTACTTGCCATCCAGGATAAAGTCATATTAATCAGAAACTACCAAAAGCATATCATCAAAGACCCGACTATTGCAGAGGACAGATGTAGGAAATGCCACCAGCAGAAAGAAACGATCGAACACATAACGAGCGGATGTAAAATATTGGCCGGAACGGAGTACACAGCCAGGCATGATTCAGCTGCCAAAGTGGTTCACCAAGCACTAGCAACAACATACAAACTCATAGAAAACACAGATCCCTACTACAAATACACGCCAACATCCATACTTGAAAATGAAGGTTACAAGCTCTACTGGGACATCGGTATCCATACAGATAAAACAGTCTCCGCCAATAGACCCGATATTACTTTTCAGTGCAAAAAAGGAAAAGTCACCTATCTAATTGACATAGCTGTCCCCAACGACACAAACATCCAAACGAAATACACAGAAAAAATTTCCAAATACACAGACCTTGCAACGGAAATAAAAAGGCTATGGAGACAAGAAAAAGTCATCATTGTCCCCCTCATTATATCAGCCACAGGCCTTACACCAATAACATTCACACCACATTTAGTGCAATTAGGACTCAACACAGACATACACAGAAACATTCAGAAGTCAGTGATTTTGAAAACATGTAACATTGTCAGGTCATTCCTTAATACGGAATGGTAATAGCCTTTGGGCTGACTTGGTTTTGGCCCGTCAGCCAAACATGGAACCACATTGATCAAATGTGAGAAAGAAGAACTTTTTGTAATAATAATAATAATAATAATAAACTTTATTAATCCAAGAGACCATACAACTTAGCATAGGACAAGTCAGGCACTATTTTAAATGAATGAGAAGAAGTATTATAAATGAAATTATATAAATGTAATAAAGCAAACAAAAGTTAGCAATTTAACATTAGTAGCCTCTATCTGTTAAAAAATCGTTTATACTATAGTAAGAATTTAAAAAAAAAAAATCAATTAATGTTCTTTTATAAAATTTTATATTATCAATATTTCGAAAACTGGGGGGCAATTTATTGAATAGGTGAATGCCAATATAACTGGGATTGTTTTTCGTTGTGGACAAACTGTGGACTGGAATAGCAGCTAGCAGATAATAATTGTTAGTAACGAAATTCTGTGGTTTTTGCTTCACAAATAACATAATTTCAACCATGAAAATACAAGGTACTGTGAGGATCCTTAAATCCCTAAAAACACGTCCACAGGATGCACTTTAACTATCGTTCTTATAGCTCTCTTTTGTAGCCGAAAAACCCTGAGGCTACAAGAAGAACAACCCCAAAAAAGTATGCCACACTTGATTCTTGAATAGACATGTGCATAGTAGTAAGACAATAAAACAATTCTATTGCTCAAATCTTTCAATTTATATAATGCAAAACACGACCATGATGAAGTCCCGCAAAGAGTATCAATATGGCTTTCCCAACTACAACACAGCTATTTTCCAAATGTATTCCTAAAAATTTTACTTCATCTACTTGTTGGATACTTTTCCCTTGAATTTTTAATAGATAACTTACATATATTGCTTTAGATCGAGGAGTAAAATCAATGAATACTGTCTTTTGTGTATTTATACACAATTTATTTGCATTAAACCATTTTAAAAATTTATCTAAAATATCTTGTGCACACACTAGCACTTCTTTACTTTTGTGAGAGCAAACGTAACTATTTCATCGGCAAACATGATGAGATTATGTTGCTCTTCTATATTAGGGAGATCGTTCACAAAAAGCAAAAACAACAGAGGTCCTAAGAGAGATCTCTACGGTACACTTATATTTATCGGTAATATGTCCGATTTTGGTGTAAAGATCTCCCAGTTAAGTAACTCCTAAGTAGTTCTACTCAGTATATATCACCACTACACCAAAACACTTTATTTTTGCACTCGACGCGCGTTTCGCTAACCATGTTAGCTTCATCAGGAGCGATGATTGACTAAGTAGTTCATTAATTTTTCCCCTCAATCCATACGCATTCAACTTATCCAGCAGAAGATCGTGATTTACAAGGTCAAACGCCTTACTTAAGTCCATAAATAGGCCTAATGTTTTCATTTTCAGATCTAGATTTGTGTAAACTTTATTAATAAAAGCGTAAATTGCCGATATTGTGGATTTGCCCTTGAGAAATCCATTTTGTGCCCCATGCAAGATGCCGTACTTTATTGCAAATGATAATATTTTATTAACCGTTACTCTTTCCACAATTTTTGATAATATAGAGAGCAGCGCGATAGGCCGGTAATTTTCAATACAATCTTTTTTACCCTTTTTATATAGCGAAATAATTTTTGCAATTTTCAACGCCTCAGGAAACACACCCTCGGATAGTATCATATTTATCAAAAATGTTAATGGACCTTCTATAAGATGAACAAAAGTTTTTAGCATTTTAGTATGAACTTCATCCACTCCAACGGAATTAGAATTTTTTAGGTTATTTATAACATCCACCACATCCTGCTGATTTATTGGTGTCAGGAACATGGTATGAAGCTCCTGACAGTAGGGCAGTGAACAGCTGGGTTTAACATTGGGTAATCTCTCGTTTAATTTTTTTAGCAATATTTATAAAATATGCATTAACGCAATTTGCTATTTCAGAAAGATTTTCAACAACTACATCATTACTAACAATTCTGGCAATTCTATTGTTTTTTTCTTTTTTGTTTCGTATATTGTCCTTGATAATTTTTCACGTTATCTTAGAGTTATTATCTGATTCAAAATATGTTTTAATGTTTTTTTTGCTTCAGAAATAACGTTTCGATATATTTCCTTGTACCTTTTATAATAGCTTAAGATAACTGCATTATGATTACTGTCTATTAATATTTTATACCAACATTTCAGATGATGATGTACAAATTCCTCTTGTAATCCAAGGTTTTTGTTATGACTGATTTTTACTTGAACAATTTATTTTTACTGGAAATGTCAAAGAAAAATAATACTTTAAAGATTCTATGCTTCATTTACCCCAGCAGACTCACTAGAATAACATAAAAGAACAACTAACAAAACTACAGAGACTGCACATCGTGTACATCGTACACTTTACTGTGTTTGGGTATACTTATAACTAGAACTCGCTGTGTAATAAAACACTAAAATTTTGCCGTTGTTTTATTCTATTTTAGATTCTGTCTACATAAAATATTTTTGTTCATTAAAGTAAATCGTTTAATATACTCAAACGAAATAGAACAAAGAAAAGAAAAATACTACAGAAAGGAAATCCTCTTTCTCAAAAGATAATTGGTTCGCTTTCTAACGGTCTAGTTTAAAGTAAGAACAACATTTTTTTTTATTTAAGGAAAATTGGGATTGCATTCGGAAGATCAAAAGAAATAATATGACTTCATTGTCCCTAAAGAAGTGCATTTTATTTTAGGGCTTAACTTTAAGAAGAAAAAATCAATTTCGCTAACTAGTCTGGAGATAATTTAATTAAAAAAGACAAAATCATAGAATAATGAACATTATTAATAAATATGTACAAAATAAGTCTCATATGATAAAGTTGAAGGGTAGAATAATAGAAAATATTACGGAACAGTTATAAGATCACTTGGGTGTCCGTCTGTCTATCTGTCTGTCTATCACACCCCGATTTTTTTCGAAACTATTTGACATAGAAAGTTGAAATTTGGTACTAATATAGGAACTGATCATCTCATCAGAGCCGTATAGTTTTGAAAGTTAAATTTTGACTTAAGGGGTTAGTTTTTGGGGTGAATTTTTTTTGCCAGGTCGTCGAGTTATGTGTCAAATGAAAGTTTGTAAAAACATGAGGTCAAAAATATATATAATGTAATACTAGCGCACAATTCCCTTTGTATTATTTCTAAAAAAGTGCGAAAAATCGCTGTCCTTGCACCTTATCTCGAAAAAATTTTGAAAAAATTCTGGAATATTAGATTGTACGAAAATTATCACGAGTGCATTACCTTTAATAATTTATCTAGTGTATAAAAAAAAAAATTTCAAGGTCATCAGTTTTCACTAAAGATCGAAAAAAAAACCTTGTTAAAAACTCATTTTGGATGTGTTTTGTGAAGTCGTTTATCATTTTATACTTCAGTAACGAAAATTTTTATTTTAAAAGCAAACAACTTACGGAACACTAATTGCGCAAGTCCAACTTGCACTTGACCGGTTATTTGTATTTATAACTAAACTCCAGGAGGGAAATATAATGAATTTGAATTAAACGAGAGGCGGTAAAACCGACCACCCCATAATTTTTCGCCACGCAGGTGGTAATAGGCAAGCGAAACACTCGACGTAAAACGGTCGCTAGCATATCTGGATTACGTACCTTTCACAAATAGATACTAAAAAATTGCTAAATATTTCTTAATAAATAATAATAATGAAATCATAAGGCTTCGAAAAAATTTCTGCAGAAGGTAAAAAAATTAATCAGATAAATAAATACTGTGGAAAATGCAATATAACAAATTCATTTAAATAAAATATCAAGACGTTTTCCTAGTTTTATATTTTATTTGTCATTTTGAATCGTTTTTATTTTATTGCTTTATCCGGCTATACTGAAAAAAAAATTGATCGAATGGAAGGTATATGAACTATGACCTTTTTTCAGTTGGCTCAGTTTGCGCAGCCTAAATCAGGGTTTTAGTGGGAGCTCGGCTCTGTACCAAATTATTTTAATGGCAAAAGATTTTAATACGATAAAAATGTATACTTTTTTTACTTTTAGGCTTCCTATGGAACTTGAAATATTGAAATCCACGCATTAATTATCATCAGATGCAAGACCAAAATACGTTGAAGTTTCACAATGTATTAAGACCTCTACTAACATTATTTCTATCACAGTGAACATAAAATACAGTAGCTACAATCCGACTTGGCACCATTGATCTCAAGGGCTTCGAGTTTATAATGATCACATAACCTGTCGTCATATTGCTGGTATGATGCCCACGAGTTTTTGAAATATTCAAATTCTTTCCTTTAAAAAACAATTCTATTCTGTAGAAAAAAAAAATTAATTTTGTTGATTGTAAGGAAGAAAAAAACGAGAAAAGTTTTTTTCAGAAACATTTTTTTATCAAGTTCTTATTAAAACAGATGTACAACAAACATGCAAAAAGTCAAAAAATGCAAGGAAAAAATACATTTGGCTTCAAAATTTTATGTACGTTATTCATTTAAATATCTCAATGTTGAACTACTCCACTCCACTATTAGAGATATTATGTGTATATATAATGTATATATATATATATATATATATATATATATATATATATATATATATATATATATATATATATATATATATAATCGTATATCCCTTCTACCATATGGTGTAGGGTAGTTATACATTCTAATACTAAACTTCTTCCATCCGTCTCTACTCTTTGCCATTTTCACTGCTTCTTTCCAGGATTTTCCCTTCTCCTTAAGTATACCTCCAATACTCCTATTCCAGGTCTGTCTAGGCCTTCCTCGCTTCTGTTTTCCCTGTATTCGGACTTCATATACTTGTTTCACCTGTCTATCGTCCCTCATTTTCTGTATATGTCCCCACGATCCCAGCTGTATTTGTTGTATATATTCCATAATTGCTTGTACTCTCAACCTCCTTATTTCTGTATTCCTTATTCTGTCCTGCCGGTAACTCCTTACGCTGCTCTCAGGTATTTCATTTCGACTGCTTGTATCTTGTTTTTCTGCCTGTCTGTTAGGGTCCATGATTCACATCCATATGTTAGGATTGTCCTATAAAGTGCTTTGAACACTTTTATTTTTTTTTCGTCACTTCCTTCGTCCTAATGAATTTATTACTTATTGCATAGTAAAGTTTGTTCGTTTTTTCGATTCTTTCATTAATTTCTTTGTCTTGGTTTCCAGTTTCATCCATTATCACTCCCCAATACTTATACGGTTCCACCTGTTGTATTTTATTCCTTTCTACGTAAATGTTCATTTGTTGGTTTTCCATTGTCATTACTTTTTTTTATCTATATTAATTTTCATACCTTCTTCTTTGAACGCTTTATTCCAAATATCAAGGTTTCCTTGTAAATGTCTCTTATTTTCCGCCACCAGCACAATATTATCAGCAACAGCCGCTTCAGATATTTCTATTTTTTTTAGCTTCCAGTATCCAATTGTCATTTTTTTAACTTTTATTTCGCATTTCTTGATTGTTTCATCCATGTATACAGTGAATAATGTTCACTTTATATGTGTTCATTGTAGAAAACAATGCGTTTGGCGTTTTTTTTAAAGCAAAAAAAAACATTTTTTAATATTTGTACTAATTAAAAAAAAAAACTGAATAAATTCCCGTAGAGGCTAGTTTACATGATAATCGTATTAAAACAAACCCAAAATTGTTTTCCCAGCTTATATTAAAAATTATTATGTGTGACGTAAACATCTATAAAAAAAAATATATACTGTTTAACCCATACTAAAAGAGACATTCAGCTCAAAGTAAAAATAAGAAAACCATGACTATAATGGTTTGTATTAATACGTATGTCATTATCGGTTGAAAAAGGCTAATATCATCTATAGTCAAAGTTACTCCTTCTACTCATCACCTCCCGCGCAGCCTGCAAGCTAATTAAATACGGATTTAGTTTCTTACGTTATAGTAGTACCATAATATAACATTTGTTTATTTGATCCTTAGATACCGGCAATTTGCTTCCATGTATTGGAGTTTTGCTCAAAACCAATAAAGGACTGGCATACTTCAGTGAACAGGCAGTAGAGTCTGAACATAGTGCATTAGTAACGTCTGGGAGCGTTACAAGGTCTTAAAAATTCATCCTGCTAATGCAACGCATTTATTAAAAGCTTTATGTGAGTATAATAGCTTGCACATGTAAACGCAAGTAAAAAACTTTTCAGCTGGTTTTATTTTTGAAAAGATAATATTTATTCTTTAAAAATTCTTATTAATATTACGAAAAATATTATTTTGATTCTAACAATACATAAATATTATTTATTCCTATTTTTAAAATATATGTAGGGTGTAGTTTATAGTACCTACGTATAATTTATAGATAATATTATCAATACTTAAATAATATATATTTCAAAAGTATTACTTTTTGTTAGCATAAATATAAAATTAAATTTTACTTTTTGATATAAATGATACATATTATTCCATTTATGCAGTATGTTATAAATGTACATGTACCTTTACATGATTGATAAAAATATATTTTTTCTTTTAGTACATCCTTTTTAGTGTTCCGTACGGAACACTTATAAGATTACTTCGGTGTCTGTCCGTTTGTCTGTCCGTCTATCACACCCGATTTTCTCCGAAACTATTTGACATAGGAAGGTGAAATTTGGCACTAATATAGGAATGGAAGGCCTCATCAGAGCCGTGTAGTTTTTAAAGTTAAATTGTGACTTAAAGAGTTAGTTTTGGGGGGATGAAATCGAAAGTGAAAAAAAATTTTTTTACCAGATCATCCAGTGAGATGTCAAATGAAAGCTTGTAAAAAGACGAGTTCAAAAATATATATAATATAATGCTTGCGCACAATTCTCTTTGCATTATTTTTAAAAAAGTGCGAAAAATTGCTGCCCCCACCTTATCTCGAAAAGTACTGATCACAAAATTTTGGAACATTCTCTACAGGGTGTAGATGGAACGAAAATTATCACGAGTGCATTAACTTTAATAATGGATCCTAAAATTTCAAAGTCATCAGTTTTCATTAAAGATCAGAAAAGACTTTGTTGAAAACTTTGTTTTTGTAAAGTTACTGATCATTTTGTACTTCCGCAACAAAAATTTTTATGTTAATAGCAATCAACGTACGGAACATTAATTGTAAGTTCAACTTGCACTTAACCGATTTTTTTTATTTCAAAATAAAGCATCAATTAACTTGCGAACGTAAGAAAATATATCAGCTTGCTAGCGGGAGTTGTTGAGTGGAAGGGGTATTTTTTACTATTGACGATATTATAGTTTTTCAACCGATAATGTTGTACGTATTAATACAAACGTTTATAGTCGTGGTTTTCTTATGTTTACTTTAAGCTGAGATGTCGTTTTTGCTTACCTTTTGTTTGGTAGCTTTTATTGTATACTGATTTACATAAAAAAGAATACTTGAAATTTTTTTCTGATTTTTATTTCAAAGTTTAAGGTCTAATATACACTTCTATATAAAAAACCATCTTTGAACATTTTTTAACCCATACGCATTCAACTTTAAAAATTTTATCGACAAATTATCGCTATACTTTTGCGACTTTCTTATAATATTTTTAAATTAGATTGCGTAAGGGTTAAATAATATTTAATTTTTTTTTCATAGAAGTTTACATCAGACATAAAAATTTTTGGTACAAGCTGGGAAAAAACAATTTTAAATTTATTTTAATACGAAAATCATATAAACTAGCCTCAGCGGAATTTATTCCTTTTTTTTTTAAATTAGTAAATGTATTAAAGAATGGTTTTTTTGCTAAAAGAAAAGCGCCGAGCGGATTTTTTTATATTGACTTGAAATGTTCCTAATACCTGCAAAAATCAAAATCCATCAAAATTTTGGAACCACCCCATATTTTTATTTGATTCGGCTCCGGGACACCGTGCATTAGCTAGATTAGATTAGATGTGATCTTCATATTGTATCCATATTGAGATGATAAAAGCGAAATAGTGTAGTCGAAAGCAAAAAAAAATGTTAGTGTCGTAAATATAATCAGGACTTTATTGCAATATACTCGTCGTAGATTCATGTCTGTTATCGTTCAAGATAATAATAAGGTAATCTTCGAATTGAAGCTACTTCGTTAATCAACTATTTGCATGCTTTTCAACACTCACTAACAACTTATTTTCAGGTGAGGCACATGTTCACCTTAACTGCCACGTCAATACACAGAACTACCGTCACTCATCATCATCATCATCACCATCATCATCAGCTTATACTGTCCACTGCTGGACGAAAGCCTCCCTCAAGTCTTACCACTTTTTCTGTTTTGGGCCGCTTGTACCTAATTTCCAGCCACTCTTTTCAAATCATCAATCCACAGACTTGGTGGTCTACCTCTACTCCGATCTTGTTCGCCAGTCTATGATTCTCTTTGTCCATCGCCCATCCTTAAACCTAACAACATGCCCAGCCCAGTTCCACTTAAGATGTAGAATGAATGTTACTGCGTCTTGTACCCTCGTTCTCTTCTTGATAATGTGATTTGGGTATCTGATCTCTAAGAGTAACGCCTGAAATTGACTTTTCGTTGCATGACATATTTTATTAATCTTTTTCTTCGACATTTTGGAGTATCGGCTCCGTGCGTAAGAACAGGGAGTATGCATCTGTCAAATATTTTTCGTTTTAAATACATAAGAACAGTTTGCCTAATGCAGCCCAGGAGAGACGTGTTCGCCGCTGAATTTCATATGTTTGGTTATCTCGTCCTACGCTGATTTCATGCCCCAGGTATTTATATTGGTGCACTTGCTCTATCTCTACATTATTCAGTTTTATAGTGTCGCTTAATATAAGATTTGTCATAAACGGGATCTTGGAGAGATTGATTTTTAGACCAACCTTTCCTGAAGCAAGTATGGTATAGTCTGTGCTTCTTGTATTTTGTCTGTTATTAAAACAATATCGTCGGCGAAACAGAGGTGATTTAACTTTTCACCGTCAATGTTAAGTCCCATTCTTTCTCAGTTTATTGATTTTAGAACACTTACGAAAAGCTTGGGTGAGAGCGTATCACCCTGCCACACTCCTCTTTCGATTCGAAATTTGCTGAACTGGAATATCGATGATCAATATGACACTCAGCAAGCGCTTCCAAAACTGTCTGCTGATTTATAGAATCAAAGGCTTTTCGAAGTCCACAAATATGAGTACAATAGGCTTACTATATTCTATACATTTTTCAATGAGAATTTTAACTGTAAACAGATAGTCATTTGTTCATACCCTGAGTGAAAACCGGCCTGTTCTTTTGAAAGGAAAAACTCGAATTTATTTGATAGACGTTTGGTAAGTATTTTTGTGAATAATTTATATACATGGCTCAGGAGGCTAATGGGTCGATAGTTTGTAAGGTCTGCAGTATTTCCTTTTTTATGCATGATGACAATAGTAGCGTTATTCCATTGCGATGGAGTTATTCCTCCCAGGAGGCATTTATTGAATAACATTTTAAGTGATTTGATAATTTGTTGTCCTCCATGTTTAATTGCCCCATTACAATATTGTCTTTACCCGGAGCTTTGTTATTTTTCATGTCCTTCAAGGCTTTTGTGATATCTCCGACTCCTGATTTAGGACTTTTGCTATGTTGATTTCTGTTCTTTTATCTTGTAAGGCATATAACTTTTAATACAATAATTCGATAATCTGTAAAATATCTCTTTTGTTTGTTATTACATTACCATGCATGTCTTTATTCTTGCGTATGTCTTTCCTTCCCCTTGTGTTCTTCCCTCTCAAGACTTTTAATCTTTTATTTTGTTCTACAACGTTTTTAATTTCCTCTCTATTTTTTTTTTTGTCTTTTATCTTTTCTAATTTCCCTCGATATCTCGCTGTTTATAGTTCTGTATTCATCTGTAGTCTTATCTACCATTTCTCTCCTTTGCTTCATTAACTGTTTTACTCTTTGAGTTAATTTCTGTTCTTTTTGTTGTTTTGGGGAAGTTTTGTCAATGGCACTTTCTATATTATATACGTTTTCAAATATATCATCAATTGCTGTGTCTTCATTGTAGTCCAAGGAGCTTGCGATCTCTCTTCTATAGGAATCCAAGAATCATGTTGTTTCTTTCGTGTTTAATCGGAATAAACACTTTTGCTCTCACAATGCGATGGTCACTCCCAACTGAACATCTATTTAGGACACACACATGTCCATTTCTGTTTTTGTTCTTTTTGAAGAAGGTGTCCATTACATATAAATTATTTTGATGTAGAAAATCTATGTGTGTCCCCTCCCTCTTTCGTTTCATTCTCCTAGAACATGATGAACTACAGTCACTAGAGTCCTATAAATCTAAAATTATGGCAATAAAATCATTTACTTTCCCCTAAGTGAAAGTAAAACTTATAATTTTATCACGCGCTTAGATTGTAATTAACTTAATTCAGTTATTTATGTTTATTTTTAAAACTTGAGAGTAAATATCAGTATGTTTTTTAAAACAGCAATTTTTAATCTTTAATTCTTACCCTAATCTGAATCTTGGATCAACTCGAGCAAACAAGACTTGAAAATAGCATTATAAGAATCAACGTAAACTTTTTAAAACGACAGTCTTCCGATAACGAATTCGTTAATGCACGTTCAGCAAAACCAAACCAATCTACTGTCGATTAATTCATTAAACGACCTAAGTTATAGTACCTAACAACTTGTAAGGCTGAAATGAAGAATGAAAGACGTGTTTAATAGGATACGTATGTAGAACGAAATAAATTCTATCTACTATAATTCTACATGTTCTATACTTGTCCTAATCGTTAAATAAAATCAATATAAGAAGTACGCCTTCAAAGTCATTAATTAATACTCTATGACGGAAGATTATAAAAAAAAAATACAATTTTTTTGTTCAGCCTATGCTTTCTCTTCTAATTTAAAAGAATACTGCAACGCTGCCAAACTATAACCGTTGGCCTATTGAATATTGAACAACATACACAAAAGTAATATTTTGGCAATACTGAATACCAACAATATTTGTCTTGTCAACCAAGTTGTGCACGTTTTCCCATCGCAGTGGGTATGTTTTTTTTTACTAATTTCGATTATTTTTTTCTGTGTCAGTCTTAAAAGTAATAACTTAAAAATGAATTAGCACAAAATCTTTTTTTTCACTTATCAAAAACTGAAGCTAGAAATCTGCATCTGTGATTTGAGACATATTGTAAGAGACTGGGTTTAAGATTAAACAGGCAGTCGGTCTTTAGGCTATAGACTCCTTTTAA
This sequence comes from Pachyrhynchus sulphureomaculatus, assembly GCA_019049505.1. Lineage (NCBI taxonomy): Eukaryota > Metazoa > Arthropoda > Insecta > Coleoptera > Curculionidae > Pachyrhynchus > Pachyrhynchus sulphureomaculatus. The sequence goes on along the minus strand of CM032446.1, from coordinate 81,559,828 downwards.
AATAATCACAAAAACGCAGATCTTTGGAAAACATAAAATTTCCATCAACCAAGTAAAATTTTAATGAAGACAATAACAAAGAGAAAAAAAATCAGATAAAAAAGTAATAATCATCATAATTAATCACAATCGTATCATATCCTGTAAAACACTAATTAAGTCCTTCATCATTTTGGCATTGGCACAAGTTAAGTCAAAATTAAAACTTTCTGACAAAAAAAACTTAAGTTCGGGATAGTAGACTCCTCCAAAAGTTAAATAATTATATTTGTATGACAAAAAAATCAAATTTTCAATTTTTAAGTTACAAAATTCCTATATATTATTAACAATCAATTGTGATTTTTATCTTCTGTTATAGAATTTGCCTAAAAGATTTTAGAAAGAAAAATAATATATCGTGGACAACCTCTACATTCTTGTAACAAAATTTGGCATTAGTACAATTCAACTAAACGCTTTATTTACTGAATAAACTGTTGAGTTTGAGTTAAGTTGAATTAATTAATATTTAAATCATCAAATGCAGGACCAACTTTGTTCAAGCCTATCGATTTAAGAAAGTTAGTTTTTTTCATAGGTCTCAAGAGTCAATGGTATTCCCTGAATTACGTAATTTTAAATTTTGTTTTAAATCTAAATGTAAAAAAAAAATAGTAAAATAATTTATACAAAACAGTGGGCCAGAGGGAAGGGGATTGCATATTTTTTCATGCAACACGTGCTTTTCATGATTGATGTCGACAAATACATATATAAAGTAAATTGTTAATAATGATGACGTGTTTAGCAAGAGCTTCTATAATAATATATATAAAATGCAACGTCTCTCTGTCTGTCTGTCTGTCTGTCCGTTAGTGCGTTTATCACTGGAGAACCACTTATCCGATTTACGTACTTTTTTTTTAAAACATACATATGTTCTCTGGCCAGGTTATAGGCTATATTTTATTACAATAGGTAGCATAAGGAATGAGCAGTGACGTAAAATAGTGAGTGAAGTCGGAAAAAAGTTGGCCACTAGCGCGTCCCTTTGCAATACACAGCCTAAACCATTAATTATGGAACAATATTATGTGGCAGAGAACATCTATAATCTACAATATATATAAAATGCAATGTCTCTCTGTCTCTCTGTCTGTCCATTAGTGCGTTTATCACGAGAGAACCACTTATCCGATTTAAGTGTCCTTTTTTAAATTCATACATATATTCTTTGGTCAGGTTATATAATAATAATAATAATCTATATTTATAATATATATAAAATGCAACGTTTTCTGTCTGTCTGTCTGTCCGTTAGTGCGCTTATCCCTCGAGAACCACTTATCCGATTTACGTGATTTTTTAAATTCATACATATGTTCTCTGACCAGGTTATAGATATACATTTTATTATATCTATAATATATATAAAATGCAACGTATCTCTGTCTGTCTGTTTGTCTGTCCGTTAGTGCGCTTATCACTGGAGAACCACTCATCCGATTTTCGTACTTTTTTTTTAAAAACATACATATGTTCTCCGGCCAGGTTATAGGCTATATTTTATTACGATAGGTAGCATAAGGAATGAGCAATGACGATAATAGTGATTGAAGTCGGAAAAAAGTTTGTCACTAGCGCGTTCTCTTGCAATACACCATCTAAACCATTAAATATGGAACAATATTATGTAGCAGAGAATATCTATAATCTATAATATATATAAAATGTAATGTCTCTCTGTCTGTCTGTCCATTAGAGCGTTTATCATGCGAGAACCACTTATCCGATTTACGTGTCCTTTTTTAAATTCATACATATATTCTTTGGCCAGGTTATATAATAATAATAATAATCTATATCTATAATATGTATAAAATGCAACGTCTCTCCGTCTGTCTGTCTGTCTGTTTGTCTGTTCGTCCGTTAGTGCGCTTATGACTGGAGAACCACTTATCCGATTTACGTGCTTTTTTTTTTTAAATATACATATGTTCTCTGGCCAGGTTATAGACTATATTTTATTACGTTAGGTAACATGAGGAATAAGCAGTGACGATAATAGTGAATCAAATCGGAAAAAAGTTTGCCGCTAGCGCGTTCTCTTGCAATACACTGCCTAAACCACTAAATATGGAACAATATTATGTAGCAAAGGATATCTATAATATAAATAAAATGCAACATCTCTCTGTCTGTTTGTCCGTTTGTGCGCTTATCACTGGAGAACCACTTATCCGATTTACGTGCTTTTTTTTTAAACATACGTATGTTCTCTGGCCAGGTTTATAGGATATATTTTATTACGTTAGGTGACATAAGGAATAAGCAGTGACGATAATAATGGATCAAGTCGGAGAAAAGTTTGCCGCTAACACGTTCTCTTGCAATACACTGCCTAAAGCATTAAATATGGAACAATATCATGTAGCAAAGAATTTGATATATATATATATATATATATATATATATATATATATATATATATATATATATAAAATGCAACGTCTCTCTGTCTGTCTGTCCATTAGTGCGCTTATCACTCGAGAACCACTTATTCGATTTACGTGTTTGTATAAATTTATACATATGTTCTATATAATTCGATATAAGCCTAGATAATGGGAGATAAGGTGAGATAATGGGAGATAAGGAGAAATAATGGGAGATAAGTCGAGATAAGCCTCGATAATGGGAGATAAGGTGAGTTATGGGAGATAAGTATAAATAATGGGAGATAAGGAGAAATAATGGGAAATAAGCGGAGATAAGTCTAGATAATGGCTGTTATGGTGAGATAATGGGAGATAAGGAGAAATAATGGGAGATAAGGAGAAATATTGCGAGATAAATCGAGATAAGCCTATATAATGGGAAATGAGGTGAGATAATGGGAGATAAGGAGAAATAATGGGAGATAAAGAGAAATAATGGGAGATGAACAGAGATAAGCTTAGATAATGGAAATTATGTAGAGATAATGGGAGATAAGTAGAAATATTAGGAGATAAGGGGAAATAATGGGAGTTATTTTATTACGTTGGGTAACATAAGGAATAAGCAGTGACGATAGTAGTGACTCAAGTCTACGCGAGCGGAGCCGCGAGCCCGGCTAGTACTATATATAACGCATACAGCAAATTCGGTCACTTTACTTCTTCTATCGGACAGATCCAGGAAGCAATACGAAAGAACATATAAGCGATTCGAAGAATATTGTTATATAAAAGAGAGAAAGCTCAAGCAAGAAACTTAAACCAACATTATGGTGGTAAAATTCATATATTAAGATAAACGCAAATATTAGAAAGTTTGCCATGCCTCATATTTAAAAAAAATATCAGTTAAATACCTCGTTAAGAAATCAAAATTTTTAATACGACAGCAAATTATTTTCATGGTCTTTGGTCTCGGCAAATACGAATATGATGTAGTAATATATAGAAAAAAAATGTCAAATTTCAGTCGTAAATATCTTTAAAGTCCTTACTTTAGTATACTCTCTTGTGATTACTATCTCACTCTGAACTGTCTATCATTTAATACACCAGTTGTAATGCTTAAGGTAGTAGTACCCTTTAGTGTGAGAAAGTCAATCTCAGTATTTATTTCTAAAGCTGAGTATTTGCAAAATAATCGATCAAGTGCAAGTTGAACTTACGCAATTAGTGTTCCGTACGTTGATTGCTTTTAAAATAAAAAATTCTGTTATGGAGGTATAAAATGATCAGTGACTTCACAAAATACACTCCAAATGAGTTTTCAACAAAGTTTGTTTCCAATCTTTACTGAAAACTGATGACCTTGAATTTTTTGTTTTTTATAAACGAGATAAATTATTAAAGGTAATGCACTCGTGATAATTTTCGTTCAATCTTCACTCCGTGGAGAATATTCCAGAATTTTTTCAAAATTTTTTGATAAGTACTTTTCGATATAAGGCCGGGGGACAGCGATTTTTCTCGATTTTTTAAAAATAATACAAAGAAAAGTGCGCGCAAGTATTACATTGTTTATATATTTTTTACTCGTGTTTTCACAAGCTTTCATTTGACATCACACTCGATGACCTAGTAAATTTTTTTTTTCACTTCCGATTTCACCCCCTAAAACTAACCCCTTAAGTCAAGATTTAGCTTTAAAAACTACATGCCTCTGATAAGGCTATTAATTCCTATAATATTACCAAATTTCAACTTTCTATGACAAATAGAACTAAATACTCTGAATGGGAAAATAACTCAGTGCTTATTAAATGCATCCAAAGAAATGGCATCCAGGGGAAAGGACAAGAAGGAAAAATTAGGTAGAGATACACTGAACCTAATAGAAAAAAGACGACAAATGCAAGGCGATCGAACAAATAACAGAACAGGAATAGCAGAACTAAATAAAACGATTGAAACCAAAATAAGAACTGATTTAAGGGAATTTCTAAACTAAAAGAAGCATTAGAAAAAGAGAAAAGCTTAAAAGATACTCTGAGGAAAACTAACGAAGGAAAATATAAAATAGTAAAACTGATAGATACCGAAAACAAAGAAATAACGCAGTCAGTAGAAATAGAAAAAACTATAGAAACATATGATCAATCATGATATGAAACAAAAGTCCTACCAACATTAGAAAAAACAGAAGACCAAAGACCTATAGTGAAAAATATAGGATCAGAAGAAATTCCCGAAATAACAGCGGAGGAAATAGAGTCTGCTAGCAAAAACATGCCCAATAAAAAAGCGCCAGGGGAAGACAACATAATAGTAGAAATGATAAAATATGGCGGAAGGCCCATACTAGAACAACTAAAAATTCTCTTCAACAAATGCCTCACAGGATGTAAAATCCCAGACGATTGGTTAAATGAATTAGTACTACTTATATTCAAAAAGGGAAATAAGTTGAAGTTACAAAATTATCGGCCTGATAGTTTTCTATCTATTCTCTATAAAATACTTACAAAAATCATAACACAAAGACTGGCAAACAAATTGGACAATTATCAACCCCGAGAACAGGCTGGATTTAGGAAAGCATTTAGCACATTGGACCACCTACAAGTGATGAGAGTATTGATTGAAAATTCAAACGAATATAATGACATTATGGATGGCAGTAATAGACTACGTGAAAGCCTTTGATTCAGTAGAGATATGGGCAGTATTAAATGCCCTAAGTAACAGCAGAGTAGACAGCAGATATACAAATCTAATCCAGTATAAATACAAAAATGTTACTATGAAATAACAACACCAACAACTACGAATAAAATAAAAATACAACGTGGAGTACGACAAGGAGACTCAATTTCTCCAAAACTTTTTACTACAGCCCTGGAAGACGTCTTCAAAGAATTAGAATAGGGGACGAAGGACATTACGATAGATAGTAAGAAGTTGCATCATCTGCTGACGCCTTTCAAGCAATCTTTTATATGGAGAACGTCATCCCTTTGGAATAATTTGCCCAGCGCTGTGTTTCCCACCGAGTACAACTTACAGCGATTCAAGAACAACGTGAAATGCTTTTTCCGCACTCGTGCCGCTCCTGGAGCGCTTTAGGGACTTCCCTGCAGCACGTGTGCTAGAACCATAAAAAAAAAATCTGCGTTTCGCCGATGATATAGTATTAACAGCAAACAATAAAAACGAAGTGCAGGAAATACTTAATGAGTTGAATGAAAAATCAAGAATGATAGAACTCAAGATAAATTTAAGCAAAACAGAATATCTAACAATCGAAATAGAGCCGTCACATGATCAACAAATAATAATAGAACAAGAAATAATCGAGAAGATCGAATCATGTATATACCTAGGACAAAGGATAGAACTTTCCAAAAACAACCTGAAAACACACCTAAACAGAAGAATCTCATTAGCATGGTCAGCGTTTGGTAGATTACAATCTATACTAAGATCCAACATGCCGAATGCCTTAAAAGCAAGAACTTTTAACCAGTATGTGCTACCAGTCCTCACGTATGGAACAGAGACATGATCATAATAAAAGCATAATAGATAAGCTTCAAAAAACCCAAAGAGCAATGGAGAGGAGAATGTTGAAATTAAGGCTGCAGGATCGCATACCCAAGATCGAGATTCATACAACGCATATGTACACTGAGATGGAACTGGGCGAGACACATTGGTAGAATAAGAGACGACAGATGGACACGTTGAATAATGGAATGGCGACCACACGAGAATAAAAGATCCATAGCTAGGCCACAGATAAGATGGACCGATGATATAAAGAGAATGGTTATGACTGGCTACAAAAGACAAACAACAGAGATCAGTGGAAAGCACTTGGGGAGGCTTACGTTCGACGATGGACGGAATAGGCTACTGATATATATACATATATATATTGTAACATTGGAACTTGCCCGCACGTTGTGGTGTCATTTTGTAACCTGCAAAACTGTCCTCAGTTTGAGGCATCTTTTTTTGTACCCTGTGAGAAGTTGTTTGTCCCACGGTTGAGCGCAATTTTGTTGCCTATGAAAAAGTGTTTAATTGCGCCCCACGTACACTGCGTCATTTTGTACCGTTTGAATATTGGACGCCCCAAGCTTGAGCACAATTTTCTTACAGCCCCGCTTTAATTTCTGATAATGAATCGAGTGAATCCTGATTTTAAAAGAACTAAAGAAATTAAACACACACTAGCTCAGTTTTCTTGGTAGAGAGATATGGGTAAGAGATAATTTTTGTACGTCTTTTTGGAATTTTTTTCTATTTTTAAAAAGCTTCAGTTGTACAAGTTTTTTGGGCACCATTCATTTTAAAATAGAAAGGATCTAACTTCAGTTAAAAAAATGAAAAAATACTGAAGGGTTTTATGGGTATTACTAAAAAAATTAGTCTAGTACAACTTATCCCGAAAAGAAAAATAGGTATTCAGTGAGACACTAGCTTTAATCAACAAAAAGAAAATTTATTCATGTTTTTAAAAATAAAAAGTTCTAACCTTTGCAGTTTTACAAAAAAAAATTCTAGCCTAACTAGTAGTTATTACATTTAAATTCTGAACTATGACTACCCCCGAAGACGAAAAATAGTGCTCTTCACTTCACTTTTTAGTCAGTTTAAATTGCTGTTAAGGCACTACTCCGGGATAGGTCTATTGAAGGATGTTTTGGTAACTTACTGTTCTTATTCCGGCTTTGATGGAACACGACCGATTTCACACTTTTCTAGCAAACACTTAGAGAGCCCACTACGGCTTTTCGTTAAGAAACTGTGCTTTACTTAGCTCGCATGATGGTTGTTATGAGCCTTTGCTGTAGCTCAATTGAAGGAAGCCTACTTGGCGGCTCCGATGAAAATTAGCCTGGCTGCGGCTTGATGGTACTCCGCTTACTCGGCGGCTGGATGGAAATTAGCCAAGACAGTAGTTTCTTCGGACCCTTAAATAAACCGTGCAAACTCTGCCGTAATATGGCGACGCCGGAACCAAAACTG
>CM032446.1:81513685-81552277 GCA_019049505.1 Pachyrhynchus sulphureomaculatus | reverse complement strand
TTATTAGACGCACTGCAAGATTTCATGTAAAAATAATAATTACCGAGTGATATTGTACCGTTTTATTATTTTAAATTAATTTGTTTTTTATTTTTATATTATCCAATCAATTACCTATTTATTTGACATAAATAAAACAGCATTAATTTAGAAAAGCATAAGTTTATTAAGTTTTTTTAAAGAAAAAGTGAAATTAATGTTAGTAAAAGTCAATATTTAGTTGAGCACCTTTAGCCGCTATCAAAGCTTTAATTCTGCGCGGCATGCTATCAATGCAAGATTGTACTGTCTCCTGCATTTGAGGATGATGATTCCACACATGAATAATCTTTTCTAGGAGCTGGGTTTGTTGGTAATCACATCTTTAGCCACTTCTCTTTTCATCAGCACCCCACACATTTTCAATGGGGCTATTACCCGGCCAATCCAACAGAGGGATATTTTTTTCTGCCAAAAAAGCTTTAACAGACCGAGCAGTGTGGCAGGGAGCTCCACCTTGCATGAAAGTGAATGGTTCCCCATTTGGAAACCATTCTCTGAGCTGCGGAATCAACCGATTTTGTAATACTTCTTTGTACTGATCTTGCCTCATTATTCCTTTTGACGACGTACAGACGTCCAGTTCCCTTGCCGCTGATGACTGACCAAATCATCACTTTGGTGGGATGTTTAACCGTCGGGACGACACAATCAGGATGAAACTTTTCTCCATGACGACGACGCACATACTGAGCTTTATTCTGCAAAATTTCGAATGTGCTTTCGTCACTGAAGCAGACCTGTCAAAAATAGGAAAAATATATAAACTTCCATATTTATTTGCTTTATTTAACTGAAAATGATAATTAATGTATCAATTATTGATTAAATTGCTGTATCTTACCGATCTCCAGAGGTCCACATCTTTGTCTTGCCATTGTTTGGCCCACTTCAGGCGCTTTGCTTTCATTGCAGCTGTTAACTTGGGCTTCCTGGCGGGGGCGACAGGCCTTAAAATCTAATTCTTTCAATTTTCTTCGAACAGTGCGCTCAGAAGCATTTACGCTAGCATCCTGGGGTTGTGATTTTATTACCTTTATGGTAGCAAATCTGTTTTCTACACAAATTTTCTTCAAACATCTCTCTGACCGTGGAGTGAAAATTGGTTTTCTACCGCATCTTTTCTTTCTTTTCGGGCTTAATTCCTTCCCTGACTCAATTTTCTTTTTTTATGCGTCGTACGCTAGCTTTAGGAACCTCCAATCTTTCGTGATATTTCTCGGTTTGTAAATGTTTTCGCAATCACAAGGGCCTTCACTTCAGCTTTTTTACGTGGTGAAAGATCGCCTTTTCTACCCATAACGAAAATAGTCCAATTACTTTTTTTAAAAGACTGCATACAAAATAAACTAATAACTGAGTAGTATAAAACTGTTAAACAAAACAATCACAGTCCATAAAGCCACAGAAACACGTCCATACCTGACTCGATTCCGATCGCGACTGATACAGGTTTGTACTTATTTACGTTCATGTATCACTTTGTCAACACAGTGTTGCCATATATTAAAATAAATACAAATATGTAGTCTACAACAATTCTTTTAAATAAAAATCAATAATATTGTAGTTTAAATATACCATTATTGCATAAAAAACTCTTAAGAAACATAAAATTACTAAAAAAATACAGTGCGTCTAATAATTTGGCCAGAGACTGTATATATATATATATATATATATATATTATATATATATTATATATATATATATATATAATATATATATATATGTATATATATATATATATATACATATATGTATATATATATATATATATAATATATATATATATATATATATTATATATATATATCATGTATATAAATATATATATATATATATTTATATATATATATATATATATATATATATATATGTATATATATATATATATATATATATAATATATATATATATATATATATATATTTGTCTCATGTAAAATGTTTTTTATTCTTCGAAGTACTTTTTAGGTAAAAATTTTTTTACTACACCACCACAATTATCGTTTGCACTACAAAATTATATAAGATGTAGGTCAATTACACATGTTTGACTTAAGAAATGCCTAGGTATGAGCTTATGATCAAATAAAAAATGTTGACAGGACTCTTCCATTTTTCTTTTTTTAATCATTACCACACAATTGTTTTGATAAACTTCATCGTAGGTAAATCTTTGGACAGAAAATGATTAATTTCATAATATCGTACTTACACTTATTTTAGTATAGATTTTAAAACTAAATCAAATCTTACCCTCTCCCGTTTTGAATATACATATAAAATAGTATCCTTGCAAATTTTGCTTTGTTTTATTCGCCATCTGAAGTAGAAAATACACTATTGAAGAACAAGGCATGTGCTTTCAATAAATCCATGTCACTTCTTTATTCAACTTTTATGTATTTTACAGTAGCAGCTGCTTACATCTTTAACACGTATATTTTCCACTATAAGGTGCTTTACTTTAAAATTTTAGGAAGTTATTTCATATCCTAAAGCACCACAGTAAAAAATGGATATAAAACCCTTAAAATTTAAAAATAAACCATTTTTATGTGGTGCTTCTAAAACCTCGGACATAATTTCATATAAAGTTTTGATATTAAAATGCGGTTTTCACCACTTTCAGACAAACTTGCTTATAAAAATGGATAAAAGGAAAGCACCGGCACGGATTGATTTCAGATCTACTAAAAATAAATGAGTTTAAAAATTATTGAAATCGCCGGTTTTATAGTTGCAATTTACCTTTTTTTCTAATTTTAGTAAGTAAAAAATTCAAAAAACACATACCCTTTGAGTGTTTTGAACTTTTTGGTTCAAGTCGATAGCATGCACTAAAGTGCAGTTGTTTGGAGTTAATAGCAGAATTCTCTCATTGTAGATGCAAACACATGTTGGAGTGCGCCCAAAAAAAGAGATTTCTACCTTTTACTGAATTTTGCTACCTGTTTTGAATTACTTTTAAGGGTTCACCCTATTTTAGGCAAAAAACCTCTGCTATACAATAGAGTCATAAAATGTAAATGAGGGTTCAAGGGTAGCATAGCCGTCCGAGCTTAGCCATTGAAGAATATCCGCTTTCGTCCATGAATTTGTCGGGAATCGAGAATGGTATGGGGCATTGTCTAATACTATAACTGATTCTGCTGGTATATATTCAATCATTTGTTGGAGGTGCTCCTCAAAAACATCGGCCGTCATCTCCTCGTGATAATCTTTAGTTGACTTTAAATCGAATTCCTACTAGCCACCGTCGAGAAATCCGTTTTCACTACCAATATGTGCTATAATTAACCTGCAACCTTTTCTTGAAGAGGGTTGTAATCCAGTTGACCAACCTTCCATAAAAGTTGTTTGATACTGTGTGTCCGTCATTAATCCAAGTCTCATTTAAATAAAAAATATTTCTTTCTTCGGCTCGAAATTTTCTGATTGCTTGTAGATATTCTCATCTCTAAGAAATTATTTCTGTTTTATCGATAAGAACAGATTTTTTATTTTGTTTTCCCCACCGAAAATTCAGGTAATTTCCATTTTTTTAAAATCTGGTAAGTCCTGGTCTTCTTTGGATTTCTTGCAAAAACTTTATGTAGTGTAGATATTTCTTTCTTAATATAAAAAATGTGAGACTTGTCTTCTTATTGCGCTTTTAAAGTCTCCATCGAACTATAAGGGCTCCTTTTCTTTGTTTTAGAAATCTATAAATAGTTGCTGGTCCAGCTCCCGTCATGTTGGCACAGGTTTCCACAATTTCACGGACTTGGCTTGTTGGCTGTTGGTGTACTAGAGCATCGTGGACGTTAAGTATCATTGTTTTTTCTCGTAGGGAAAATGCAGGCTTACAGACTTCGCGAAGTTTGACCGGTGCAAAACTGAAAGTTGAAACCATCGCTATTCTGATTTGAACTAAGCATATTATAGGTTTTTGCTTTATCTTTATACTTAAACAGAATATTTTTATTGCATATTTAGGTACTTAGGCACCTACCTACCGATAAGTACTTTGGTTAATTATATTCCAATAACTGCTAAAATCCCAAATTAATTTTATTGTAGCTCTTATAATTAAGCTTTATAACACTGTAGATTTCTAGTTCTTAAGAATTGTTTATTGTACTCGTTTAGGCCTCTATCATACAAATAAGATTTTTAGTTTCATTATTTACTCATTAAAATAAATTTTGAACTGCGTTGATTTATATAACTTATTGTAAAGTTTAGAAGGCATGTAATAAAATATTTTTTAGAAAAAAACTGTTGTATAGAGATAGAAAATAAAAGGTGATTAAGACTAAAAATGCAAATAATTGGCAGAGAAATGTAAGACGCTTATGGTTTATAACATTTTAATGTTTATAACCCATGTTGTGTGCTATCAACTCCAAACAAACGCACTTTAAATTATAACTTGGAAGAAACCCAAATGGTTAAGTGACGAGAGTCTTTAAGCACATTTGTGGTTTATGTCAGAAGACCAACTATTTTGCTCTAGCATCAACCCATTTTACGAACTAACCTACATGAGGCTGTACCCTAAAAAATATTTAGTTAAGGAGTTACATATACCTGGGCGCTGCAAAAAGTATGTACTATATATTAAAAAAAATATGTTTTAAATGTTAACATTATTTTTTATCTGGTTAAAATGGACCATTGATGAAAACTATGATGTATCCTTGTCTACACAGTAACTTTACAAAAAAATAATCTACTCTGCAAGAATAAAAATTAAACTTGTAAAACAATATAGTAGTTGAAAACTGTCAGTGTTTTTTTTTTTAAATAAAAAATTTACCATTGTTTCAAACTTAAGTATGCAATTTTTCGAACAAACTTTTATATTTACCAATAAAACTACTTAATTACTTTGTTAACTGTCACTAAATATAATTGTAATTTTTTTTTTTTACAGTTTGCGTTATCGCGATTTCGTAGTACAACTACATTGTCAAACGCTTAACTAAGACTAAAACAGATTTTTGGTATTTATGTTTATATGATGAACAGATGTGGGTCTATTATATGTTAAAACAGTTGGAACAGAACAGAATTTGCTATGTCTAATTGACTATTCAGTAAATTTATATTATGGTCTTTGAATGTCTGTAAATTTCTATGGATTTCTATGGATAGCTGTTACGTAGGCCAAACAGGACGGAATTTCAAAACAAGATTCGCAGAACAATGCCTTTTATAGGCTAAAAAATGAAAAATCACACTTTGCTAAACATTTCTTAGAAACAGGCCATACTTTTCCCAATATCAATTGTTTGCAAATATGGCACCTAAAGGGTCAAAACTCAATTTCCTAAAATCCATAGAAATTTACAGACATTCAAAGGACCATAATATAAATTTACTGAATAGTCAATTAGACGTAGCAAATTCTGTTCTGTTCGAACTGTTTTAAGATATAATAGACCCACATCTGTTCATCTTATAAACATAAAATACCAAAAATCTGTTTTAGTCTTAGTTAAGCGTTTGACAATGTAGTTGTACTACGAAATCGCGATAACGCAATTGTAAAAAAAAAAATTTTAAATATATTTAGTAACAGTTCACAAAGTAATTAAGTAGTTTTATTGTTAAAATGTACTGTCACAAAGTAACGGACCAATCAATTAACTCTTTTATATTGAATTATTTATAAAAAAAATTTGTCTATTAGAAAAATTAAAAAAAAAATGTCGACATTTTGCAGAAAAAGTAATTATTAATATTTTTAAAAAAAATAGTTAAAAAAATATTAAAAATTGACTGAGTAATATTGCAGACATTGCATTGAGGCAGGTAGCGGTCCAATCCAACACCAGGTCACATTTAATGCTATAACTTTGTAATGAAGTGAAATTTTATTAATTTTTTTTTTTTTTGAATAATGCTTAGATGTACAGGGAATAAAAATCAAAGTCTATGTGAACCCTAACAGAAACTATAATAATATCTATATTATTACAAGAATACGATTATCGGAAATATTGTTAAAAGTAATAATAGTGCTGTACACTCGTTTCAGAAATCTATTGTCTCCGTCAATAGTACGCACCGAACTATAGCTTTAGAGGGTAGAGTATCACGCTGGTTGCTATTGTGGTCTCCTTAGTTAGGTCGCTAGCTAAATAGTTGATCTTCTGTCTTAAACCGCAAATGTGCTTACAGATGCTGGTCTGTGAGCTCTTTGTATTTTCTATCTATCTATTTCTTATAGCTTGGTGCATGCTTGTATTGAATATAGCTTTTTCATTATTTTTGATAGTACTCCGAATAATCTTACTCTTGTTTTATTAATACAGTTTTCGTCATATTTTTTATTCAATTAATAAGTTTCATGGAGTAGAATTTTGTAAAGGTTATTGTGACCTTCATGAATATGTCAGTTGATGCCAGCAAAATAGTTAGTCTTCTAACTTAAATAAAAATTATGCTTACACAAGCTGATCTATCAACTCTTTCTGTTTTCTAGCGTCCAAGATTTTCTATTTTGCAGCCTGGTGCGTGCTACTGACGAAGATCAAAAAGTCCACATATCTTCTATTTCTTTTGACAGCGTCCCCGATAATTTAACTCTCGTGGTATTATTAAAGCTATCGTTCATTTTCATGCGGTAGTGTCTCACGTAGGTTGCTATTATGCTTTTGTGGATATATCAGCTGATGAGAGAAAAATTAGGATGTTGGTAGTAATTTTATTATTTAAGGTCGGTAAATTAAAGAATTCCGTAATTCACTGTACAAAAAGCATAAGATAACTCTATAATACAATATTTTTGGAACTATTTTTAAGTTGATATACAGAAGTGGAGATAATTGTTAAAATATGTACAAAAACCTTTCATATAGTTAATCAAGTAGGACATAGATGGTGAAAGTCCAAGTATATCAACAACTTTACGTACTTTACAGAGCAGATATCTGTAACAAAAATGTAAAAATATCTTATATATTTCAGTAGATATGAAGGCAAAACGTCACATATATGAACCAACTGTATGTGTATGGTGAAATATTGAGATGCTAATTTGGGCTAGAAATAGACAATGAGATTTCTGGTACTTCTTTTTTATTCTTCATTATTCAATGATGTCACCCATATACGTGAAAATTTTCTGTTAGTAAATGTGTTTTATAAATATGTTCAATAAAAATACTTGTTAATTTTTCTTATATATCCTGCACAAAATTTTTGAACCCTGAGGTCTTTTTTAGATTTTTAAACAAGAACGAATCGCAGGTGTGGCCTTTCATATATTCGAAAGTATTCCTCTATTGGCATGCTTCAGGTTTTGGATTGTCTTATCGTAAACTTGTAATTTAACTGTGAACTTTTTTTCCATACATTTAAAATTACTTTACTGTCCCACCAAACGAACGCCAAAAACTTTCCAGAAGAACCCGTTGTATCGATCGACTCTCCTGCTTAGTGCAAATATCCAAATGGAACACCGATGTCTCACCGACGTGACAATATGTAATAAATAAATCTCAACGTTCTCTCAAGTGGTCAAATATTCTTGAGAAATTTCTTGCCTCGCCAATTTTGGCTCTAATGTAAGAAGTTTCTGTGATTTCTGATACTAAGGCTCGTCGGTATGACAACAGCAAATCCTCAAAAATTCTGATGGTTTTCCAAGCACTTGCTTTAACCAATCTTTTTTATCTGAAATCATCTTAAATTGAGTCTTAGGAGCACTAAAACTGTTTAGACAGAAATGTTGCTTGAAAATAAAATTACGTCTTGCCATACACCTGAAACATTCATGAGTAACTGTTGGTGCATTTTCCTCTTCAGTGAGATGGCCCAAATTAATTTCACTAATTTTTCGGAAGAAACATCGTAAAAACTTCAATACGCAGCGAATTAGTAAAAAAAGAAAAACAGCTTAGAAAAATTAGCAACGATGTTTTTCTTATCGAAGACTTACCACCAACCCTATAGTCCTGACCTAGTACCTAGCGATCAGCTCCTATTTAGGAATTTGAAAAAGGAATTAAGGCTGTACGCATATATCGATGTAGAAGAGAGAAATTATGTTGCCGTGCAATGTCATTTGGTGAGCCAGTCATTAGATTACTTTTTTGAAGAAATGTAATAAAAGAAATATGTTGGAAGTGCATTGGGGTATGGGGTATATAAAGATTATATTGAAAAATAAGTTTAGTTTTTTACTATGTGTCTTTGTATGTTAGCCTCAATTTCTGTCATATATGTCTCGTACGGGGGCTCCAAAAATATATAAGTTAGATGTAAGCCAGGCAGGATTGAACGTACTTGAACTTATATTATAACACGTTCCACAATGCTAGCGAATAGAAATGAAGAGCGCTTTTCCGTAGTAGTAACAGAAAAAATTCTAAAACAAAAGCAATTCCTAATATTGTCTGTATCGTATTCGATACTGCCTAGCTGATGAGGTTGAATAGATCGAAACAAGTCCGAGACTTGTACTTGGCATAGTCTGCTAGTCAATTTTATCCATTTTGAAATCAATTAGCTTAACAATCAAGTTAAGTAATCACGAAAAACCTTCATTTGATTTGTAATCAATTAGTTAGTGTATAAAATAAAATATTGTTTTCCAGAAAAATAAATACCTAAAACCTTTATTTACATCAGTATCCCTACATACTTGTTTTTCGTCTATTCCTTGTTAAAATTTCATATTGTTTATTTGAGCATTTAAATCTACTTTTAACTATAATGAACGAGTTTTGTTTTAAATCGTAAAGACTGTAGATTTGATTGTAAATAACGAGAACAAATTATTCGTTTCTCCCCTTTACCAAATGTTCTGTTGTTGTTAACCAGGCATACCTAATTTCACAATTAATTTAATTAGTTTAATTAGGAAACCTTTAATTATTTTTGTTAACAATAAAAGGCTAATCCGGATTACAAACTGTGTTCATTTGATTTTTTTTATGATACTATAAAGATGAGTGATTTCAGTCCAGTACCGAACCCAGAAGTTCACGGGGAGTTTCTACAGAAAGTGATAGAATTGCTATTTAAACATGTAGTTTTTACAACGAGACAAGATAAAGTGTTATTGTGGAAAACTCCTGAAGATTTAAAAGGGGAGTTTGATTTTAGTCTTCCACAACATGGTGAATCGCACGAAAAGCTGTTGAGAATATTGACAAATACTGTGAAGTTTAGTGTCAAAACTGGTCATCCTTATTTTATTAATCAACTTTTTTCCGGGTAAGTTCACAAATCCAAGAGATTTTTAGTTTTATGGATTTTTTTCAATAAAATTAATTTTATTTCCAAAACGCTTCCAAAATAAAATATTATGAGCACATATAATACACTGATGTGCACAAAAAAAATGACTCAAACTATTTGGCTTCATTTAACACGGATCCTAGAAGTAAGTGATTTTAGTGTCATTTGAAAGCCCATTCTATTCTCTTTTTAATGATAACAAATTCCGTAGCATATCTCATGCTTTTTACTGATAAAACTTTTGGAAAGGAGAAACAAGGACTGAAAATAGGGATAAGAGAAAGGAAAAATTAAACAAATTTTAACTTTAACAATTAAATTTATTGATAAAAGCCAAAATTAATATTTTGTATTACTCCCCTAGCCCTTATTAATACCTCCAGCCGGTTTTTCTTGGAGCGGTTGAGCCCTTTCACCACTGACTGTGGGATTTTTCCCCACTCTCCATCTCACCTTTCTCGCGCGAGGTCAGGACCCGCAAGGCCAGTCAAATGTGGGTAATCCCCCTTCCGCCAGGTATTGCCGCACCGATGCAACAGCATGTAGCCTCGCATTGTCGTACATGCTATTGCCAACAAACCCAGCATAAGGACCGACGTGTTCCTGCAAAATCTCCTAGATGCCAGTTAATCCATTGCTACGAGTCTCATCAGTCACGAAAACCAAGTTGGTTTTCGCATCCAATGACTCGTCTTCTTCCATCATTGCCATGTAGGCACATTCTGGACTCGTCAGAGAATAAAACTAAGGTCCAGTTGACATGTTCTCGGGCAAATCTGAGTTGCACTTGTCGATGGGGACCGTTAGCTGGTCTCCTCGGAGTTAGGTTAGCTTCCTTAAGTCTTCTTCTGACTGTCCAATAACTGACAGCCCGACCACAAATTTGTCGAAGTTGTTGCTGGACCTCAAGGCCGGTCACCAGTGTATTTAAAGTAAGTTAAACTATTGCGTTTGACAATTTTTTATATTAAGTGATGTATGTAGAAACTGTCTTGTTAAATATTAAAAATTTTGTTCTCATCGTATTTTTTATCGATTACACTAATATCCTTTTTTAAGAAATTGTAATTTTTAAAGAAAAAACAAGCTAGAAGTTTAAGTAAATGTAAATTTAATGAATACACGATTTAAGCATCAATATGAAAACATTAGGAAAAATTTCACGTATAGTGCAAATTATAAAACTGCATTAGCAACGTAATTGAACATTTTTGAGAATCTCGAGCGTTTCCACTTGATATATCCAAGGTATTCTGACGTATTTAGCACGATGGTTTGTTGGCTTAGCTACGCTTTTATGGCTAACAAAGAATGGTAAAAATATAAAAGTGTATATATAGTGTATACTAGAAAAACCAAATAACTTTATAAAGTTAACATAATATATATATATATATATATATATATATATATATATATATATATATATATATATATATATATATACATATATATATATATATATATAAATATATATATACATATATATATATATATATATATATATATGTATATATATATATATATATATATATATATATATATATATATATATATATGTATATATATATATATATATATATATATATATATAATATATATGTATATATATATATATATATATATATATATATATATATATATATATATATATATATATATATATATATATATAACTTTTTTATATACTACTGCCGAATTAAAAATATACAATAATTTGTAAAATGTTTTATAATATTTTTACGTTAATAATTGAATAATTATATTATATAACAATTACAGTAACAAATTTTATAAAAGCTTAAAAATAGAGACACGTGTTTTATTAAAATATTTTTTTTATGCTGAATCCAAAAAAATCATAAAAACCGGTCAAGTGCAAGTTGAACTTGCACAATTAGTGTTCCGTACGTTGAATGTTTTTAAAATAAAAATGTTTGTTAGGGTGGTATGAAAATGATCAGTGACTTCACAAAACACACCCCAAATGAGTTTTCAACAAAGTTTGTTTCCAATCTTTACTGAAAACTGGTGACCTTGAAATTTTGTTTTTTTTTTGTATACCAAATAAATTATTAAAGTTGATAATTTTCTTTCAATCTATACCCCGTGGAGAATATTCCAGAATTTTTTCAAAATTTTTTGATCAGTACTTTTCGAGATAAGGTAGGGGGCAGCGATTTTTTAAAAGTAATACGAAGAAAAGTGTGCGCAAGTATTATATTATATATATATTTTTTACTTGTGTTTTTACAAGCTTTTATTTGACACCACACTCGATGACCTAGTAAAAAAAATTTTTTTTCACTTCCGATTTCACCCATCAAAACGAACCCCTTAAGTCAAAATTTATGTTACGGTGGTATAAAATGATCAGTGACTTTACAAAACACACCCCAAATGAGTTTTCAACAAAGTTTGTTTCCAATCTTTACTGAAATCTGATGACCTTGAAATTCTTGTTTTTTTTATATACCATATAAAATTATTAAAGGTAATGCACTCGTGATAATTTTCGTTCAATCTACACCCCGTGGAGAATATTCCAGAATTTTTTCGAAATTTTTTGATAAGTACTTTTCGAGATAAGGCCCGGGACAGCGTTTTTTTTTTTTCGCGAATTTTTAAAAATAATACAAAGAAAAGTGCGCGCAAGTATAATATTATATATATATTTTTTACTCGTGTTTTCACAGGCTTTCATTTGACACCACACTCGATGACCTAGTAAAAAATTTTTTTTTTTTCAGTTCCGACTTCACCCCCCAAAACTAACCCTTTAAGTCAAAATTTAATTCTCAAAACTACATGGCTCTGATGAGGCCATCAATTCCTATATTATTACCAAATTTCACCTTTCTATGTCAAATAGTTTCGGAGAAAATCGGGTGTGACAGACAGACAGACACACAGACAACCGAAGTGATCTTATAAGTGTTCCGTACGGAACACTAAAAAAAGACATTAACTAGGAGATTTTTTCAGAAAACACACTTAAAGTTGCCAAAGATCGATTTTAATAAATAAAATGTAAAATTGTACAATCATTAAAATTATGGAATAAAATTATTATTTCGGACATCTTTAAATGTTATGAATCTACATTTTTCATAAAAACTTTAAAATATTAGGTCTTAGTGTTCATGTTTGATAAAAAATACGCATAAACCACTTTTATCTAAGCTACCTAGCAAAATGCTATTTAAAATAAATTTATGTGTATATTGAACAAAATACTCACTCACTCAGTCACTCACTCACTCACATACTCACTCACTTCTATACTCGCCCACTCGCTCGCTCGCTCACTCACTCATTTATTCACTCATTCGCTCACTCACTCCCTACCTCACATTTCCCCATATTCACTCAATATATTCACAAAATTGACTTCTAAAACTCTCAAGGGATACACATTAAACTGCATTTTGTTTATAAATAGTAAACGGATATTTTTTTTCAACAGTAAACACTATTCCTCATGTTTCGATGTCAAATTCGAATTTGATACTTAAAAAACTACTAGAAATGATAGTTTTGGTCGAAAAAAAAAATTATTGTTTAGCTGTTGCTTTTATTTACTTAAAAAAGTATTTTACCAACTATATAGCAACCTTGTAAGTGTTAAAAGCGAGTTTTTTTTTGAAACTGAACTTTATTTTTTGATGTCAGGTCAGGATTAAGGACTTCAAAAAACACTAGAAATAATAGTTTTGTTTAATCTTCTTCTTATAGTGCCATCTGCATTACTGAAGTTGGGCTGTAATCACAGCGAATTCCTCCCTATCCTGAGCTATTTTTAATAAAATGTGGGTATCCAGACCTGTCCAATCTCGCACATTCTTCAGCCAGGAACATTTCGACGCCCCACACCTCTTTTCCCTTCAATTTTCCCTTCCATCAACAACCAGAGTGGTTAAGTAGCGTAGGCCAATATAAATATGTCCCAAGTAACGAGTTTTTTGTCTTTTAATAAATGACAATAGTTCTCTTTCTCTACCCATTTTCATTAGTAAGACGCTCTGTCCAAGAGATCTTCAATGACCCATAATTCGAAAGACTCCAAACGATTCATTGATCGTACTGCCAAGGTCCAGGCCTCAACTCTATATAAATGTACTGGATATATATAGACCTTTACAAAACGATAACGAGTATCCAAAGAAAGGGTTGAGTCTGTGAGGAGGTGTCTCATTTTGAGAAAAGCCGCTCTAGCCATTTCAGTTCGAACTCGTACCTCAACTTCAGGATTCAAATTAGTTACCCAACATCCTAGATATTTAAATTTGTTTACTTGTTCTATCAATTGATCTTAAACACGAATATCTGTTTGCAACCCGGCTGTTCTTGAAATGACCATTACTTTCGTTTTATTAACGTTTACTCTCATGCCTAAAATTAATCGCCTTCCCTAGATATATTGTTCATAAGACGCTGAAGTCCATCCGCTGTATCTGCTATAATAACGGTATCATCAGCCTACCTTAGTTGTTCAATATTAATAAAAATTTAAAAAAAAAAATTTTGATTTAGCGGTTCCACATATTTATTTTAAACAGCATTTTGTTACATAGCTTAGTTAAAGGTGGTGTATGCGTGTCTTTTGTTAAACATGAACCCTAAATCCTAATATTTTTAAGTTTTTATGATAAATGTAGATTCATAACATTTAATGTCCGAAATAATAATTTTCCTCCATAATTTTAATGACTGTACAATTTTACATTTTATTTATTAAAATCGATTTTTGCCAACTTGAAATGTGTTTTCTGAAAAAACCTCAAGTCTTTTTTTATGATTTTTTGAATTCAGCGTAAATACACGTACTTAAGAAAACACTTATTTCACTTAAAATAATTTTTTTATTTCGTATACCTGTGTAATCAATAATAATATAAAAAGTTCAGTCAATCGAAGATTATAAGGTAGCAAAATCAACTCTATGTTTCCTTAATGCAGCGTATCGATCTATAATTATTATTATTATTTACGTCTAATGGATGTTGCTATGTACATTAAAAAGAGATAATCCTAATAACCTGTCTTCCGTCATAGTTGAACGCATCCATAGTTTAACCATTCTTAAAATTGAAAATGTTCTTTCAGTACTTGCAGCGCTAACTGGTAATGATGATAAAATTTTAAGCAAAAAATGGAGAGAGACGGAAATATATCTTGATCGCATTGCTTAAATATATCTATAACAGTATTAGGAATTTTATTTTCATATCCCTTATTTATAAAGTTCAAGATCAGCCTGTCTCTGTCTTATGGTATATTTGAAAAGTTTTATTTATCGCCCCCGTGTTTCCTTAAGAGAGTTCTTTACAAGTGGTAGTCGACGGATTTTTTCTAATATTTTCACTATCAATCCTAGTGTGCTCCAGGGCTCCATACTGTGTCCTGCTCTCTTTCTAATTTAAATCATATAATATATCATATAAAATCACTTCCTCTATACAAAAGTTTATTTAATAATCTAACTAGAGGATTACTTTTAAATGCCTAATTTCAAAGACTTAAATATCTTAACGTTTCACTGAATCTAACTGTCCAGTTAACCTGGCTCAACCCACTTTAGGTTTTCTATTTGATAAAGTATATTTTGTCAAAGAGCTGAGAAGTTTATATAATTTTAGATTAGATCCATACGGCTTGGCGGCACAATGGTTAACCGACGCCTTGAATGCCAGCGTCTATACTTACGAAGTTGCACCAGTATTCACTTTGATGGAGCAATTTGTTATCAAAGAAGTTTGCAGAATGATTGGGCCTCAGTGGAGTGAAGGGATATTCTGTCCGGGGGGCTCTTTTGGTAATGGAACAGCGATTAACTTGGCCAGATTTAACAGATTTCCAGAAGTTAAAGTAAGTATAAAAAAAATGGCA
The DNA here is from genome assembly GCA_019049505.1 of Pachyrhynchus sulphureomaculatus. Lineage (NCBI taxonomy): Eukaryota > Metazoa > Arthropoda > Insecta > Coleoptera > Curculionidae > Pachyrhynchus > Pachyrhynchus sulphureomaculatus. The sequence continues at coordinate 81,537,110 of CM032446.1, read as the reverse complement.
AGGTGTAATACTACAATAACTTTTATTCAACTGCGGTATAACCATCTGTCCATGTATGGTCGAATAGAATCTAAACTGCTGAACCAATTTCAAGAAATGTGTGAGTTAAATTATTTAACATAGGAAAATAGCGAATCTATCAGGGAGGATTGCAAATTTATTTACTTCGATTGCGAATATAAAGTTTAATATTATGTATTCAAAATAACGTCACCATAATGGCAGATTTAAACTTGTATCCTCTCTTATTTCAACTAAAATTGATATTAGGAGTTTTCGGTTACATAAATTAAATGCTTTTCTTACACGTTACTAGTTATTAGACTCACACATTTTCTTCATGGACTGGTGAATAGCATTTCAAGTAAGTTTAACTTTTTTATATGAACATTTCCAACGATACCTATAAAAAAAATATATTTTTTCACGATGGTCTTATTTAACAGAAGTTCTTGTAGCTTTTCTTGTTGCTCTCTGTTTGAAAACTATGTTGGTTGAAGAAAACATTTTGTTTATTAAGGATTAGAAAACTGAAAGAAAATATGATAATTTGACAATATTGTTGAAATAGGGGTTACGAAACTGCTCGTAAATGGAATTTTTACTGAAAAGATGTTGGAATTAAGAGAAAAAATTGTGAATGGTTCTTTAGTTGACCTAAAATATAAATATATATATATATATATATATATATATATATATATATATATATATATATATATGTATATATACATATATATATATATATATATATATATATATATATATATATATATATATATATATATATATATATATATATATATATATATATATATATATATATATATATATATATATATATATATATATATATATATATATATATAGGGTTTATAAATCAACTTATTTCCTTCGCTGATAGGCCAGCTCATAACTCACCAGAATGGTGAGAATATGAAGTAAGTGAAAAATCGTTAGATTTCGACAATCAAAGTTAACTAGTTAAAATGTTTTTAGTCATGATACTTGCAAAAATGTTTTTTTCCTTCAGGATTAGCATAATTAGTTTTATTTTATGGTCAACATCAGGGTTATTCAGGATTATGTAGTAATAATTGGAATCTTAGAATACAGAAATTTGTAGTTATGATACACGATAAAACTGATCTAAGGTGTAGATTCTCACGTAATTCATAAAAGTGCCAATATCTCGAAATCTAACGAGGTTTAACTAATGTCGTATTTTCATATTCTGTTAAGTTTTGAGCTGGCCTGTCAGGTTTCGACAAGAATATGTTGATTTTTAGGACACCGTATATATATATATATATATATATATATATATATATATATATATATATATATATATATATATATATATATACATAAATATATATATATATATATATATATATATATATATATATATATATATATATATATATATATATATATATATATATATATATATATATATATATATATATGATTTATTTAAGCTATTAGCCAAAAACTGCACCACATATAGCTGAGGAAAAAGTATTATAATAAAAAATAATAATGTTAATTTAAAAATAAAAAATAAAATATTAAATAATACAAATATATTTTTCTTAAATGTGAATGAATAGTATTATAAATAAAATATTTAGATTGAATACAAAATTATTACATAAATGCTCAATTCCTATGTTATACTAAAAGTAGGTTAATCATTTTTGCCAACAAAAAAGTTCATTTATTCATTGTTATATTGCTGAAAGAACCAATAAGAGCAGTGGTTAATAAAATTTCTAACTGACCTTATGAAGACCATGCATGTTATGAATTCAGACATTCGAATGATCTACCAATTTCCTTTATACTAAGTTAAATTTTAAGTTTAGAATTTTCATTTGGAACCGACCATCAAATCCCCTTCAAAGTACTTTTAAAAATTTTCGTTTTACATAGTTTTTACATTCCGTTCGAATGATTTTATATGAGCTATGATTTTGGATCAGTAAAAACAATGTCTTTATTTCAGATAAAGGGTAATGTTGCTTTGCCAAGATTAAAAGTATTTACTTCAGATGAATGTCATTATTCTATACATAAATTTTCTGCACTGCTGGGAATTGGAGAAGAGAATGTTGTGTCTGTCAAGACCAATGAAATAGGAGTAATTATTACAGAAAATTTAGAGCAAAAGATCAGCGAGAGTATAAATAATGGTGATGTACCGTTGATAGTCATCGCTACATTAGGTAACTAATTTACAATTTATATTACAATGAATGAAATATCGTAGAAATCGATGAGCATTTCCCTAAATGGTTCATTGCAGTCAAACGGTAGTTTATTATTTTCTTAAAATCCCGAATTTTATAATTTATACGTGTATATATATATATATATATATATATATATATATATATATATATATATATATATATATATATATATTGTATAGATGCTTCACTGTTGTTGATATAGCGTTTACAAAGGCGTGACGTCACGAGCAGACGCCATGATACCTGCGAGCTTTTTGGCGTAAAATTCAAAATTATTTTAAAAAAGGCTAATTTTGTGCTAGGAAACCTGTAGTTTCTCCAGAAATATATATTTTTTTTGGAAATAGTAGTTCCGTAAGAACATCGTGGAAGAGTTTTTCAAAATTAGCCGTCATGCCTATTTTACCTTTGCCATGTCTGTATATCTGAAAATCACCTGGTTCACTTTTTAAACGAGATGATGAAGATAAAATAGTATAGTAAAGGTTTTTTGGCAATATGGTATAGACGTTTATATTACATAAATCTAAAAAATGTTCATTCATTCACGAATATATACCATGAAATCAAACTAATCACAAGAAATTTAGAAATGAAATGAAAAGTTGTTATTAGATAAAATATATTATGACCTGCCAGAACATGTTTTAGACGTTTCTTACTTCACTCCAACAAAATTCACTACTGGTTCTTCTTAAGGTGGAATTACAAAACGTCTTGTAATGTAACTTCAAGACGTAAGTCGCTAGTTGCGGAGGTAAATTTGATAACTCGTATTACAAGATCTATTTACGCTGAATTGCAATTGCAAATGCCCAACAAATTTGCACTTGGTCAAGAAGTCTTGCAAATGACCTGCAAATTTATTCTGTCTCTAGCCTCAGCTTTGTATGTAGATTTTCATCAGTTTATTGCAAATTTCCCTTTTTATTGTTACTATTTTTCCTGTTTATTTAATTTGTATATATATATATATATATATATATATATATATATATATATATATATATATATATATATATATATATATATTATATTCATTTTCGATTTGACGACCCATCTGATTAAGCCAAGGAGGCTTACGCTGGTATGGAAATTTACATACCTTCTTGAAGAAATGCCTTTCCAACGGAAAGTCTTGGATTGAGCGAAAATACAAAGAAGCTGTTGCTTCTAAACATCTTACCTACCGACAACGTCATAAAACATAACATCTTTATTCGTGCCCGGAACAGATGCAAAGAACAAGAAACAAACTTTTTGCTTGCCCCAACAATTCCAGGTCCTTTTGATCAATCACATCCACTATACCACCACTTACACGACCAGATAATTCTATTGCAACACCTGCTGAGAAAGCGAACTCGTTGGCTGAAATCTTTGCTTCACATTCTACTGTTTATTTTCAAGGAAAAATAGCACCTACTATACTCACAGTGCAGTCAAGGATACCCGATATTGTCCTCAGATAGCGTATCATAAAACGTATTTTAATGAAACTAGATCCAAAAAAAGCTTCTGGCGCCAACAGAATACTTGCCATAGTACTCAAAATCTGTACGAGAGGACTAATACCTTTTCACCTATCCTACAGAAAGAGAATATTTCCTTCCTGTTGGAAATGTGCCATAGTTCAGCCGATACCCGAAAAAGGTAAGAAGACCTTGCCAAACAACTGCCGGCCACTCTCACTGCATTCAATAATATCGAAAGTCACGGAAAAGACGATCAAGCAGCATCTTTTAAAATACCTTAAAATATTATTAGCGACCATCAATATGGCTTTCGTAAACATAGATCAACAGGAGATCTTCTGACTTATGTAATACATGTTTGGAACACTGTTTCAAATAATTGAACAGTCCAATCGCTCGAGAATCTTGAGCCGTTGGTCTTGATATATCTAAGTCATTTGAACCTGTTTAGCAAGATGGATGGTTGGTTAAGGTACGTTCTTCTGGTATGTCTGAAAAGTTCTATTTATAACTCTCAAAGAGTCCTACTTACGAGTGGCAGTCGACGGATTTCTTTCTAGTACCTTCACTATCAACGCAGGTGTGCCCTAGAGCTCCATATTGTCTCCTACTCTCTTTCTCATTTACATTAACAATCTGAGGGAAAAGACCAGAAATCCTAATCTACAGCTTTGCAGATGACAGTATGCTTATCTCTTATTCTCTTGAACATTTCAGACTCAGTAAATATCCGCAGACAGCAAGGGGTCATTCAACTTAACAGAGCCCTGGAAGAAATTCTATCTTGGGGTGTCAGTAACCAAGCAGAATTTAACGCTACAAAAACCTAGGCGGCAGTTTTTTTCTAAAAAAGTTAACATTGTTGAACTCGAAATAGTTATCCCGAGGCACCTCATTCCTCTAGCATCTTCACTCAATTTACTGGGCGTTAAGTTGGGATTAAATATGTCTTGGCATGAACATGTTGCAAACATAGTAAAGAGAGTTTCTCAAAAGCTGGGAATATTATTTCGAAATAGAAAGCTTTACACTAGGAAACAACTGTTAATTCTGTACAAAGATCAAATTCAATCAACGATGGAATACTGCTCTTATGTTTGGGGCTCTGCTCTCACTTTGTTGGATTTATTCAGAAGAGACCAATTTCACCCGATTGAAGACCCGGATCTCTCTCTCTCAACGAACATCGAACGGTTGGCGGCTTGAGTTTATTCTACAAGCATTTTCATGGGAAGTGTTCGATGGATGTAGCCCGCTTAATTCCTCCCAGATATATATATATATATATATATATATATATATATATATATATATATATATATATATATATATATATTTATATATATATATATATATATATATATAAATATATATATATATATATATATATATATATATATATATATATATATACATATACATATATATATATATATATATATATATATATATATATATATATATATATATATATATACATATATATATATATATATATATAATATATATATATATATATATATATATATATATATATATATATATATATATATATATATATATATATATATATATATATATATATATATATATATATATATATATATATATATATATATATATATATATTTATATATATATATATATATATATATATATATATATATACTCGTATATATATATATATATATATATATATATATATATATATATATATATATATATATTTATATATACAGTAGAATCTCAATTATCCGAAATAATATAGACCAAAGTGATTTCAGACAATCGAAATTTCGGTAAATCCGAATTTTTTTATAAAATAGAAGTTTAGAATTAATACAACATTGCAGATTGATTTAAAAGCATTTATACGATATGCTATTACGTACATAGGTATTTATTAAAATAAAGAATAGAACAATTAGTATACTTATTTTATGTATATGTACGGAAAATCAAAAAAAAAAACAGTTTCATTTTTAACTTTAATGTCTTAAAAATTTTTAACTGCACTCGTTTTGCGTTAGTTCTGTTTTTGGCTGCAATGTCTCTCCAACGTTTGATAAGCAAAACGTCCAGGGCGGTTGTATTTTCTTGTTGTTCTACATAAGTTAACGCTTTTTCTAGGGCCTCTAGTCCTTTTGAATGTAACATTTTTACTGGAATATTGTCAGTGGCTTCTACTTCTTTATCATCATCGTCATCACTGTCTATTTTATTAACATTTTTGCATACACTTTTAATTAATTCTTTCATCATTCATTTCATCTCCCACACTATCACTGTTTAACCATTGACAAACATCGGTTTCCGTAACACTTTCACATCCTGATATTCTTGTAATAATTTGATGTAAACTTTCATTATCTTCTGTTTCTGCCTCTGAGTAATGTCTCTCCTCTTGTGGCATCAATTTTGACCAAGATTTTTCCAGAGTACTACTCTTTACTTGATTCCAGGCTGAAGCTATCCAGTATATAACATTTTCAAATTTATCACTTTTAGACAATCTTACTGATTGCCACCTTCATCTACTTCTTTTAAAATATGCTCCAGTAACAAAAGCCTGTAATTGCGTTTTAAATTTTCCAGTATACCCTGATCCATAGGCTGAATGAGAGAAGTTATAGCAGGAGGCAAAAATATTGCTTTTATTTCCCCACTTTCAAGTTGCTCCATACTTGGGTGAGTGGGGGCGCTATCTAGTAACAGAATACATTTTCTAGGATATCCATGTTCTTTTAAAAAAGTTCCACTTTGGGAACAAAATCTCCAAAAAAATAGAGTTGCGTTTATCCAGGCATTTTTTTTTTTTGATTTTTATACAAAATAGGAAAAGCATTTGCAATGCATATTCTTAAAGGTTCGTGGATTTGCTGACTTACCAATATATAATAATGGGAGTTTGGGTCTTCCAGAAGCATTACTGCATGCAAGAACAGCAATACGTTCTTTGCTACGTTTGTAACCAGGTGCTCCAGGTTCCGTTTTTGAAGCTATGTTATTTGACGACAACATTTTGTAGGTCAAGCCTGTTTGATCACAATTATAGATTTGGTCTGGTTGTAAACCATGTTCTTTCATAAGCTGCTCAAAATCCTCTACAAATTTTTTTGCGGTAGATACATCAGCCGACAAGCTTTCTGGACAGTCAGTCAGTTGACGTACACCATGTCTTTTTTTCCACCTGTCTAGCCATCCATCACTTGCAGAAAAATTTACAGGCGCTTCAATAACCGGCAACTCTTCGCTTAAACTCACTGCCTTATGTTTTAAAATTGTTCCTGAAATTGGTACTCCACGTTCTCGATTCTGTGTAAACCATAGAAATAAAGAATCATCCACTTTTTGGTATTCACCGCTTTTCATACTTTTTCGTGCCTGTGTGGGCGATGACAAAACACTACATCATTTTTCAAGTTTTTCGCGATTTTTTCTCCACTCTGAAACAGTACTCACGGCTACACCTAAATCCTTCGCTATATTTTTAAGAAGTTCACCACTATCTAAACATTCAATTGCTTCAAGTTTCTTTTTTAGGTAATAACAACACGTTTACGCTTATTATTATGACGCTCCATTTTTGTAAAATATCTATTAAAACGAAACTATTACCTGTGCGATAATAATAGAAGTAATGAGTAACTTATAACACTCGTCGACTAACCAAAAACCGATTTTTTCGCATTTCATTCTGGAATACAATTTGCTTTTTGCTTTTTAACAGTTTGTTTCGGATAAGCCGGATTTCAGATAATCGCGATTCGGATAATCGGGATTGTGCTGTATATATATATATATATATATATATATATATATATATATATATATATATATATATATATATATGTATACATATAAAGATAGAAAGCAAAAGTTGCCAATATTCTTAAATATGAAATTAGATGGGAAAACTCGGCAAAGGGCGCAACAAGTGTTCACACAATGTTCATTTAGCCAATATTTCGGTCCTAGGTTGGGACCTTCATCAGGGCACAAACTAAAAAAGGGTACGAGGCGACAATTGAAGTAGTATGGGCAAATAAACATATATTTTTCTACAACAACTTATTAAAATAAAAAATATACTTTTGTTTATTTACCAAGTTAACTGGCTGGCTATCATAACTTCTACCGATACATTTCAAAGGAAATAACAAATTATCGTAACTTAGACTCAGCGTACTCTCTCAGTTTTATCAATATATATATATATATATATATATATATATATATATATATATATATATATATATATATATATATATATATATATATATATATATATATATATATATATATATATATATATAATATATATATATATATTTATATATATATATATATTTATATATATATATATATATATATATATATATATATATATATATATATATATATATATATATATATTCGAAAACCACCTAAACTTTTTTTTTAATGTAAATGTCTACAACTCTTATCAACTTACACTTGGCGCAAAGGAAGGAAAATAGCACTTATACTTCTTTCTACAATAATTCCAATTTTATGTCCTTAGGTATCTTTGATAGCGGCATCCAAGACAGTGCAATATTTCAGCTTACTAGATACTGCTAGCTTATTACCTAGCTGAGTTTCATATTAGATAATTTTGCAACGCTTTAGTAAATGAATTTTCTCCCTTTAGCGTATCTTTTAACCTATTACACATCGTAGTTTTGAATATACATATATCGCAACTAAACTACTAAGCAAATACTAAATTACATTTCTATAAAATACAATACTAACGATTCTAATTAATGTTGATACTCTGTCTGAAGACAGTATCAGGCATCCTTGACTACACTATGGGAATAGTTGGTCGTGTTTTTCCTTGGAAATCGACAGTAGAATATGAAGTTAAAAGTTCAGCTAACACGTTGGTTTTCTCAACTGGTATTATTGCAATAGTATTATCCGGCCGAGTGGGTGGTGGTATAGTGGATTTAGTGAAATTTCGACTAATGGCCTTAGCAACTGACCAAAAGGACCTGGAATTGTTGGAGCAGGCAAAAAGTTTGTTTTTAATACTTTGATTATGTGACTCCTTGGTTTCGTGGATAATGTCTTTGCAGCTCTTTCGGGTATGAGTAAAGATGTTTCGAATTATGACGTTAGAATGTTCACGCCATTTTTGGTAGGCAAGATATTGGAAAGTAATAGTTTCTTTGCATTTTCGATCGAACCAAGGCTTGCCGTTGGAAGGGCATTTCTTCGAAAAAGGGATGTAAGCTTTCATGCTAACCAAAATGATACTGGAAATCTCGTTAGCCAATCAGATGGCTCGTCGGATCTAAAACAAACGTCTTGCCAATTGGAAAATATTTAATAAGCTCTTCCCATATAGCAGATTTATAGTACCGAATCTTGCGCGGCTTAGGTGCGTCTCTGTCACTGATCAAACTCGATGTCAAAAGCAGTTTACGGTCAGAAGAACCATATCGGCGGATTTTCGGTGTAGTATAAACCTTAGGATTGGTGGTTAAAAATAGGTCCAGAGGACTAGCGAGTTCTCCGTCTCGACCAGGGATATGTGCTCGCTTATTACTGTATATGCATACTAAATTTGAAATCGATTTTTCATTTCACTCGTGAGTTATTATGCCAATAGAGAGACAGACCGACAAATCGACGAAATTTGGAGACTATGTTTTTCGTAATCTAGGGATTCTAAATCGCGAAGAGAGGTAAAATTCTCAGAGGGTCATTTTTTTTACCAATACCAATGCCCTTACAGAAACAACCACGAATCCAAATTTGAAAAAATTAATTATTTTATTTCTTTTTTCAAATAAGTATTGAATTTCTTATTTTTCAAATAAAGTCATAACAATATACAGTTAATAATAGAACAAATTTTCTACTTATCAACTTCTTACTCTTTTAAAAAAGCTTATTTTGAAACAGTTTCTAAAAATTGTCCAGAATATCTAAGCAAAAAATTGTCTAGACATTCACGAAATTTAATCGACCCAATATTTCTTGTATTGTAGTCGCGCATCCTTCTGTAAAAATGTCTTTATTTAATATCACTTCGAATAAAACTGTTGGAAATGATTTATTGTGTAACAAATGTTATAAAGATCATTTTTCATGGGACTATTACCTTGGAGACAGGAGTCGTTAACAAGTATCATAAGTAACACGGATTAGATACATACTTTTCTACGACTACACTAAATAAATTTTTGACAAATTAATTACTTATTTATTACATCTTCTCCTTCACGAACCTTGTCGTGCTCCATCGACTGCTTTTTAAAATTATGTTGTATAGTTGACCCCATACCGTTCTTTTGCAGGCCGGATCTCTTCGACCTCCAATTTTTATTTCTACGATTAGTTTTAAAAGTGTGTATTTATCGTTTCTTACCATTCAGCCGAAGTATTTGAGGACGCATTTTTTAAGGCTATACATTAGTTCTGGATCTTTGGCTAGTCATTCTAATACCTCTGAGTTACGCATTTTTCCATCCAAGAAATCTTTAATCGTCGTCGTTATATCGACATTTCAAGCACCTTTAGTTTCTCGGATATAGTCTATTACATTCCGAGCCACCAAAATTCTGAAAACGTAACAAGGGAGTATTCGAATGCGAAAGAGGGCAAAAAAGTTGCGGCTGCAAAGTATATTTTGCATTTTAGAAAATGATGCTCTTACCTGCTCCAAGCTGGAAGGCATTTCTTGCAGATTACTCCATCTTTCGGTTAGTTGACGTTCTAAGAATTTATTAGCTGTTACCTTTTAAATTTGGTAGCTTTTGACCTACAGGACGCTTTCTTTACCTAGAGCAAGCAAGCAAATTTTCTTCGCATTCAAGTTAATTTCATTGCACCGCTTTCACTAGGTTAGCAAATTCTTGACAGCTAGAGAGTCCGCTAATAAAACAGTCACGGTGTCCTGGAGCCGAATCAAATAAAAATATGGAGTGGTTCTAAAATTTTGGTGGATTTTGATTTTAGCAGATATTAGGAATATTTTAAGCCATTATGGAAAACAATCCGCTCAGGGCTTTTTTTAAAGCAAAAAAACCCATTGTTTAATATTTTTACTAATTAAAAAAAAATAATAATAAATTTCGCTGAGGCTAGTTTATATGATTTTCGTATTAAAACAAACCTGAAATAGTTTTTTCCAGCTTGTATTAAAAATTATTACGTTTGATGTAGACTTCTATGTAAAAATATTTTTTTTTTTAAATATTGTTTAACCCATACTAAAAGCGATATCTCATTCAACTCAAAGTAAAAATAAAAATACCATTACTATAATTGTGTGTATTACTATAATACGTGTCGGTTGAAAAAGTATAATATCGTCTGTAGTCAAAAATACTCCTTCCACACATCAACACCCGTGCCGACTACAAGCTAAATAAATACTGATTTAGTTTTATACGCTATGTTAGTACAATAATATAATACAGCGTTTCTCAACCTGAGAGGCGCGCCCCACTAGGGGGGCGTGATTACAATATTGGGGGGGGGCGCGCGAGCGTATCGAAAAGAAATTATTATTAAAAACATTTATTAAAAACGTTTAATATAATTTATTGAAAGGAAAGCAAAACAAAATACATTCTGACATAATCTATAATATATATAAAATGCAACGTCTCTCTGTCTGTCTGTCCGTTAGTGCGCTTATCACTGGAGAACCACTCATCCGATTTACGTACTTTTTTTTTTAAAACATACATATGTTCTCTGGCCAGGTTATAGGCTATATTTTATTACGATAGGTAGCATAAGGAATGAGTAGTGACGTAAAATAGTGAATGATGTCGGAAAAAAAAGTTTGCCGCTAGCGCGTTGCCTTGCAATACACCGCCTAAACCATTAAATATGGAACAATATTATGTAGCAGAGCATATCTATAATCTATAATCTATAATATATAAAATGTCTGTCTGTTCGTCCATTAGTGCGTTTATCACGCGAAAACCACTTATCCGATTTATGTGTCTTTTTTTTTAAATTCATACATATATTCTTTGGCCAGGTTAGATGATAATAATAATAATCTATATCTATAATATATATAAAATGCAACGTCTCTCTGTCTGTCCATTAGTGCGCTTATCCCTCGAGATCCACTTATCCGATTTACGTGATTTTTTAAATTCATACATATGTTCTCTGACCAGGTTATATATATATATATATATATATATATATATATATATATATATATATATATATATATATATATATATATATATATATATATATATATATATTTATTACATCTATAATATATATAAAATGTAACGTATATCTGTCTGTTTGTCCGTTTGTGCGGTTATCACTGGAGAACCACTTATCCGATTTACGTGCTTTTTTTTTTAAACATGCTAAACCATTAAATATGGAACAATATCATGTAGCAATGAATATCTATAATATATATAAAATGCAACGTCTCTCTGTCTGTCTGTCCGTTAGTGCGCTTGTCACTGGAGAACCACTTATCCGATTTACGTGCTTTTTTGTTAAACATACATATGTTCTCTGGCCAGGTTATAGGATATATTTTATTACGTTAGGTGACATAAGGAATAAGCAGTGACGATAATAGTGAATCAAGTCGGAGAAAAGTTTGCCGCTAGCGCGTTCTCTTGCAATACACTGCCTAAAACATTAAATATGGAACAATATCATGTAGCCAAGAATACAATATATATAAAATGCAACGTCTCTCTGTCTGTGTGTCTGTCCGTTAGTGCGCTTATCACTCGAGAACCCCTTATCCGATTTACGTGTTTTTTTTAATTCATGCATTTGTTCTCTGGCCAGGTTATCTATAATCTTCTATCTAGAATATATATAAAATGCAACGTCTTTCGGTCTCTCGGTCTGTCCGTTGGTGCGCTTATCACTTGAGAACCACTTATCCGATTTACGTGTTTTTATAAATTTAAACATATGTTCTATATAATTCGATATAAGTCTAGATAATGGGAGATAAGGAGAAATAATGGGAGATAAATCGAGATAAGGCTCGATAATGGGAGATAAGGTGAGATAATGGGAGATAAATATAAATAATGGGAGATAAGGAGAAATAATGGGAGATAAGCAAAGATAAGTCTAGATAATGGGAGTTATGGTGAGATAATGGGAGATAAGGAGAAATAATGGGAGATAAGGAGAAATATTGAGAGATAAGTCGAGATAAGCCTAGATAATGGGAGATAAGGTGAGATAATGGGAGATAAGGAGAAATAATGAGAGATAAGGAGAAATAATGGGAGATAAGGAGAAATAATGGGAGATGAGCAGAGTTAAGCCTAGATAATCGAAATTATGTAGAGATAATGGGAGATAAGGAGAAATATTGAAAGATAAGGGAAAATAATGGGAGACGTTTTATTACGGTGGGTAAATTAAGGAATAAGCAGTGATGATAGTGGTGAATCAAGTCCACGCGAGCGGAGCCGCTGGCCCGGCTAGTAAAAAATAAAATACACATTTACACTGATATAATACACCTACAAATAGGATTGTACTAGTACTGCACAATGTATTTACCTAATAATTAACATTATCAATAATAAATTAAAAACAAATTTAATGCTTATTAGTGACTCCCTTGGGCCTGTTTTGAAGAGCAAAGATTTTCAAAGGATCGTTTAATATTAGAAATAGACACTCTGAGTTCTTTTTCTATATTTAGTTGAGATCTATATTTTGTTTTTAAAGCAGCCACCGCAGAAAATCCGGTTTCGCAAAGGTAGAATGTTGAAAATGCTAATAGTATACGAAATGCTGTTGTTTTCAGTGCAGAAAACGCATCATTCACCCCTGCCCAAAATTCAAAGAGTGATTTATTATTAAATTGTCTTTTTATTTCGCCACTTACTTAGTCTATGAAGATTTCTTCTTCGGAAGTTTAGAGCCCTTCGGGAGTATTTTGAAATGGATCCCTAACCCACTCGTAACTTGCTACCAAGTTGTCGTCTGTGATACTTTTTAAAATTCTTTGTCAACATGGCTAGATGATTTTCAATGGTTACTAAAACAACTTTCACATGTTGTTCTTCAGCCTTGTATGTTTTAATACATTCACCCACATTTGCAAACAATTCTAGGTGTTTTGCTTTACATTTCTGCTCCACAATTTCAATTTTCTACAAAAGCATTAATTTTATCATTTGTATGGAATATATGTGTATTTGTTCCTTGGAGCTGAAGATTTAAGGTATTTAGTTTCTCGAATATATCGATCAAGTAGCTCATGATTTTTGTTTCACAAATACTTGTACACTTTAAAATCTTCCAGATAGTGAATGAGCACCATCGGTACATATTCTGACGCAATTTTTCCACTCCATATTTGCCTCGTTTATAAAATCCTTTAAGATAGCAAATAATGCGAGTGATGTTGCTTTGAGTTCTGTTGGTTTGCAGAAAAATAGTTCTTTTAGTGCTGACATCCTATCAGAAAATCGAACATAGGCAATGAAATAAGCATCTTTATTGCTATCTCTTGCCTCATCAAGCTGAATTGAAAACAATTTCTCATACAACTTCCCGAGAAGCTGATGCTCTACATCTTCCACTATATCACCAATTCGACGGGTAACAGTATCATTTGATATAGGTATGGATAGCAATTCCTTGGCAAAATTATCTCCAAACATAGTTTCTACATTCTTAATTGCAGCTGGCAAAACTAGCTCTTCACTAATGATGTAAAGCTTTTTACATCTGGCTATTTTATATGAAACTTTGTAAGAAGCCAGTAAAGCTTTTTCATTCACAGACAAAGTTTTTTTAAACAATGATTTCTGCTTTACATATGATTTTAATTTTAATTCGAAGAATTCTCGGGGTTTGTTAAGGTACTCACTATGAAGCGTTTCCAAATGTCGTTTAAGTTTATTTGGTTTCATGCTGTCTGCTGCCAAGATTTTTGAGCAAATAACACACAGAGGCCTTTGTTCTTCATTTACTTCAGTACTGGTAAACCTTAAATTTAAGTATTCATGAGAATATTTTCTTGAATTTATTTTCGGAACCACGCTTGTCTGTGCACTTGTTGATGCTTTACTATCGTCTAATGCTCGCTTACGCCCAATTAAAAATTTATCCACGATTCTGTATAAACTTACTGCCGTGAATACTTAATACCTTGAATTTCAATTAATGCGTAAATTACAACATACACATTTACGATAAATCCGCTAGCAGTAGAAGGATCAACTCGACTGAGACGGGCTGTAATTAAACGACGTGCATACACTTTTGGGCAGACTTTTCGAATGTTCGAGACAACTCGGAACTTCTCGCGAAGCCGCTACCGATATGGTGGAGGTAACAGAGAGCAATAGAGAGGCATCGATTCTGGTTTTGTCAACGCAGCAGATATGTGTTGCCAAATATGAATAAATTTACTTATTCTTGGTAGTTTCTAAGGTTTGTAATTAAGGTCATAGTGTAGCTTTAGCATCAAAATACTGAAAATACATTATTATTGCATGCATTGTTATTGTATGAGAGGGGGGGGGGCGCGATAAAAATTATGTTTGAAAATTGAGTCGCAAATACTGAAAGGTTGAGAGACGCTGATATAACATTTGTTTATTTGATCCTAACCAATAAAGGAATAAAGGAATGGCATACTTCAGTGAACAGGCAGTAGAGTCAGCACATATTGACTTTAGCCTAGGAGCGTTACAAAGTGTTATAAATTTATCCTGAGAATGCAACGCATTTATTAAAACCTTTGTGTGAGTACAATAGTTTGCACATTTAAACGCAAAAAAACTTTTCAGCTGGTTTTATTTTTTAAAAAATATTGTTTATTATTTAAACATTCTTTTAATATTACGAAAAAAATATTATTTTGATATTGACAATACATAAATTTTTTTTTTCTTATTTTTCAAACATATATAGAGTGGAGTTTATAGTACCGACGTATAATTTATAGATATTATTATCAATACTTAAATAATATACATTTCAAAATTATTACCATTTGTTACTATAAATATAACATTAAATTCTACTTTTCGATATAAATGATATACATTATTCCATTTAAGCATTATGTTATAAATGTATATGTACCTTTACATGATTGATAACAATATATTTTTTCTTTTCACTCTTCCTTTTTTTTTTATTCCAAAATAAAGCATTAATTAACTTACAAGCGTAAGAAAATAAATCAGTGATTATTAAGCTTGCTGGCGTGAGTTGATGAGTGGAAGGGTTTTTTTTTTTTTACTATTGACTATATTATACTAAATTATATCAAATTTTTGCAACCACTAATGACATACGTATTAATACAAACAATTATAGTCGTGATTTTCTTATTTTTACGTTGAGCTGAGATGTCGCTCTTGCTCACTTTTTGTTTGGTATTTCTTATTATAGACTGATTTTCATAAAAAAGAAAACTTGAAATTTTTTCTTAGTTTTTATTTCAAAGTTTAATGTATAATTTAAACTTCTATAATTTTTTTTAAAACATTATTTAACCTATACGCAATCGAATTTAAAAATTGTATCGACAAATTATCGCGATATTCTTGCAATGGTTATGTGTATATTTAAAATTTTTGTTGTAGAAATTTACATCAGACAATAATTTTTAATATAAGCCGAGAAAAACAATTTCTGGTTTAATTTTAATATGACAATCATGTAAACTAGCCTCAGCGGAATTTATTCATTTTTTGTTAAATTAGTAAAAATATTAAAAAATGTTTTTTTTTTTGTCTTAAAAATGCAATGTCGTCTACATGTCTTAGGTTTTGATTTTGATTTGATTTGATATTATATATATATATATATATATATATATATATATATATATATATATATATATATATATATATATATATATATATATATATATATATATATATATATATATTATATATATGTATAGATGTAATACATTAAAATTCCGGGTTTCAATCGATTCGTCTAACAATGAATTTGCACTACGTTTTGCCAAAATTTCATTTGGTATTTTCAAGTTCTCTTGCTGCTGCTGCTACTCGATACTGTGATCTTACTGCTGCTGTCGCTCGAAGCTAACTTTCAGCAGCAGAAGCAGTTAACTTCGAGCGGTAGCAACAGCAAGATCACAGTGTCGAGTAGTAGCAGCAGCAGCAGGAGCCCTTGAAAATGCCAAATGAAATTTTGGCAAAACGTAGGGCAAATTCATTGTTAGACGAACCGATTGAAACCTGGAATTTTAATGTATTACATCTATATATATATATATATATATATATATATATATATATATATATATATATAT
This sequence comes from Pachyrhynchus sulphureomaculatus, assembly GCA_019049505.1. Taxonomy (NCBI): domain Eukaryota; kingdom Metazoa; phylum Arthropoda; class Insecta; order Coleoptera; family Curculionidae; genus Pachyrhynchus; species Pachyrhynchus sulphureomaculatus. The sequence goes on along the minus strand of CM032446.1, from coordinate 81,520,071 downwards.
ATATATATATAATAATAATAATAATAATAATCTTTATTGTCTAACAGATATACCATTTACAAGACAATTAAGCATAAATAACATAATACAAAGGAGATAGAGATAAAAAGAAAAACAAAGTACCAGTATAGAACAAAAGACACAGATAATATAAAAATCACTTAGAAATTACATAAAACTGAAAAATTAAAATTAAAAATGATACACTTGGAATAAATATCTATACATGCAACAATTTCTTTTTTAAGCATTTGGCAAATTGCGCAAATGACAGGTTGTTCACGTCAATGTCGTTACAAGTACTGTTGAAAACTCTCATAGCTTGAAACAATGGTGTTTTGATGAGAAAATTAGTTGATGCACTAGGTAAACAGAAAAACAGGAGAGGTTCTGACCAATCTATTAGGAACGTGAAAGTTTACTTGAAATAGTAAGTCAGGAGAGTCAATAAGAGATTTACATAGTTTTATAAGAAAACAGACCAGATGGTAATTTCTTCGATTCGTCAATAAAGGTAGCTGAAAACGTTCAGTTATAATAACCTCATTGACACCCCTATCAGGATACACACCATCATATTTTAATATAAGAAATTTGGCAAACTTTCTTTGAATATTCTCTACCTGTTTAATATACTTAGCGTGTATTGGATTCCAAACAACTGCACCATATTCAAGCCGTGAAAGCACATAGCTGGAATATAAAGTTTTTAATGTTTTACTGTTATGAAAACCACTTGAATTACGTATTATGAAACCCAACGTGCTCATCGCAGTAGTGCATATCCAATTAATATGATGGGCAAATGAAAGTTTATGATCAAAAATAATTCCAAGGTCCTTGAAAGTATTACAACGTGTAATATCTTCATTATCCAATTTATACTGGAAGTCGATGGTGCTAAATTTGTTCGAGTAAGTCAAAAAGAAGCACTTACCGGCATTCAATGGCAGCCTATTCAACTCACACCATTGCTGTAACGACTCCATATCATGTTGTAATGAAAGGCAATCACTAGAGTCTCTTATGGTGCGGAAAAGCTTAAGGTCGTCAGCAAACAAAAGAAAATTACTAGTTATGCCATCACCAATGTCGTTAATGAAGAGTGAAAAAATTAAAGGTGCAAGGTTGCTACCCTGTGGTGCACCACTTGTGGCACTAAACGTTGAGGATTTATGTCCACGAATTTCGACGTACTGCAAGCGGTTACACAAATAGGACTCGAAAAAAGCAATTAGGTTATTGCTGAAACCGAGTCTATCCAGCTTATGTAGAAATATGGAATGGTCAACTCTATCAAAGGCCTTCGAGAAATCATTGTACACAGCATCAACCTGCATTCGTTTGTCCAAAGCATTGCCTGTAAATTGAGCAAAACAAGCCAAATTACTTATTGTACTACGTTTGCTAAAAAAAACCATGTTGATTTACAGAAATCAGGCTTTTAACCTGTGCAAAAATACACTGATATACTGACATCTCAAAGAATATCGGTAATAAAGATACCGGTCTATAATTAGATATATCATTTGCGTCACCCTTTTTAAATACGGGAATGATTTTGGCCTTCTTCCATACGTCAGGAAATCTGTTCGTTTTTAGAGACAAATTGAATATATAAGATAAAGGTAACAACAAAGCATGAGCACAATCCTTCACAATAAAGCTGGGAATATTATCATGGCCACAAGTAAGTTTATCTTTCAATCCTTTCAATGCCGTTAGTATAGTTTGCTCTGGCAAACAATCAAGAGCGATACATAAATTTGAGGTGAAGACATCGTTTTTGGGGACGCGATCTGACGGCGCACTATATACACTCCCAAAGAAGCCAGCAAATGCATCAGCAATTTTATCCGGCTCAGAGAATTGAAGATTGCCCAACTTAAGCACATCAGGCAAATAAGTTGCCGATTTTTTAGCTTTAATAAACGACCAAAACGTAGTTGGATCATCAGTGATGGAATCCTCTACTTTAGAGATATAGTTTTTATACGCCAAATCGATCAATAATTTAACATTACGTCGTAGTTCATTAAACTCTCTACGATGACAATCTGAATGAGAATATTTGAGCTTCCTAAAAATTCTGTGTTTACGCTTTATGCCTTTAATGATATCAGCTGTGAACCAGACAGGAAATGTTCTTTTACGAATGACCGATTTAGGTACACACACATCAAATATACCAAACAAATTCCGGTAGAGTAAACCGCATGCCTCATCAACATCCTTCAGAATACAAAGATCTAACCAGTCGATATTTAATATCATTTCATAAAGCTTCGGAAAGTTAGCCCTCCTGAAATTGTACTTAGTTTGTGATAAGTTGACAGGAACATTATGGGATTTAACTTTGAGAGATAATGAAATATCTAAGGGTGGATGATGGCTGTCCTCATCCACCAGTGGAAATTGTTCCCTATGTACCGTGCAATTGATGTTAGAAAAAACTAAGTCCAGAACTGAATCATTTCCATTCAGTATATTATTAAACTGTTCCAGAGCTAGCAAGTTCATAAAATTCCCCAACATCTCAGCCTTCATATCCCCAACTGCACCCTTAGTGAAATTTGGATCGTTAAAATCACCTATAATAAACAGGTTATTACCATACATAAATGAGAGCGCCTCAACATACTCCAATAAGGACGAAAATTCAGCATTTGTTATATGCGGAGGTATGTACAATACTAAAACATATAATGTATTATAATTTAAAAATAGTTTGCTACATACCATGTCGACTTTCACTACACTGTCGCGAACAACCTGGAGATCAACCTGTATTGGTTTCAATTCTCTCTTAATAGCCAGTATCACACCACCACCCCGTGAAACGCCCATCCCATTAAGGTTTCTATCACACCGAAATACAGAGTATCTATCGTCGAAAAGTTCACTTGAAAATATATTATCTTGAATCCAACTCTCGGTGATAGCGATGATGTCATAATCACTTTCACATACTGAACGATAAAAAAAATCCGTCTTTGTGTTAAGTCCTCTGACGTTCTGATACATACAACTCAGACCATGAGAAGTTGTTGACGAGCTACTGTTAGACATATTATTTAGTTTAAATTAACAATCTTTGGGATACCACTGATATACTTAATTTTGAGGTTAGTTTCACCATTTCGCAGCCGAGAAGTGAGAGTTTCTTTCAAGATTCTGTACTCTTCAATTTGCTTGGGCGTTCTGTCGAAACTTATGGAAATTCGCTCATACATTTCAATCTTCTTCAACTCTTTCACATTATGAATTATGGATTTAACATCGTTAGGTGATTCCAAAATGACCTTCATAGGCCTAATCCCTGTCGGATTCTCTCGACCAACTCGGAAAACCCCAATGGCCTGGGTTTTGGCATCAGGGTAAATCTTCAAAATAATATCAGTTGCCAATGCGACATCCGAATCTCTCCTGGCTTGAATATCTACCGAAGTATCTTCATTGGCACCAAAAATCATAAGATTTTTTTGACGCAATTGCCTCTCAGCAAGTTCACGTATTGACTCACTCACAATCGCACCAGGCATATGATTCTCACGCCCAGCATCCTTACTGTTGTTCGATAATTGTGTCTTAATTTCGGCAATTTCCAATTTAAGTTCAGCATTAATCTTGATTTGATCTTCATACTTAGCTAATAAATTAAGGTACTGTAACTCCATCCTATTTAATTTATTCATGATATCAGTCAAAGACACCCCCATCATCTAAACATCCCCGATCTTCACTCAGATGCTCAACACCATTCTCCTTCATCAAAACGCTGCCAGAGGTCGTGTGAATCGCACCCGGACCAATCGAAAGGCGATTTCGTGAGCGTTGAGGAGTTAAACTTCTCCTGTTCTTTTCCTCACTCTGTCTCTGACAAGAGATACAGACCCATGTTGTCTCCTCCGATTTCTTCCACAAGGCAGCCTGTTTATTAAATTCCCTTGCTGTGAGACCGGAACACCCCTTGTGAAACCAAGAGAGGCAAATACCACATGAGATAGCTGGTGAATTTACTTTTATTGTTTTTTCACAGTGTGAACATTTTACCTCACTAGAATTAAATGGTGCCATATTGAGAACTCATTTACAATGTTCTAGAAGAACACTTCTTTATAATCACTTTTGATGATCGCGACTCGCTGGGATATTAAATAGCAACACACGACAAATCAACCAATCGTGCTGACCGTCCAGTCCAGACCGATTGCCAATGTAAAAAAAATAATAGAATTTAAACTGTACACCTTGATGCTAATACAGGTAATTTATGAAAACAGACCAGAATAAATTGATTTTCGCGAAACTCCAATAAATCCGAACAGATGCATTCATAATGCACTGGTTAGAGTTCTCGCACTAAATTTTTAGGCACTAAGTTTATGCAAACAATAACACTAAACTACCAGACCTACAACGTGTGTGATCGGGCAAGGACGGCGCCTGGTATATATATATATATATATATATATAATATATATATATATATATATATATATATATATACATATATGGGACGTTTTTCACGTTAACGGGGACACCCGTGTGACCACAACTGACAGAGACGCCCGCATATGTCTAACAGCTCAGAATTTTTGTTGAAGTGTCTACTATCGAATGTTAGCTGGCCTTTAAAAAATTCAGTATAGCGGACGCAATATGGCTAATAAACTTGTAATGTTTTTTTATATCAAAAAAACCGGTCAAGTGCAAGTTAAACTTGCACAATTAGTGTTCCGTACGTTGATTGTTTTTAAAATAAAAATTTTTGTTAGGGTGGTAAAAAATGATCAGTGAATTCACAAAACACACACCCCAAATGAGTTTTCAACAAAGTTTGTTTCCAATCTTTACTGAAAACTGGTGACCTTGAAATTTTGTTTTTTTTTATATACCAAAATAAATTATGTAATGCACTCGTGATAATTTTCGTTCAATCTATACCCCGTGGAGAATAATCGAGAATTTTTTTTCAAAATTTTTTGATCGGTACTTTTCGAGATAAGGTAGGGGACAGCGATTTTTTAAAAGTAATACTCGATGACCTAGTAAAAAAATTTTTTTTTCACTTCCGATTTCACCCCTCAAAACGAACCCCTTAAGTCAAAATTTATGTTACGGTGGTATAAAATGATGAGTGGACTTCACAAAACACACCCCAAATGAGTTTTCAACAAAGCTTGTTTCCAATCTTTACTGAAATCTGATGACCTTGAAATTTTTCTTTTTTTTATATGCTATATAGATTATTAAAGGTAATGCACTCGTGATAATTTTCGTTCAATCTACACCCCGTGGAGAATATTCCAGAACCTAGTAAAAATTTTTTTTTTTCACTTACGACTTCACCCCCCAAAACTAACCCCTTAAGTCAAAATTTAATTCTTAAAACTACATGGCTCTGATGAGGCCATCAATTCCTATATTATTACCAAATTTCACCTTTCTATGTCAAATAGTTTCGGAGAAAATCGGGGTGTGACAGACAGACAGACACCGAAGTAATCTTATAAGTGTTCCGTACGGAACACTAAAAATGAATAATGTAAAAAAAAATTTTGAAACTTCGTAGTTTCTGAGGATACTAAATCGTTGTTAGTTTTTGATTTTACACACCCTTACAAAGGGTGAAAACATTGATTGAGGTGACTAATCACCAGAATTTGTAAAAATCTAGTTATGCTGATTTGAGAATGGAAATTTAAGTTTTTTATGCTTATATATATATATATATATTATATATATATATATATATATATATATATATATATACTATATATTTAAGGATAGTTTTCAAATTCGTACCCTTTATAAAGGTGAAAAATAGGAGTTGATGGTGAAATATTGACATAATATGTTTTATTGTGCCTAAAATTAAAAATTTGTTATCAGGAGTTTTCGAGGACGCATATTAGACTATATAACGTGATGTTCCTGTTTTATAAGCTATAGTGTGGCAGCTTAGATAGTTTAAGTTGCCTTTCTGTGGTGTGGGCTACGTTCTGCTCGATTATGTTAAGTTGCCTTGGATAGAAGATTTGATGTTATTTATTTTATGCATTAAGTTTTATTATCGATTGTGAATGTGATTTTCGTTGATTTAACACATTATCGCCCAATCGACCATTCCTGGATTTTGAGTTCTTACTTCCAAAACTGAGCTGATGCCTATTTTGACTTTGATGTCAGTTTTATACCTTTCCAGCCTTAGAGAGGTAAAAATAAGGGTTTTGTCTGAGAATAGGATTAGGGTAGGGTCGAAATTTTGACATCATCAGCAATTTTCGTGTTTAGATTTAAAATTTGTTATCGAAGATTTTTGAGGATGTCAATTTTGAGATTCCTTGCAGGGATGAAGATAAGGACTTTCACCTCGTAAGGGT
>CM032446.1:81381938-81513585 GCA_019049505.1 Pachyrhynchus sulphureomaculatus | reverse complement strand
CAATGCAAATGTCTGTACATATTAAACTCAGTTCAGTTTATTAATAGTTTTTCTTCACTACATTTTTGTGTAATTATTAATAAATTACTTTTTCTGCAAAATGTCGAGATTAGATTTTATTCATTTTACCACCTAATAGACATTTTTGTTTATAAATAATTTCGAATATGCAAAAAACGTTAAATGAATTAGATCCGTTACATTTTTGTGACAGTACATATTAACACTAAAAACTACTTAATTAACTATTGTGATCTGTTTTACTTAAATATCTAGTTAATAATAGTATCTGTTGTTTACAATTGCGTTATCGCGATTGCGAGTAGTAACAACCTACATTGTCAAACGCGTAACTAAGACTAAAACAGATTTTATTGGTATTATTATGAATTAATTTAGATGAACAGATATGGATCTATTATATCTTTAAAAACAGGTTCGAAACAGAACAGAATATGCTATCGTCTTAATAGACTATTTCAAGTAACATTTATCTAATTTTGGTTCTTGTGAATGTCTGTATAATTCTTTCTATGGATTTTTGGAAATTGAGTCTTGATCCCTTTTAAGTTGCCATTTTTGCGCTAAACAATTATGAAATTGGGATATAAGTAAGGCCCTAGTTTCTAGGAACAATGAATTAGGCAATAAACATGAAATACGTGTGATATTTTTCAAATTTTTAGCCTTATAAAAAGCAATTGTTCTGCGAAATAACATTAGGGCGTTAATAATTTGAAATTCATCGTTCTCTAGTTATGGCCTACGTAACACGCTATCCAAAAAAATACCATAGAGAACAATTTACAGGACGATTCAAAGATCATATACAGTATTCTTTACTGAATAGTCAAATCTAGAACCATAGACAAAATGCTGTTCTGTTTCCCAAGCTGATTTTAAACAATATATATAGAACCTCATCATCATGTTCACATCATATATAACATAAATACCAATAAAATACAGCTCTATTTAAAGGTCATTAGTTAAGATACGTTTATATGACAATGTAGATTAGAACAATATCGAAATCGCGCGATATACGACAAAACTGTGAAAAACAAGAAATTACCATAATATATTTAGAGACAGTTAAAACAAAGTAAATACGTATTTTTAATTAGGTACATATAAAATGTTTTGGATTATCGAAAAATGCCATATCCTTTAAGATTTTGTTTTTTTTGTTTCTTTTTAGATTTTGAAACTAAATGGTAAAATTTTCATTATTTTAAAGAACAAATAAACCACTGACAGTTATCCAAACTACCTAGATTGATTATAAATCCAAGTTTAATTTTTTATTCTTGCAGAGTAGATTAGTTGTTTGTAAAGTTACATGCTAGCTGTACACTGAACAAGGATCCACTTCAATATGTTTTTCAATCAAAGGTACATTTAACCAGATATAAAGCATCAATGTGTAACAATTAAAAACATATTTTTTTTTAATATATAAGTAACAATACCTTTTTTGCAGTCCGCATCCCAGGCTATATGTTAACAAATCTCTTAAACTTAAATAAATTTTTTAATGAATTAAACGAGAGTTAGGTACAAGCCCTCATGAGAGTTTAGATCGTAACAATGGTTTAATGCAAGAGCAAAAATCGTTGGTCTTCTGAACATTAAAAACCACAAAATTAGTGCTATAAAAGACATCACGTCACCTTAAACATTTTTGGTTTCTATTCTTCTTCTCCAAGTTATAATTATAAAGTGCGTTTGGTTTGGAGTTAGATACATCACAAACAATGCCGTTATTTATAAACATTATAAATGATCTTATTAAACATAAGCGTCATTACATTTACTGCTGCCAATTATTTGCGCGCATTATATTTAGTCTTAAATCACCTTTATTTTCTATCACTATCCAACATGTTATATTTCTAAAAATATTTTATTACCATGCACTACTAAACTTTACAATAAAGTTTATATAACATCACATCGCAGTTCAAAATTATTTAATTAATGAGTAAACATAATGAAAAACTAAAAAATCTTATTATTGAATGAGAGAGCCCTAAACGAGTACAAACTAAACGATTGAATTTTATTCTTCAATATCATATCATATCATATATCTTTACCATTTCTTAAGATACTAGAAATCTTGGGTGGGTAAGGGGGGGGGGGGGAGGAGTGGTGGGGGGGGGGTGGGGGGGAGTAGGGGGAATAAAGCTTAAATTATAAGAGCTACCATAAAATTCTACATTTGGTGCATTTTTAGCAGTTATTAGGTATAAAATTCTAACCAAAGTACTTATCCGGTGTTATAGTGCCGAAATATAACCTAAATATGCAAATTAAAATATTCTGTTACAAGGTATAACAGATAAAGCAAAAAACACGATAATAAGCTTAGAGTCTCAAATCAGAATAGCGATGGGTTCTCAATCTTTCAGTTTATGCACCGTTCAAACTTGCAGAGCGTAGATGCTGTAAGCCTGCATTTTCCTATACGAGAAAAAACTAATGATAATATAACGTCCACATGCGTCTAGTACACCAAAAAGACAACAAGCCAAGTCCGTGAAATTGAGGAAAACCTGTGGCCAACATGACGGAGCTGGACCAGCAACTATCTTATAGAATTCATTAAAACAAAGAAAGGAGTGCACCAATAGTTTCGATGGAGACTTTAAAAAGCGCAATCAAGAGAGACAAGTCTCACATTTTTATAATAAGAAATTAATATCTAACACTACACTAAAGTTTTGCAAGAAATCAAAGAAGACCAGGACTAACCAGATATTTAAAAACAAATGGAAATTACCACTGAATTTATCGGGGGGGAAAAACAAAAATAAAAAATCTGTTCTTTAATCGATAACAACAGAAAGTAAATGTCTTAGAGAATGAAACATAACTACAAGCAATCAGAAAAGTTCGAGCCGAAGAAAGAATTAAATTTTTTAACTTAATTGAGCAACTTGGATTAATGACACAGGACAAACAGAGTATCAAACAAACTATTTATGGAAGGTGGGTCAAAACTGGATTTACCACCCTCTTCAAGAAAAAGGTTTGCAGTTTAATTATAGGCACTAGTAATTTGTAGTGAAAACGGAATATTAACACTGACGGTGGCTCGGAAGGAAATCGATTCTTAAAGATTCCAACTTAAAGATTTATTCACGAGAAGAATTTCCGGCCGATGTTATTTGAGCGAGCAAACCTCACAACAAATGAATGAATTAAATACCAAAGCTGAAATCAGTTTAATAGTATTAGACAATGCCCCATACCTTTCTCGATTACCGACAATTTCCCATGGACGAAAGCGGATAATTCCCCTTCACTGGACTAAGTCTCGGACGGCTAATAGAGCTAACCCGTGAACCTTCATTTACATATTATGACTCTAATGTATAGCAGAGGTTTTTTGCGCTAAAAATAGGGATCAACCCTTATAAACGTAATTCCAAAACACCGTAGCAAAATTCAGTAAAAAGTAAAATCTCTCTTTTTTTTGGCGCACTCCAAACATTGTGTCTTGTGCTTACACAATGAGACAAATCTTCAGCTATTAAACTAAACTCCAAACAACTTGACTCTTTAGTAGCATGCTAACAGAGCGACTTGAACCAAAAAAGTTCAAAAAGCACCTCACCAGGGTAGTGTTATTTTTGAATTCTTTACTTACTAAAATTATAAAAAAGGTAAATTGCAAACTATAAAACCGGAGATCTTTCAATAATGTATTTTAAACTGCATTTATTTTTTAGTAGATCTTGAAATCAATCTCCGTAGCCGTGCATTTCCTTATTATCCATTTTATTATAAGCAAGTTTGAGTCCTGAAAGTGGTAAGAAACCGCATTTTTTAATAATCAAAACGTACTAATGAAATTAAATGTCCCAGTTTTGTAGAAAGCTGCACCACAAAAAAAAATGGGTTATTATATTAATATTAAAGGTTTTTAAGGGTTATGATCCACTTTTTTTTACTGTGGAGCTTTTAGGATATGAAAATACCTTACTAAAATTTTAAAGTAAAGACACCTTATAGTGGAAAATATACGTGGTTAAAGTATGTAAGCAGCTGCTACTAGAAAAAGACATAAAAAGTGAATCAAAGAAGTGACATGGAAAAATATAGAAAATCGACATGCCATGTTCTTCCACATAAGGTAATTTCTACTTCAGAATCTGGCGAATAAGAGACAAAGCAAAAATTTGCAAGGAATACTAATTTATATGAATAGTTCAAACACGGAGAGGGTAAGATTTGACATACTTAGTTTTACAAAACATACTAAAAAACGTGTCAAGTACATATATGAAATAATCATTTTCTGCAAAGATTTACCTACGATGAGAGTTCTTATCAAAACAATTGTGTGCGGTAAATCGATTAAATATAGAAAAATGGAAGAGTTCCTGTCAACATTTTTTATTTGAATCATAAAGCTCATACCTAGGCATTTCTAAGTCAAACATGTAATAAAATGTGACCTACATCTTATATAATAATGTAGTGCAAACGCTAATGTGTGTGGTGTAAGTAAAAAACATTTCTACCTAAAAAGTACTTCGATAGAATAAAAAAACATATTACAATGAGACCACTATATAATTAAAAATATATAAAATATACATAAATAATATATATATATAATATATAGCATATATATAATAAATATATATATATATATATAATACATATCTATAAAAATATTATATATTATATATAAAATATTAATTTATTAATTACTAAAACTAATACAGTGCGTCTAAGTACATATGGCAAATATATATATATATATATATATATATATATATACATATTTATATATATAAATATAAATATACATATATAATACATATAAAAATATATATAACATACATACATATTTATATATATATATAATATATATCTATATATATATATATTTATATATATATACAGTCTCTGGCCAAAAATTATCTAGACGCACTGTATTTTTTTTAGTAATTTTATGTTTCTTAAGAGTTTTTATGCAATAATGGTATATTTAAACTTACAAATATTATTGATTTTTATTTAAAAGAATTGTTGTAGACTACATATTTGTATTTATTTTTAACATATGGCAACACTGTGTTGACAAAGTGATACATGAACGTAAATAAGTACCAACCGTGTATCAGTCGCGATCGGAATCGAGTCAGGTACGACGTGTTTCTGTGGCTTTATGGACTGTGATTGTTTGTTTAACAGTTTTATACTACTCAGTTATTAGTTTATTTTGTATGCAGTGTTTTAAAAAAGTAATTGGACTATTTTCATTATGGGTAGAAAAGGCGATCTTTTCACCACGTAAAAAAGCTGAAGTGAAGGCCCTTGTGATTGCGAAAACATTTACAAACCGAGAAATATCACGAAGATTGGAGGTTTTCTGAAGCTAGCGTACGACGCATAAAAAAGAAAAATTGAGTCAGGGAAGAATTAAGCCCGAAAAGAAAGAAAAGATGCGGTAGAAAAAACCAATTTTCACTCCACGGTCAGAGAGATGTTTGAAGAAAATTTGTGTAGAAAACAGATTTGCTACCACAAAGGTAATAAAATCACAACTCCAGGATGCTAGCGTAAATGCTTCTGAGCGCACTGTTCGAAGAAAGAAAATTGAAAGAATTAGATTTTAAGGCCTGTCGCCCCGCCAGGAAGCCCAAGTTAACAGCTGCAATGAAAGCAAAAAATAGACGCGCCTGAAGTGGGCCAAACAATGGCAAGACAAAGATGTGGACTTCTGGAGATCGGTAAGATACAGCAATTTAATCAATAATTGATACATTATTATCATTTTCAGTTAAATAAAGCAAATAAATATGGAAGTTTATATATTTTTCCTTTTTTTTTTATTTTCCTATTTTTGACAGGTCTGCTTCAGTGACGAAAGCACATTCGAAATTTTGCAGAATAAAGCTCAGTATGTGCGTCGTCGTCATGGAGAAAAGTTTCATCCTGATTGTGTCGTCCCGACGGTTAAAAACATCCCACCAAAGTGATGATTTGGTCAGTCATCAGCGGCAAGGGCAAAACTGGACGTCTGTACGTCGTCAAAGGAATAATAGAGGCAAGATCAGTACAAACGAAGTATTACAAAATCGGTTGATTCCGCAGCTCAGAGAATGGTTTCCAAATTGGGGAACCATTCACTTTCATGCAAGATGGAGCTCCCCATGCCACACTGCTCGGTCTGTTTAAAGCTTTTTTTGGCAGAAAAAAATATCCCTCTGTTGGATTGGCCGGGTAATAGATATGAAACCCCATTGAAAATGTGTGGGAGCTGATGAAAAGAGAAGTGGCTAAAGATGTGATTACCAACAAAACCCAGCTCCTAGAAAAGATTATTCATGTGTGGAATCATCATCCTCAAATGCAGGAGACAGTACAATCTCGCATGCATTGATAGCATGCCGCGCAGAATTAAAGCTTTGATAGCGGCTAAAGGTGGCTCAACTAAATATTGACTTTTACTAACATTAATTTCACTTTTTCTTTAAAACTTAATAAACTTATGCTTTTCTAAATTAATGCTGTTTTATTTATGTCAAATAAATAGGTAATTGATTGGATAATATAAAAAAAAAAACAAATAATTTAAAATAATAAAACGGTACAATATCACTCGGTAATTAATATTTTTACATGAAATCTTGCAGTGCGTCTAATAATTTGGCCAGGGACTGTATATATATATAATATATATATATCTATATCATATATATAAATATATATATATATATATATTGTAACACAATTCAATTTTTTCCTAGATTTTAAGACCATATAATGTTACTGATTTTTCTCTTAATAATGTACTTCTTTAACATTTTTGTATCGAGCGGTATATTAATCAGAAATGCTTAGCCGCTCGGTATATAGTGTGCTGTGGGGTTTGCGACCGAATCTAAACTCGATACGCCATAAGGATTGGTCAAATGTTTTTGTATCCGGAGTTTTGGTTCCGGCGCGTCTGCCATATTACAGACAGCGTGCCCACGGCTTATTCTAAGGGTCCCCCCCCCCCCCCCAGGTCAGGAATCTGGCTTAGAACATCGAGCCGCCGTCCCGGCTTAGAACACCGAGCCGCCGCCAGGCAGTACCATCAAGCCGCAGCCAGGCTAATTTTTCACCGAGCCACGCAGTAAGAGGCTCACGACAATATCTACGAGAGCCAAGTTAAGCACGAGTTTTTTTCTTTTATCATAAAGCCGTAGTGGGCTTTGTGTGTTTTTCTAAATGGAAGTAGCTAAAGTAGGCTCTTCTCAAAAGTGTGAAATCGGTTTAAGTGTTGCATTGAAGGCCTAGAAGCCATAGGAAGACCGTAAGTTACCAGAACAATACATCAATAAATATATTCCCCGCAAATAAGTGTTTCAACAGCAATTTGAACTGAAAGATCGCGAAGTGAAAAATCACGACTCTTCGATTTCGGGTGTAGTCAAAAAATTTAGAAGTAAAAATCTCTGATTTAGGGACTCTAGTTTATAAAAACAACTTTTTAGGCTAGAATTATTTTTGTATTCCTTAAAATTGCAAAGGTTGAACTTTTATTTTAAATCAGTGAATAAATTTTCTTTTTTTGTAGATTAAAGCTAGTGTCTCACTGAATACCTATTTTTCTTTTCAGGATAAGAAAAGTTGTACTAGAATAATTCTTTTAGTAATAACAGTAAAACCCTTCAGTATGTTTTCATTTTTTTTAACTGAAGTTAGATCCTTTCTATTTTAAAATGAATGGTGACCCAAAAATATGTACGACTGAAGCTTTTTTAAAAAAAATAGAAAATAGAAAATAATTCCAAAAAGACGTAAAACAATTATCTCTTACCCATATTTCTCTACCAAGGAAAACTGAGCTAGTGTTTGTTTAATTTCTTTAGTTCTTTTAAAAATCATTATTCACTCAATTCATTCTCAGAAATTAAAAAGAGGTTGCAAGAAAATTGTGCCCAAGCGTGGGAAAAAACAATTTTCACAGGGTACAAAATGACGCCGTAAAAAGCGACCAATTAATATACACGGTACAAAATAACGCCGCAAAAAACAGCGGGCAAGTGCCGAGGTTACAAAATAACGCCTCAAAAAAGCGGGCAAAGTAAGTAAGCCATTACAAAATAGCGCTGTCAACGCGGGGCTTTTGGAATTTTATTTTTTAAAGGGTTCAGTGTATAGCTTTCGAACAAAGTAAAAGCTCTAAACTTTTCAGATATTTTTTTATTTCCAATAATATTTAATTAAACGAAGCTACACTATAGCAATAAAGACAAAAGCAGGAAATTTTGTAGAATTATTTATTTCAATTTATCTGATGGTGGTATAGATATTTGAATTTTGTTAATCGACTCTAAGATAAGAGATTCTACTTTTTATTCTTAAAAGCTACTTTTATATAGTACAGATTAGCAGATGTGCTGGTTTACTTTAATTTTTGCAGTGTTAGATTTATTTTGCGGGTTAAACCCGAAGAAAAAACTGTACTTTTTTTCTCACCGATGTTTTTGCATGAATATTAAAAATACTTTGCTGATATGAAACGATATTTGGAGATTTTTTTTGTTGAAAATTCTTAACATATTTTGGTAAAAGAATTTTAATACAAGGCAATACTTAGAACATTTTTTGAAATTGTTGAAGAATTTTTTAAATGTTTGGTAAAGAAGTTTACATATTTTAAGTGCCTTTATACATATTTTTTATTTTGACTATTGGGAGCACAGGAGAAATATTTTCACGACCTTTTAAACAATTCTTTTAAATTGTATTCATTTATCAATGGAAGCTTTCAATTTTAAAGTCAATCACCTACTGGACTATGAGTTTAGACTATGATCTGAAAATCCGTCGTACTTTCTCAGAACGTCGGGTCGCGGATAAAATAAAGATTCTAACGAGGATCTTAAGTAAAGAAATAATCCAATAGATCAGATTGGGACTAAATAGTTACAAAAGTTTTCTGATTTTTTTTAATCTAATAAAAATCCTCCCTTCTCAAGTTTAAAACTCCTGCTTCTTCCAAATGGTCACATATCTCCTTTATTCGTGCATAATATTTAGATAATAGACCGCATATAAAGATAAATCCATTAAGTGTCCCATTTCTCGGCTTGATTTGACTCTCGTGCAAATACCTCAGTAGGTCAGAATTGGTATTAAAATTTTAAGTCGTTTAAGAAATAAAAATATGCCATATCGAAAAATAGAAGTGTTACCACTGCAGATGGCAGCCGTCTAAAAGTTTTAGGTACGGTTGAGTTGCCGCTAGTCTGCAATAGTCATTGTATTAGTAATCTCTGCTCTAGTAGTACCTTCTCTATCACTATACTTTGGTTTTAGGATGTGATTTTGCACACAAAAAAAATTCGGAATTTTTAGTAAAATTTTAATTTCCACCGACGTGCGTAGTAGGATACATAAGGCTCTATGAACTCCCTTTGAACAAGTAAGTCTTACAACCTTAGAAAAAAAAAAATAAGGGATTTTTGCCTTTAATAAAGGGTTGATCACGTTGCATAACATTCATTTTTCCCTAGATTTTTAAAGACCATGTAATGTTACTGATTTTTCACTTCAAATTGTACTTATTTTCATTTTTGTATCGAAAACGGTATATTAAACAGAGATTCCAAGACGTTCGGTATATACTGTGCAGTGCGGGTTTTTCCTGACCGAAATCTACCGCTACGCCGCGATTGTGAAATGTGTGTATCCGCTGTTTTGGTTCCGGCGTCGCCATGTTACCGGCAGAGTTTTGCATGGTTTATTTAAGGGTCCGAGAAACGACTAGCTAGGCTAATTTCCATCCAGCCGCCGAAAATAAGGCGAATTTCGATCCAGCCGCCGAGTAGGCGAGGTAATTGCATCGGAGCCGCCGAGTAGGCTTCCTTCGACTGAGCTACAAAAAAAAAAGCTCATAACAACCATCATGCGAGCTAAGTAAAGCACCAGTTTCTTTACGAAAAGCCGTAGTGGGCTCTCTAAGTGTTGGCTAGAAAAGTGTGAAATCGGTCGTATTCCATCAAAGCAGGAATAAGAACAGTAAGTTACCAAAGCATACATTCAATAGACCTGTCCCTGAGTAGTGCCTTAACAGTAATTTAAAACTGACTAAAAAGTTGAAGTGAAAAGCACTATTTTTCGTCTTCGGGGTTTGTCCATAGTTCAGAATTTAAATGTAATAACTACTAGTTAGGCTAGAATCTTTTTGTAGAACTGCAAAGGTTAGAACTTTTTATTTTTTTAAAAAACATGAATAAATTTTCTTTTTTTTTGTTGATTAAAGCTACGTGTCTCACTGAAATACCTATCTATTCTTTTCAGGATAAGGACGGCTGTACCAAACTAATCTTTTTATTTAATAACCATAAAACCCTTCAGTTTTTTTTCATTTTTTTAGCTGAAGTTTAGAATCCTTTCTATTTTAAAAAATGAATGGTGCCCAAAAAAAATCGTACAGCTAAAGCTTTTTAAAAATAGAAAATAAATCCAAAAAGACGTATAACAAAAATTATCTCTATACCCATATCTTCCTACTACCAAAGAAAACTGAGCTAGTGTGTGTTTGAATTTCTTTAGTTCTTTTAAAATCAGGGTTCACTCGATTCATTATCAAGAAATTAAAGCGGGGCTGCAAGAAAAATTGTGCTCAAGCTTGGGGCATCCAATATTCAAACGGTACAAAATTGCGCTCAAGCGTTGGGACACAAACAACTTCTCACAGGGTACAAAAAAAAAAAATAAGATGCCTCAAACTGAGGACAGTTTCTCATGTTACAAAAATAGCGCTGTCAACGCGGGGCTTTTGGAATTTTATTTTTTAAAAAAGGGTTCAGTGTACTAGCTTTCGAACAAAGTAAAAGCTCTAACTTTGCAGATATTTTTATTTCATAAATTTATTAAACGAAACTACACTATAGCAGTAAGACAAAAGCAGGAAATTTGTAGAATTATTTTAATTTCAATTTATCCGATGGTGGTTTAGATATTTGAATTTTGTTTATTGACTCTAAGACAAGCGTTTCCTACTTTTTTCTTAACAGCTAGCTTTATAGTTCAGATTAGCAGATGTGCTGGTTTACTTTAATTTTTTTGCAGTGTTTTTAGATTTATTTTGCGGTAAACGGAACAAAAAGCTGTTATTTTTTACATCACCTATATTTTGCATGAATATTAAAAATACTTTGTTTATACGAAACGGTTCTTAGAGATTTTTTTATAGGAAATTCTTTAAACATATTTGGTAAAAGAATTTAAAGAGAAGGCAATACTTAGAAATTTTTTTTTGAAAATGTCCGAAGATTTTTAAATGTTTGATAAAGAAGTTTACATATTTTAAGTGCCATTTACGTATTTTTTTTATTTAGACTATTGGGAGCACAGGAGAAATATTTTTTTATGATTTTTTAAACAATTCTTTTAAATTTTATACATTTATCATGGAAGCCTTCAATTTTAAAGTCAATCACCTACTGGAATATGAGTTAGACTATGAACTGAAAATCCGTCGTACTTTCTCAGAACGTCCGGTCGCGGATAAAAGAAAGATTCTAACGAGGGGAAATCTTAAGTAAAGAAATTAACTGAGCCCGGAAAAAAAAAAAAGATAAAAAAAAAAACGATAGGGGATGACACCCTGTCCTTTTAAAGAAGAAACAGCTGGTATCGAAAAGAGTTTAAATTCTTGTCCAAAACTTTAATCGATAGTTATGACGGCGATCCAAATGATTCACTAGTACACCGGGTTTTAAGTCACGTTTATCGCATGTTGCGGGTCGCGTACAAAGAATTCCCATGCCGGATGACGAAGAGGAAGCGTCGAAAGTTTTCCAAATATGTTCAGGAAACAATAGCTACGTGTGTGCTCATGGAAGCAAATCTTGCAGAAAAGATAGCTCCTGGTCATGAGTTAAACCACAGTTGCCTATTACAACCCAGTCATAAAACGTACCAGCTCCAATCGTGAATTGCGCAGCCAGAAATTATTCCTGTCAGCGAATGGCAATTGAAATTTAATGGAGACTCAAAGAGACTCTATCCTTTTTTGGAGAGGCTGGACTGAAATAGCACAAGCTAGGAAAGTATCGGAAGATGAACTTTTCAGCTCTGCTGTTGAATTTTTCTCGCAATTCACTGGCGATGTCTTCATTTGGTTTAGAAGCATAAAAATCAAGTGTCAACGACTGGCATTCCTTGGTAGATAGGCTAAAGAAGGACTTCTTAGCCCTTCTTGCACTGTGATGAGGATGAAGAATTGTGCAGTCGGAAATAAAGAGGAGGCTACAAAAGAAGAATGAGTCCACTGTGATTTTTATTGCCCACATGGAATCTTTATTTGGCAGGTTATCCACCAAGCCTCTGGAAATGTACCAAAGTTAAATTATTTCTACATAGGAATGTTCTGCCTAGCTTCGTCAATCGTTTAGCTCTACTAGATATTAATTCGGTAGCCGAACTCGCCGGTTTGGGCGTCATGTAGAAAACTTGAAGAGTCCGATTATTTGTTGGAAAAGAGCAGACCAAAGGGCGAAACATAATGTACATCAAGTAAAGTATAATCCAAATGGCCGAAGTGGAGTCTCGACAAATAAAGATGGGAATTTAAATCGGAACTCTAGGAGTAACCGGAAAACGGGTAAAAGAAAAAGATAGTGATTCTAAAAATTAGCGACACTGCAGCTAAAGTGAATGACAAGTCGGGTTTACCTAAGGCAATTTCCACGTGTTGGAATTGCGAAGGTCCGAATCACACTTACGAAAGTTGTACAGCACCTAAGAGGGTATTTTGTTTCAAATGTTGGAACAACTGTTGTGAGACTAGCATCATGCCCCAAGTGTACAAAAAAAAAACGAGTAAGGACGGTATATTACCGAGGCGGATGTACTAAGTCCAACAAAAAAGCCACTAATCATTCGGCTAAGGCACAAGCTCATGTTCGCAGTAAAGCCCCTAATCCAAAAACGTTCTAGAAACACGGACGAACAAAAATTATTCCAATAGATCAGATTGGACTAAATGGTTACAAAAGTTTTCTGATTTTTTAAAGTCTAATTAAAAATTCTCCTTCTCAAGTTAAAAACTCCTGCTTCTCCAAATGGTCACATGTTCCTTTATTCGTGCAATAAATATTTCAGATAACAGGACCGCATATCAAGATAAATCTATTAGGTGTCCATTTCTCGGCTTTATTTGACTCTGGTTGCAAATGCCTCCGTTGTAGGTCGGAATGGTATTAAAATTTTAAGTCGTTTAAGTATAAAAATATGCCACGTCAAAAATAGAAGTGTTACCACTGCAGATGGCAGCCGTCTAAAAGATTTAGGTACGGTTGAGTTGCCGCTAGTCTGCAATGGTCAATGTTTAGTAATCTCTGCTCTAGTAGTACCTTCTCTATCACATACTTTGGTTTTAGGATGTGATTTTGCACAAAAAATTTCGGAATTCTAGTAATTTTAAAAAAATAATTCGTGGTATCCACAGTCCCTAGAAGTTCAACTCTCAAACAAGTTTTAAAGATTGTTATTCAGAAAGTTCTTTAGAAAACCTTTTTCTCGCGTCTATGTACCCTAGCTGATCTCTCGCGGACGGAACGCTTAAAAGCAGAAAAAGTAATAAGCTATTTCAATGAAATAAGTAGTAAAGATAGGTTAGGCCGAACGAATAAAAATCAACATGTCTATAGATACAGCTGATGCCAGTCCTGTAAAGGGACAAGGCCCTTCGCCATGTCTCCTTATATGTCAAAAGTATTAAATAAAGAGTTAGACGAAATGTTGAAACTCGGAGTGATTGAAGAATCAAACAGTCCCTGGTGGTTCTCCAATCTTATTGGTGAAAAAAAGGCCGATGGACAGTATCGTCTGTGCTTAGACGGAAGAAAGCTCAACGAGGTCAGCAAATTTGATAACTATCCATTACCGAACATCGACAGAATTTTGACATCACTCAGGAATGCTAAGTATGTATCCTCGATAGACCTTAGAAAGGCTTTCTGGCAAATTCCTTTAGACAAATCCTTCTAAGGAAAAAGACCGCTTTTGCAGTAGTAGGCCGAGGTCTATTTCAGTTCGTCACTATGCCGTTTGGTCTAAAGAACGCTGCTCAAACTCAGCAACGTTTAGTGGACGCTATATTTGGTCCGAAATATGAGCCACATATTTTCACCTATCTCGATGATATTTTAGTAACATCGGAAGACTTCGAATCGCATATTCGCTTACTTAAGGAAGTAAAAGATAAATTGAAAGAGGCCGGACTGACGATAAATTTGAGCAAATGTGATTTTTTTCAAAACTTCTCTAAAGTTTTTAGGCTATATTGTAGGCTCAAATTCCTTACGTACCGATCCGGATAAAGTAGCAAGCATGGTTAATTATGCGAGACCTACAAATACTACGGAAGTTAAGCGCTTCGTAGGAATGTGTTCATGGTACAGACGTTTTATTGAGAATTTTTCTACCCTGTTGTCGCCTATTAATGACCTTTTGAAAGGACGAAAAAAAGGACAATCAATAGATTGGACAAAGGCAGCCGAAGAATCTTTTATAAAGATTAAAGAGCTATTGGTTTCAGCTCCAATTTTATCCCAACCAGATTTTTCCCAACAGTTTTATATTTCTAGCGATGCTTCTAATACCGGTTTAGGGGGCGTCCTAACACAGAAAATCAATGGATGAGGAAAGAGTGATAGCGTAATGCCAGTAGAACTTTGTCAAAGGCTGAACGTAACTACTCGGTTGTTGAAAAAGAATGTTTAGCAGTACTCTTTAACATCGAAAAGTTTCGACCTTACATAGAAGGTGTTCCTTTTCACGGTCATAACAGATCATTACAGTCTATTGTGGCTTAATTCTATTAAAAACCCTAGTGGCAAACTAGCGCGTTGGGCGATTAGGCTGAGACAACACACATTTACTTTAATTCATAGAAAAGGAGTCCACAATGTTATTCCTGACGCTTTGTCAAGAATCCCAGATCATACCGTGGACGAAAACAGTCTTAATGCACAGATTGGCGTAAGAATCGATATAGTTGACATAGATCGCATAGATCCATGGTACGACAATTTACGGCAGCAAATCAAAGAATTTCCTGAAAATTTTCCGCAGTGGAAAGTGGAAAATGATTTCGTGTACAGTTTATCCCAAACCAGTTGCCTTTAAAAGTTAATGTACCCGAGTGGAAAATACTAGTTCCTAAACCACAGAGAGAGGAAATTATAGACATGTGTCACACTCCTCCTACTTCTGGTCATTTTGGCTTTTATAAAACTCTTCACAGGGTTCAGGAACAGTATTATTGGCCAAAAATGCGTTTTTGACATCGTAAAGTTTGTGAGGACTTGTGAGGTATGTGGAGCGCAGAAATCTCCAAATGCACTACCTATGGGACTGATGGGAAAAGAGAAAACGGTTAATTACCCCTTTCAAGTCATAGCAGCTGATCTAGTAGGCCCATTCCCCCGTTCAAAAAAGGGAAATAAATGGCTTCTCGTGGTTTCTTGCTGGTTTACAAAGTATACCATGCTATTTCCTTTGAAAAGCTCTAAAGCTGGATAATATAGAGAGAATTTTGGAAAAATAATGTCTTTCTAATCCACGGGGTCCCATCGCTCTTAATATGCGATAACGGTACTCAGTTTACCTCTAAAAGTTTTAAGAGCTTAAGTGAAACTTATGGTTTTAACATCCGTTTTTAATCCCGTGTACTCTCCCCAATGTAATTTTGTGGAACGTAATAACCGAACAGTCGGGACCGCTTTAAGAAGTTACGTGGATTCACATGACACTTGGGATGGCAATATTTCCAAAAATCCAAACAAGCGATAAATACCGCAAGACACGAAGTAACAGGGTTCACACCGTCTTTCTTAGTTTACGGCAGACATATACCTCTATCTGGATCATATTATAAAAAAACTTAGATTTGGATGTCAATGTTGACAACGAAATAATTCCGGGTAACAGGGTGAGTATGCCGAAAATTTAAAGGGTTTAAAGGATATTTTCACTGACGTGCGTAGTAGGATACATAAGGCTTATGAACGAACAGTAAGTCTTACAACCTTAGAAAAAGGATTTTGCCTTTAATATAGGTGATCACGTTTGGCGAAAAAATAAAATTCTTTCCAGTGCAGCAGATAAATTCACATCTAAGTTGGTACCTAAGTATGTGCATTGCGTGATAAGAGAAAAGATTTCAGACTTAGTTTATGGTTTAGTTAATTTAGATGGGACTAAAGTAGGACGATGGCATATTAAAGACTTAAAACCATTCAATGAACCTAACCCTAATGAAAGTTTGTCAGAAGAAGAATAATTTATATTTACATTATCTTAATTGCTTTACTTTATTTTTTTGATGTTGCTCTGTGGAGGTGACAACCTCGTTTTTTTTGACTGTTATAAAAGTTGAGCAGAGTATAGCTTACTTTTATTATTTTTGCTAAGGTTTTGGGTACTGATCATATCCAAACTTAGGCTGATGGTAGTTGATGTTTAGCATCGACTCAGCTGTTTGCGAGCTTGCGGAAGAGTCACACTCAGGATTTATCATAAGACTGGTATGTCGGTGGTCGCGGGATTTGATTTGCTTATGACCCCAAATAATATCCAGTTCTTGACACTTGGAAGCGAAATTTTGATTAGAGGCAATCCAAGGTGATCTTGAGTTAGGACAAGCGCAAGATGTAGCTCGTGTAGTGTGATGTAGAGTCAAAATTTTTAAGAGCAATTTCAAAGTTCGTTACCCGAGTGGGTGTATTTTTATTACCTTAATGGTATATGTTGGGTGCAATTAAGAGTAAATTGATTTTAGTTTATCCAGTAAGTCTAAGACTTGGATTATTTTGATTTAGATCTTCTTCTGAATTGACAAACTGAGGGTATTTTCTATTTTTTCTCAGGGCCGTTTAAACGTTACCTTTGAGTCACTAACTTTTTTAAATTTTTGCATAGACTCATAGGCGTATGTTGGGTTTTTTCGGTATACTATCAGATAGATAGGAAATTGAAGTCCTGCAGGAGAACTAAAGGCTGATCATTTACAAGAGATGAGAGCAGAGTAAGACAGTCGTTTCACAAAGAAATGATCAAAATCTGATACCGAGATGAGAACCTTGTCAAGAGAGGCTAAGCGCAGTGAAGGAAGATTCCTAACCGAATTTTTAGATTTTCACCAGATTAATCTAGAAGTTTGGGCTGACAGAAAACGGTTATGCCTGATACCTGTAGCAGTTTCTTCTAGAGGCTATTGTCTAGGAAGACGATTAACGCCATGATCGAATATTTTAGTTGTCGACGATGTTTTCTTCTTGTTTCTGATTAAGCTGGAAAAGCTCTTGTCGTCTTCAAAAGTTTTGTGTTGCGTCGCCACCAAAAATTTGAGAAATTTTTGCTTCATGTAGCTTTTTAAGCTCATTTTCGTTTTTTTAAAAATTTCGTTAGAAGCTTGGTTAAGTCAACCTTGTAAACCTTTTAGGTTGTATCCCAAATGAGTTATTTGTTTTTACAGGCTGTGATGCACCGGGTGCTAACAGATGCCGTTACGACGTTTGGCAGGGAGTTAGTCTTCCTGAGGAACAGACTGATTGGAAGGGTAGTCTATGGGGGCGCACGTTTGACCTTTGGGACCTTTAGAGGTTTTGTTACCCAATGGTTATTTTTATTTGAACCAAAGGAGAGCTTAGCTACTGTAGTCGACCTCAGCTCCAATTAGCCTATTAGTGGTGACAGGCTGTTGGCAGTAGTGTGTTTTCGGAACACCCTATTGATTAAATTTTTTTTTTTGACTTATGGTGGTGTGGTAGACACCGTTTTTAGTTTAGTGGAGGCTATAATCTACTCCTTTTGTTGGTGGACACCAGGGTCACCAATTCTGTATTTTATTGTCTCCACCATTCAGTATATCGTGGTGAGGTGTTTGTCTCCTGTTATGTGGGATGGATTGAATGTTTTTCGTTGTTGTTCCAGGGCGAGACCAGTATACGAGGGTTCTTCATGCAACTTGAAGAAGCGCAATGCTGGTTAAGTTTTATATCTCTGTGTAGCCACCCTGAAGAATGACGGAGGGCCGTTTTTTTCCGGCTCATGTTTCTAGGCAGATTTGTCACTTTGGTGCGATGTGCCGAAGATTTGATTAGCTTTTGCTAAGAGCTTTCACCAAGCTCAGTATGGAGTTATCATAACCAAGAGTTTGGGGGATTTGAACTCCTGTATATATTTCTGTACATATTTCTGTATATATTTCGGTGTATGTTGGTTGCCTGAGGGCATGTGCTCAAAATGCGAGATTTTGAGTCGTTTTGCTTATGGACTCCTATATTTAGGATTATGACTTTAGGGAGGTCCTATTTCGAGACTTGCTGTCTCATATAGTTATGTTAAGAATGTTTCCTTGAATGTTAGTTGCGCGCGGACTAATCATTCTGTTCTTAGTGAACATTGCTTTTAGAAGCAGGATCATTCAGTTTGGTGAATTTTAGCTTTTATAGCTATTCACTGTGTTTCAGAGTGAATTTTAGCTTTTGTAGCTATTCACTGTGCCTATAGTGATTTTGTTAGCTTTTATAGCTGCTCACTTATGTTAATGGCGAGGTTGTTCTTTTTAAGAACGCGGACTTTGTGTAGTCGAGGGCTATTTACAGAGTGTTTTCTTGGCGAGGAGCCGAGTTTTTTTCTGGCGATAAAACCAGAGTGTTTTGTTGGCGATAAGCTGACGTGTTTTCTGGCGAGCAACCAGAGCGTTTTCCCTAGCGATTTTAGCATGTCTAGATGTCTTAGGACGTCGACATTATTTACCGATCTTTCGCGATAGAGTGCGATTATTTTCCGAGTGCGACTAGTAGTGATACATAGATTTAGAATGTTCTCTTAGCGATGAGCTAGAGCATGGATGGCGATTTTTCCCGAGCGTTTGTCTGGATATTTATCCAGATGTTTTTCTTAGCCTAGTACTAAATGGTCTGACAAGACTTTTTCTTTTTAGTGTAAGTGTTTGCACTAGAATCAGTTTTTTATTTTTCTTTATTTAAGAATTTTTCTAAATTTCTTTTGCTGACATAGAAAATTTTCAGACAATCCTTAAAATATTTTAAGGGGGGTGTTCATACTTTGTTTCAGTTCATTTTTTTGATTTAGACAAGAGTCTAGACAAAGTTAAATTTTTTTGTTTTGGTAACAATAACAGAGCTGATTCTTTTATATAAGAAGACCGCGATTGTTACTTTGAACAGGTATTTCTTATGTTCATGCAAGGATTTTTATTTACTTTTTGATGTACTTAACCTTAGTGCTTAATTAAGTTAGGTCTAGTTATAAGATTCTTGTGTACTTGCAAAGATTTTCATTTGGTTTCCATTGTACTTAATATTAGTGCTTAATTAAGTTAAGTCTAGTAGTAAGGTCCGAAGTTTGTACTTTTGTTTTAAGTTCTGACCTTAGTATTAAGTGATAGTGTACCACTTTGTACCTTTTCATAAGTAGCCTAAGTTTAATAGACTAGTGTAGTCTATTTCTTTTTGGAAGGGGGTAAATGTAACATTCATTTTTTCCTAGATTTTAAGACCATGTAATGTTACTGATTTTTCACTTCAAATTGTACTTATTTTCATTTTTGTATCGAACGGTATATTAAACAGAGATTCCAAGACGTTCGGTATATACTGTGCAGTGCGGGTTCCTGACCGAATTACCGCTACGCCGCGATTGGTGAAATGTGTGTATCCGCTGTTTTGGTTCCGGCGTTCGCATGTTACCGGCAGAGTTTGCATGGTTTATTTAAGGGTCCGAGAAACGAAACGACTAGCTAGGCTAATTTCCATCCAGGCCGCCGATAAGGCGAATTTCGATCCAGCCGCCGAGTAGGCGAGGCTAATTGCATCGGAGCCGCCGAGTAGGCTTCCTTCGACTGAGCTACAAAAAAAAAGCTCATAACAACCATCATGCGAGCATAAGTAAAGCACAGTTTCTTAACGAAAAGCCGTAGTGGGCTCTCTAAGTGTTTGCTAGAAAAGTGTGAAATCGGTCGTATTCCATCAAAGGCAGGAATAAGAACAGTAAGTTACCAAAGCATACTTCAATAGACATGTCCCTGAGTAGTGCCTTAACAGTAATTTAAAACTGACTAAAAAGTGAAAGTGAAAAGCACTATTTTTCGTCTTCGGGGTTTGTCATAGTTCAGAATTTAAATGTAATAACTACTAGTTAGGCTAGAATCTTTTTGTAGAACTGCAAAGGTTTTAGAACTTTTTATTTTTTAAAAACATGAATAAATTTTCTTTTTGTTGATTAAAGCTAGTGTCTCACTGAATACCTATCTTTCTTTTCAGGATAAGGACGGCTGTACCAAACTAACTTTTTATTTAATAACCATAAAACCTTCAGTATTTTTTCATTTTTTTAGTGAAGTTAGATCATTTCTATTTTAAAATGAATGGTGCCCAAAAAATCGTACAGCTAAAGCTTTTTAAAAATAGAAATAAATCCAAAAAGACGTACAAAAATTATCTCTTACCCATATCTTCTACCAAAGAAAACTGAGCTAGTGTGTGTTTAATTTTCTTTAGTTCTTTTAAAATCAGGGTTTCACTCGATTCATTATCAGAAATTAAAGCGGGGTGCAAGAAAATTGTGCTCAAGCTTGGGGCATCACAATATTCAAACGGTACAAAATTGCGCTCAAGCGTGGGACAAACAACTTCTCACAGGGTACAAAAAAAAAAAATAAGATGCCTCAAACTGAGGACAGTTTCTATGTTACAACGTTTGGCGGAAAAAATAAAATTTTCTTTCCAGTGCAGCGATAAAATTCACATCTAAGTTGGTACCTAAGTATGTGCATTGCGTGATAAGAGAAAAGATTTAGACTTAGTTTTTTGGTTTGGTTAATTTAGATGGGACTAAAATTGGACGATGGCATATTAAAGACTTAAAACCATTCAATGGACCTAACCCTAATAAAAAGTTTGTCAGAAAGAAGAAGAATAATTTATATTTACATTATCTTAATTGCTTTACTTTATTTTTTTGATGTTGCTCTGTTAGAGGTGACGACCTCGTTTTTTTTGACTGTTATAAAAGTTGAGCAGAGGGAATAGCTTACTTTTATTTGTTTAATGCTAAGGTTTTGGGTATTGGCCATATCCCAAAACTTAGGTTTGATTGTGTGGTGATGTTTAGCATCGACTCAGTTTTTAGCGAGCTTGCGAAGGAGTCACACTCAGGATATATCATAAGACTGGTATGTCGGTGGTGTCGCGGGATTTGATTTGCTTATGACCCCAAATAATATCCAGTTCTTGACACTTGGAAGCGAAATTTTGATTAGAGGCAATCCAAGGGGATCTTGAGTTAGGACAAGCGCAAGATGTTGCTCGTGTAGTGTGATGTAGAAGTCAAATTTTTATGAGCAAATTTCAAAGTTTGTTACCCGAGCGGGTGGATTCCTATACCTTAGTGGTATATTTTCGGTGCAAATTAAGAGTAAAAGTTGATTTTGGTTTATCCAGTAAGTCTAAGACTTGGATTATTTTGATTTTAGAATCTTCTTTCTGAATACTGACAAAACTGAGGGTATCTTCTATTCTTTCTCAGGGCACGTTTTTTAAACGTTACCTTTGAGTAGTCACTAATTTTTTTCTAAATTTTTTTGCATAGACACTCATAGGCGTTAAGTTGAGTTTTTTCGGTATACTATCAGATTGATAGGAAATTGAAGCCCTGCAGGAGAACTAAAGGCTGATCATTTACAGGTAGACGTCGAGGAACAAAGTAAGACAGTCGTTTCACAAAAAGAAATGATCCAACTCTGATACCGAGATGAGAACCTTGTTAAGAGAGGCTCTAAGCGCAGTGAAGGAAGATTCCTAACCGTAATTTTTAGATTTCCAAGGGCAATCTAGAAGTTTGGGGCTGGACAGAAAAACGGTTTATGCCTGATTACATGTAGCCAGTTTTTTCTAGATGTGGCTTATTGTCTTGGGAAAGCAATTGAAACACCAAGATAGTTTATTTTTAGCTTGTCAAACGAAGTTTTCTTCATTGTTTCTGAGTTAAGCTGGAAAAAAATATAAAGCTATGTTTGTCTTCAATAGTTTTGTTGGCTTGGCCCACCGAAAAATAGAGAAATTTTTGCGTCATGTTAGCCTTTTAAGCTCATTTTCGTTTGTTTGGGAAAATTTCCGTTAGAAGCTTGGGTTAAGACCAACCTTGTTAAACCTTTTAGGTTGTATTCAATATAATTATTTTTTTACAGGCTGTGATGCACCGAGTGCTGAACAGATGCCGTTACGGACGTTAGGCAGGGAGTTAGACTTCCTGAGGATACAGGACTGATTGGAAGGTAGTCTATGGGGGGCGAACGTTTGACCTTTGGGACCTTTAGAGGTTTTGTTACTCAATGGTTATTTCTATTTGAGCCAAAGGAGAGCCTAGCTACTGTAGTCGACCTCAGCTCCAATTAGCCTATTAGTGGTGACAGGCTGTTGGCAGTAGTGTGTTTCGGAACACTCTATTGATTAATTTTTTTTTTTTTGACTTATGGTGGTGTGGTAGACACCGTTTTAGTTTAGTGGATGCTATAATCTACTCCCTTTTGTTGGTGGACACCAGGGTCACCATTTCCGTATTTTATTGTCTCCACCTTTCAGTATATCGTGGTGAGGTGTTTGTCTCCTGTTATGTGGGATGGATTGAATGTTTTTTTCGTTGTTGTTCTAGGGCGAGACCAGTACACGAGGGTTCTTCATGCAATTTGGAGAAGCGCAATGCTGGTTAAATTTTATATCTCTGTGTAGCCACCCTGAAGGATGACGGAGGGCGTTTTTTTCTGGCTCATGTTTCTAGGCAGATTTGTCACTTTGGTGCGATGTGCCGAAGATTTGATTAGCTTTTGCTAAGAGCTTTCACCAAGCTCAGTATGGAGTTATCATAACCAAGAGTTTTGGGGATTTGAACTCCTGTATATATTTCTGTATATATTTCTGTATATATTTCTGTATATATTTCAGTGTATGTTGGTTGCCTGAGGGGCATGTGCTCAAAATGTGTGATTTGAAGTCGTTTTGTTTATGGACTCCTATATACAGGATTATGACTTTAGGGAGGTCCTATTTAGAGACTAGCTGTCTCACATAGTTATGCTAGGAATGTTTCCTTGAATGTTAGTTTGCGCGTGGACTAATCATTCTGTTCTTTGTGAACATTGCTTTTTGAAGCAGGATCATTCAGTTTGGTGAATTTTAGCTTTTATAGCTATTCACTGTGTTTAGAGTGAATTTTAGCTTTTGTAGCGTATTCACTTGTGCCTATAGTGATATTGTTAGCTTTTATAGCTGCTCACTATGTTAATGGCGAGATTGTTCTTTTAGAACGCAGACTTTGTGTAGTCGAGGACTATTTACAGAGTGTTTGCTTGGCGAGGAGCCGAGGCTTTTTTTCTGGCGATGTACCAGAATGTTTTCTTGGCGAGGAGCCGAGGTTTTTTCTGGCGATGTACCAGAATGTTTTCTTGGCGAGGAGCCGAGGTTTTTTTCTGGCGATATACCAGAGTGTTTTTGTTGGCGATGAGCTGACGTGTTTTCTGGCGATCAACCAGACGTTTTCCCTGGCGATTTTTAGCATGTCCTGGATGTCTTAGGACGTCGACATTGCGTTATAGAGTGCGATTATCTGGCGATCAACCAGAGCGTTTTCCCTGGCGATTTTAGCATGTCTAGATGTCTTAGGACGGTCGACATTGCGCGATAGAGTGCGATTATTTTCTGATGCGACTAGTAGTGATACTAGATTTAGAATGTTCTCTTAGCGGTGAGCTAAAGCATTGATGGCGATTTTTTTAGCCGAGCGTTTGGTCTGGATTTTCATCCAGATGTTTTTTCTTAGCAAGGTGCTAAAATGGTTCTTACAAGGACTTTCTCTTTTTTAGTGTTAGTGTTTTTGCACTAAGAATCATTTATTTTTTTGTTTTTCGTTATTTAAGAATAAGAATTTTATAAATATTCTTTTGCTGAAATTGAAAATTTTCAGGACAATCCTAAAAATATTTTAAGGGGGGTGTTCATACTTTGTTTCAGTTCATTTTTTTGATTTAGACAAGAGTCTAGACAAAGGTTATATTTTTTTTGTTTTGGTAACACATAACAGAGCTGTTTCTTTGATATAAGAAGACAGCGACTGTTACTTTGAACAGGTAATTTTCTTATGTTCATGCAAGGATTTTTATTTACTTTTGATGTACTTAACCTTAGTGCTTAATTAAGTTAAGCTCTAGTTTAAAGTTCTTGTGTACATGCAAAGATTTTCATTGGTTTTCATTGTACTTAATATTAGAGCTTAATTGAATTAAGTCTAGTAGCTAAGGTCCGATGTTTGTGTACTTATGTTTTAGATGCTGACCTTTAAGTATTGTAGTGATAGTGTACCAACTTTCTGTACCATAGTCATGAGTAGCCTTAGTTTTAATAGACTAGTGTTGTCCTAATTTCTTTTTGGACGGGGGGGGTTTTTATTGTAACATTCCATTATTTTCCTAGATTTTAAGACCCATATTATGTTACTGATTTTTCTCTTAATAATGTTACTTTCTTTTGATTTTTGCATCGAGCGGTATATTAATCAGAAATGCTTAGCCGCTCGGTATATTAGTGTGAGGTGCAGGTTTGCGACCGAATCTATCGATACGGCCGCGGGAATGTTCCAAATGTTATGGTATCCGGAGTTTTGGTTTCCGGGCGTAGCCATATTACAGAACCAAAAAGGCGTGCCCACGGCTTATTTTAAGGGTCCGTGAGACAGGAATCTTGGCTTAGAACCTCGAGCTCGCCGGGGGCCCGGCTTTAGAACTCCGAGCCGCCGCCGAAGCAGGTACCATCAAGCCGCAGAAGCCTGGCTAATTTTGCAACGAGCCGACAGTAGAGGCTCACGACAATATTCTACGAGAGCCCAAGGTTCAAGCACGAGTTTTTTTATCATAAAGCCCGTAGTGGGCTTTGATGTGTTTTTAAATGGAGTAGCTAAAGTAGGCTCTTCTCAAAAGTGTGAAATCGGTTTAGTGTTGCATTGAAGGCCTAGAAGCCCATAGGAAAGACGTAAGTTACCAGACAATTACATCAATAATATATACCCCGCAAATAAGTGTTTCATCAGCAATTTGAACTGAAAAGATGCGAAGTGAGTGGAAAATCACGACCTCTCTTCGATTTTCGGAGGGTGTAGTCAAAATTTAGAAGTAAAATCTCTGATTTAGGTCTTTAGTTTATAAAAAACTACTTTTAGGCTAGAGTTATTTTGTATCCTTAAAATTGCAAAGGTTTTGGAACTTTTATTTTTAAATCATGAATAAATTTCTCTTTTTTTGTAGATTAAAGCTAGTGTTCTCACTGATACCTATTTTTCTTTTCAGGATAAGAAAAGTTGTACTAGAATAATTCTTTTTAGTAATAACAGTAAAAACCCTTCAGTATTTTTTCATTTTTTTTAACTGAAGTTAGATCCTTTCTAGTTTAAAATGAATGGTGCCCAAAAATTTGTACGACTGAAGCTTTCTTAAAAAAAATAGAAAATAATTCCAAAAAGACGTAAAACAATTATCTCTTACCCATATTTCTCTACCAAGGAAAACTGAGCTAGTGTTTGTTTAATTTCTTTAGTTCTTTTAAAATCATTATTCACTCAATTCATTCTCAGAAATTAAAAAGAGGTTGCAAGAAAATTGTGCCCAAGCGTGGGAAAAACAATTTTCACAGGGTACAAAATGACGCCGCAAAAAGCGACCAATTAATATACACGGTACAAAATAACGCCGCAAAAAGCGGCAAGTGCCGAGGTTACAAAATAACGCCTCAAAAAGCGGGCAAGTAAAAAAAAACTCATTACAATATATATATATATATATATATATATATATTATATATATATATATTTACTTCAATTTTTTGATTAAATGATTTTTTTTATGAAAAAATAGCAATACAACACAAAAATAACTACATGAAGCAAATGCTATGTTTTTCTGCTTAAGTTAGGGCTCTCTAGGATATAAACATGTAGGCTGAAAAGTTTTTGGTCTGACACATAGATGTCGCCCTCTTCAAAAAATTCATATGGTTTTAGGACGTATATATATATATATATATATATATATATATATATATATATATATATATATATATATATATATATATATATATATGAATCGGTTTTATAACGTCTTCCGTCTTCCGATGCCTAATTTCCACTCCTCCCGGTTTCTCCATCCCCCCTCCTCCAGATCTCTCTCTAGTACTTCCTTGTTGATTCCTGCTCTCCAGCTTTGGCGTGGTCTTCCTCGCTTTCTTTTTCCATGACGGTTCCAATTTAAAATCTTTTTAGGTAGTCGGTCTTGTGACATTCTCTGTACATGTCCGTACCATACCAACTGTTGGGTTCTGATTTCGTCCCACTATATCGTGCTTTATTTCTAAAGCTCGTCTTTCGTATCATTTGGTATGCGGTCTTTTCTGGATTTTCTGGCTGCTCGTCTCCAGAAATCCATTTCTGTAGCTTTTTAGTGTTTTTTCTGTGCTTTCCTTCAATGGCCATACCTGGGAGCTGTAAGTTATTATACTTTTTACTATTAAGTTGTAAATTCTCTTCTTATTTTTAATGGTTATGTTTTTGTCCCATATTATATTATTAAGCATTGCAATCGCTTTTCTTCCTTGGATATTCCTCTCGAATATTGCTTCTTTCCAGTGTTCCGTCCCTAGATATTCTCGTTCCAAATACTTATAACTGGCACAGTGTTTGATGGTGTATCCTGTGGCCAGTTTCAAGTCCTGCTGTTGTCCTCCGACGCACATGTACTCGGTCTTTTTAATATTGACTTCTAGGCCCCATTTTTCATATTCCTCCATAAGTTTTCGTGTCATGTATTCCATCGATGTCCTGAGCGACTACTACCTGGTCGTCTGATGATAGCGTGTACAATGTAATATCGTCATCCAGTGGTAATCCCATACTGCTGCATTTCCTTTTCCAGTTCTTCAGTACACTCCCCAAATAGATTTTAAATAGCGTTGGGGATATACAGCAGCCCTGTTTGAGACCCTTTGTGACCTGGAACCCTGTTGTTATACCATATTTGGTTTTCACACTACTTCTTGCGTCTTGGTATAAGGATTTTACGGCTTTAATTATTTAATTATTTCTTTATTTATTTAAATTTTTGTATTTTAGGACGTAACAACTTTTAAACAATACGTGTCAAAATTTCATAATATTTCGACGATTAGTTAACAAGTTACAGTAGTTTAAGTGACTCTACTTTTGATATTTACAAAACAATAGAAAAAATCGAATCTTGTGTGTTGATTAAACACTGTTTTTGATGGGAAAAAAACAACGTACAAGCAAGGTAATGGCTTGATAAGTGTTACGGAGACTTTACTCCTGGCAAATCACTCATCATTTACTGGAATGCTGAATTTAAACGCGGTCTTACAGACATAAATGATGCTGAATTTAAACGCGGTCTTACAGACACAAATGATGCTGAACGCTCTCGACTCCCAAATGAGGTGGTTACACCGGAAACATAAAAAAATCCACAAAATTGTTTTGGATGACCATAATGTGAAATTTCGTGACATAGCTGGCATAAATATATCAAAAGAACGTGTTGGTCATATTTTGCATGAACTTTTGGGCATGACAAAGCTTTGTTCGAAATGGGTACCGCGTTTGCTCACAGTGGACGATTGATGTTGCTCACAGTAGACAGTTGATGATTCTGAGAGCTGTTTGGACCTGTTTAAGCGCAATAAGGTGACATGGATAAAAACATGGAACCATCACTACACATCGGAATCAAATCGGCAGTCAGCTAAGTGGAACGCAGCCGGTAAAAGCCGCCCGAAGCAACCAAAGACACAACAGTCGGCTAGGAAGATTTTGGCCTCTGTATTTTGGGATGCGCATGGAATAATTTTCATCGACTATACTGAGAAGGAAAAAACCATCAATAGTAAATATTATATAAAGTTATTGGTGCGGTTCAAGGCAGAAATCGCAAAGAAATGGGCCCAAATGAACAGGAAAAAAGTTCTCTTTCATCAAGACAATGCACCGTGTCACCATTGACTTGGTTACGATGGCGAAATTGAAATTCGAATTGCTTCCTCATCCACTGTATTCTCCAGATTTGGCCCCCAGCGACCGTTTTCTATTCGCAGATCTCAAAAAATGCTTGCGGAAAAGAGATTTGGTTCCAGTGAAAAAGTTATCGCCGAAACTGAGGCCTATTTTGAAGGCAACGATAAATCCGTCTACAAGAAAGGTATAGAAATGTCAGAAAAGCGTTGGACTGATTGTATCGTTCTTGAAGGAGACTACCATATGTTGATGAATAAAGTCGAATTTTGGAAAAAAAAAAAATGTCTTTTATTTAGCTAGACCAAAAAACTTTTCAGCCTACCTGTTATTTACGATCATGTGGTCTATCAACTAAATGATTTCTTAAAAAAATTCAGCTAGTCATTGTACAGGGTGGTCCAAATTGGACAATTTTAAAGGTAAACCTCTTTATCTGAAGGAGATAAACGAAAACTGATGTCGG
Source organism: Pachyrhynchus sulphureomaculatus (assembly GCA_019049505.1). Taxonomy (NCBI): domain Eukaryota; kingdom Metazoa; phylum Arthropoda; class Insecta; order Coleoptera; family Curculionidae; genus Pachyrhynchus; species Pachyrhynchus sulphureomaculatus. Next base: position 81,485,000 of record CM032446.1, on the reverse strand, counting down.
TTTCTGAGGCGCAATTTTTATAACAAACTCAATGGTGAAAACCGCATATCGATATCTAGTACCGTTTCTGATAAACAGGATGTTTTTCAAAAATCTGCATTTTGAAAAAAAAATGTTTGTAATTCTTTTCTTATTGAAAATTTTTGATTTCTGTAGAAACATTCTCAAAGCACTTTTTCAAGTGGATTTCAACAGTGTAAGTTACATTTTTTTACAAGTAATATTTTAATAGTTATTAACGCAAAAGTATATTTTTTAAATAGGATACCCTATATATTTTTCCCTATCCGAATAGAGCTTTAAATTACCATTCTAAAAATATAGCACACACACATATCTTGCTTAAATCTACTTCAAAATATAAAGGTTTTCAGTTTTTACGCGAGTTTTAAATGCACATTGTGTGAAGTAGGCTTTGGACGGAACGACAATATCAATTGTTCACCGAGAGCAGTCCAATCGTAAAAAAAAAATTCCCAGAAGTGACTCTAAGAGTCATAACTACACCGAAATTTACTAAATGCTATAGTACTTTAAACTATGTAGAAAATAAAACAATTTATTCCGAGTAGAGCAAACTAAAACAAAACAATTTTCTATAAGAGATGTTCGAAATGTCGACCAGTTTCATTTACATATAGGCGGCACCTTTTCTGGACACTTCTTACCGAGTTGATTAGTTCAAGAGGAGTGAGAGCTGCAAAACTTGGTATCACTAGGACTTCTAACTCTTGCCTGGTGTTTGTCGGCAATTTAAAAATTAGGTCTTTCAATCTTCCCCCAGAAATAGAAGTCTATGGGTGTTAAATCCGGTGACCTTGCCCACCAATGGTTCGGACTTTGGTTGGCTATCCAATTATTGTCGAAATTGGCCGATAAAAAATTACTGATAAAGGCAGCGTTATGAGGGAGTGCCCCCTCGTGTTGAAAAAATATATTTCTAAGGTCCATTAAAGGCAGTTCATCAACAAGAGGTTCTATTTGCTGCCTTAAAATTTCTAAATATCTCTGAGAGGTGAGTGTTCCTTCGTAAATAAATAGATTTATAATCCTGCCTCTAAAAATTCCAGTCCACACATTAAATCCAAATCTGCCTTGATTTCTTTGCTCCACAAATAAATGAGGATTTTCTTGTGCCCACATATAAGAATTGTAACGGTTAAAAATACCTGCTTTACTTACATAAGCTTCGTCTGTCCAAATGCAATTTAATGAAAAATTTGGACATGGTTACAATTCTCCAGATACTCTTGGCAAAAATCCATACGCCGTTGAAAATCTTCGTCTCTAAGGTGATGAACTTTTCTTGTCCTATATGGCCTGAATTTGTGCTTCTTCAAAGTACAACTTACGTTAGTTCTTGGTAGTTCAGTTGATTCTTTTAACTGTCGGGTTGAAGTTTTAGGATTATTTCCGATAGTTCCTAAAACTACTATTTCTTCTAACTCCTTATCCCTGTTTGATGCATAATTTTTGGATCGTTTCTTTTCAAATTGGCCACTATTAACTAGGTTATGTCGAAATCGAGCGAATATATCCTTGAAGGGTTGACGCCTCTCTGGATGCCGTGGTACAAATTACTTGCCGCTTCCGAATTTTCTTCGGTTTTTATGAAATACACTATCATGTCCCATTTTTCGTAATTTTCAAACTTCATTGCGATTTATTTGACAATTCAATATGCTGAAGTAAAATTTGACAACTACGAGTAAACAATTGAGTTAAACCATATGGCTGCTCCGTCCAAAGCCTACTTCACAAAATGTGCGTTTAAGACTTGCGTAAGAACTGAAAACCTTTATATTTTGAAGTAGATTTAAGCAAAATATAAAATGTGCTATATTTTCAGAATGGTAATTTAAAGCTCTATTCGGATAAGGAAAAATATACAGGATATCCCATTTGAAAAATATATTTTTGCGTTAATAACTATTAAAATATTAGTTGTAAAAAAAATTATGTAACTTACACTGTTGAAATCCACGTAAAAAAGTGCTCTGAGAATGGTTTTACAGAAATCAAAAATTTTCAATAGGAAAAGAATTACAAACATTTTTCCAAAATGCAAATTTTTAAAAAACAGCCTGGATATCTGAAATGGTACTAGATATCGATATGCGGTTTTTACTATTGAGTTTACCATAAAAATTGAGCCTCAGGCACCGACATCAGCTTTCGTCTATCTCCTTTAAATAAAGGGGTTTACCTTTAAAGTATCCCATTTGGACCACCCTTTTTCTTAGTACATTGATGTTACATCAATAGTTTTAAAAGATCGTTATTCAGATATGTAATTGATTTTTAAAACAATGAATTTTATGTTTGTTTTATAGCAGCTTTTTTCCAGCTTGACGTACAAGTGGCAATAATATATGTTTTATTTAAAGTTACATAAACGCTGATATTTTTTTAGCTTGAAAAATTAACTATAGCGCGGGATATTCCAAACTGTCAAACAATTATTTGAGAAATAACTGAGGGGTCCGAAGTTACAAAAAAAAAGTATTGGGGTAGCTTTACTTGACTCTAGAAGGTAGCCAATAAGATACTTACCTATTTCCATAATTTTTTTTATGGGCGTAGCACACGTGCTGCAGGAAAATCCCTTAAGCGCTACAGGAGCAATTTGTGTGCGGAAAAAGCGCGTTGGTCTTGAATACCTGTATTGTAGACGATCGGAAACAGTCCTGAGCAAATCATTCCAAAGGGATGATGTTCCCCATATAAAAGGCTGTTTGAAAAGTGTTGTACGAGGAGAAACAAGCTGAACCTTATATGAATCTGATGTATTAGAGCGATGTGTGTTAATAGCAGGCACCGCTCTGGGAGGAATTAAGCAGATTACATCCATAGAACACTTTCCATGAAATTACTTGTAGAATAGACTCAAGTCGCCAACCGTTTTTCGATGTTCCAAGGTATCAAAAATTCTGGTGAGTTATTGATCTTCAATTAGGCGAACAGCTTTCTTTTGAATAGAATCTAACAAATGCAGTGTATGTTCGCGAGCAGGGCCCCAAGCATGGGAGCAGTATTCCACCGTTAGCTGAATTTAATCTTTTTACAGAACTAACAGTTGTGGAGTGTAAAGCTTTCTAGTTCGAAATAGTATTCCAAACTTCTGAAAAGCTCTCTTTGCTATGTATGCGACATATTCATGCCATTTTTGTTTCCAGGTCAACGTCTAGCAACTTGAGTGACCATGCTCGAGGAATGGAGGGTCGAGTTCCGCAACGTTAACTTTTTATAAAAAACTGTCGCCTAAGTTTATGTAGCATTAAATTCTACTTGGTTACTGTCACCGTCAGATAGAATTTCTTCCATATCTTTGTTAAGCTGAACGACTTCCTGCTGTCTGCAGATATTTACATGTGTAGCCAATGTCCGAGCGCTCAAAATAAATGAAAAAATACGCGTATTATCATCTACAAAACTGGACTTCTGGTCCTCTCCAGCAGATTAATACTGTATTAATGTAAAAGAAAGTAGGAGACAGTATGGAACTCTTGGATGCACCGGCGTTGATAGTAAAGGTATTAGAAAGAAATCCGTCGACTGCCACTCGTAAAGAAGGGGCTTTAAGAAAACATGAAACATATAAACAAAACCTTTTAGAATGCGACAAAGGCGTATCTTAGCCAACAATTCATCATGCCAAACACGGTGCAACCGGTCGAAATTTCCCAAAATGTTCAATTGCGTTGATACCAACAGGTGTAACATAAGTTAGAAGATCTCCTGTTGATTTTTGCTTATGAAAGCTCTATTGATGATCGCTAATAATGTTAAATCCTTTTAGATATTATAAAAGATGCTGATTGATAGCCTTTTCCATCACTTTTGATATTATTGAAAGCTGTACGACTGGTCGGTAATTTTTTGACAAGGTCGCCTTACTTATATCCGGTATGTGAAGGATTATTTTTAACTGAATAAATAAAATTGTTCAATAAAAGTTTTTAAAAAACTCCAACTTAAGAATGTGACTCTACACTACACCCACATATAAAAACCAATTACATATATAATCCTGGATCCATTTATAAATTTAGATTATTCATGTAATTAAACATAAATTTCTATAACCAACCAAGCTTTAATGTAAATGTTCATTAAATTATGTAAACAAGACTATTTAAGTATATGGAATATGTTAGACGAAATTAAATGACGTACATAAGCCAATGTGAAACCTATCTATTTCGGTGCTATATAGAGATCAAACAAATTTAATTCCAAATTCTCAAACAGTACTTGCTGAAATAAAAATAAAGAATATCAATTATTGGATTGTTTCCTTCTTATCTAATCGGAAAATTTCAGTAAAAGTTGATAGTTCTAAAATAATAATATAAAATAAAACTATACGATCAAAATATGGACTCTCGTCGGGATAGAATTTTGGGACCTCTCATAATCCTTTTATTTAAATGACTTCTTCGAGTACATAAATTTTAATGAATTGTTCTTGTAAGGGGACTATAATAGTGGTTTCTGATCCTGAAGTTACTAATTTAAAAGATAGTGCAGATATAGTTTTGGATCAGCGTTCGTCTTGGTGTTGTGCCAATAAACTGATAACAAGTGAAGTGAAAATTTTACGGCAATAAAAGCCATACGTAAAATATCTTGCAGTCATTGCACATTTGACTTTATTCGATATAATTCACATCTGATTGATCTCGTAAATTTTTTGGGAGTTTCTATTGATAAATAATCATTGCTCTTGGACGAAGTAAGAGTCAAACTTTTAAAATAAACTTAACGAAAGTTGTTACATCTTAAATTTTTTTAAAAATAATGGGCTCGTATCTTCTGTTCTGGCCTATAGTGTTATTTCTGGTTGGGCTGCTGAAGGAGTTTTTGTAGTTCAAAAGGAAACTATCAGAATTAGATTTTAATTGTTGCCGAATACTTGCTGCAGAGAAACTTATGGTAATAATAATATTTTTACTATTCATTCTATTTATTTGTTGAAATTATCGACATATTTTCACCAAAATAAACGTAAATGCAAACTTAATCATAACTGCGGTACTAGAAATAAGTCTGATGTTTCGCTAGTTAGGCATAATTTAGAACTTTACCAAAGATCACATATGAGCTCATGTAGTAAAATTTTTAATTTGTTACTTTTTCCAGCAAAAAACAGTTAGAGTTAAAAAAACTCGAAAAACGACCGTTTTTGGCTGGAAAAAGCGGGTTAAGCTTTGCCCTCCGGTATTGGTGGCATCTGCTTCTGGCAGGTTTCTTCTTATTTTTTATCAAGAATAAACTAAATTTATTGATTTTGTATGGTTAAATGACCCATCCATTTTTGGATTGACATTTTTTGGGCCCAAAGGTCTCGGCGGCGTCTGCCCTTTGGGGCGCCCGACTTTTTTAGTGCCAACAAATGTTATGGTACTTGATTTAAGTGGTTAAACGACAGTCCATTTTTGAATGTTGCATTTTCGGTCTTATCTGGTCATTCCAGGGCACGGGGGGTCGTAAAATCAACGTTAAAGGCTTTTATTTGACTCGCCCGATAGAATGACCAACTAGGCAGACGATTAGTTGACAGGTCAAAATTTCGGGTTGCCTTCTTGGTCTATTAGTTAACTTTCTACAGCACCAGGAAGATTAAAGAATTGTTGACGGCCCTAAACCAAAGCGTCAAAAATATGGCACCGTGCAGTGGATTGTCGATTGATTTATAAATTTTATAATGTATTACATGTTACTACTACGGAAAGTTATACAAAAAACATTAAAATACTATAAATTTATGAATCAACTTCGGGAAATATGATCACTGCTTTAGTTCAGGCTCGTTTTCATTTTTCTAGACCAAAATAAATATTTATGTAAAATTTCGTGGAAGATTAGAATAATTTTCCCATGACTTTCTATATAGTTAACAAGTTGTAACAGATATAGAGCCATCAAAAATTGTGGTTTTTGGGATAAAAACCTGTCAAATTGGAGTGAAGATGCTTTCTGAAATCGTGGTTGAAACCTCGGAGAGTCACTCCAATTTGATACCTTCCCGATTTCACATATAAGCAAGGTTGTGAACGCTTCCTTTCCATATTAAAGATAGGGAGTTATGAATATCGTTTAATATATTGAAATGGATGACTCGTGGGGTCGCATAGAAATACATTCAATACTGTTTTTTTTTTCAAATCGAACATTTTTGAAATTTTGAAAGAGGGCAAACCTATGGCCAAACCAACCAGCACTTGAAATTAGCTTCCACAGAAGACGAAAATGCTAAACAGGATATGGAAATACCTCAGTGTTGACAAATACAGGTTTTTATTCAATAATTTTTAATTGCCATATTTGAGAAACAACTAATTTTAATAATAGGTTAAAATAATATTAAATAATAAGCATATCTAGAAATAAAAAAAACCGGTCAAGTGCAAGTTGAACTTGCACAATTAGTGTTCCGTACGTTGATTGTTTTTGAAATAAAAAGTTTTGTTAGGGTGGTATAAAATGATCAGTGACTTCACAAAACACACCCCAAATAAGTTTTCAACAAAGTTTATTCCGATCTTTACTGAAAATTGATGACCTTGAAATTTCTGTTTTTTTTTTTTTTATAACAGATAAATTATTACAGGTAATGCACTCGTGATAATTTTCGTTCAATCTACACCCCGTGAAGAATATTCCAGAATTTTTTCAAAATTTTTTGATAAGTACTTTCCGAGATAAGGCGGGTGGACAGCGATTTTTCGCGATTTTTTAAAAATAATACATAGAAAAGTGAGCGCAAGTATTACATTATATATATTTTTTTTTACTCGTGTTTTCACAAGCTTTCATTTGACACCACACTCGATTACCTAGTAAAAAATTTTTTTTTTCATTTCCGATTTCACCCCCCAAAACTAACCCCTTAAGTCAAAATTTAATTTTCAAAAACTACATGGCTCTGATGAGGCCATCAATTCCTATATTGCTACCAAATTTCAACTTTCTATGACACGTAGTTTCGGAGAAAATCGGGTGTGACAGACGAACAGACGGACAGACAGACGGACAGACACTGAAGTGATCTTATAAGTGTTCCGTACGGAACACTAAAAATAATATCTAATCATAATAAAGATTTCTTTTATTTCAAAAGCTATCCCTTGTTGATGAAACGCGACAGGATGTACATTTCCATGTTGACGTATCAGTTTACCTTACATGTTTGGGCAAGGGTAATACCGAAATTGTAAATAATTTTTTTGCGATAAATCAAAAGTTTTTTTAATGAAAGAGAAAAAGTAAGATATCTCCGATAACATTAATTCGGAGGGTGAAGATATAATTTATTTCTAATGACTTACTTTGTTGGGTTCTCGAGCTAATAACTTAATGATCCGGTATTAACATCATAGCGTTTAAAATCTTTGCTTTATTTTTTAATTACTTAAAACGATTATTTCGCATGAAGTAATATAAAATTAACTAAATTTGATACAAAAACAAAAAAACTAATTATAATTTGTTCGCATGTCCGTGAAATTGTTTTTTTTTATTATTTCAATGATTTTGATACATATTTTGTTATTTGTGTAGTATCTCTAAATGCAAATTCAATTAATTTCATGTTTGTTCTCGAAGACTAACTGGGAACTCTCTGCTCTACGTAAACCTGTGGCTAAAGTTAGGAACGAAATATATGACAAGCACTTTTCATGTTATAGACGCTACATATAATAAGTTACCTGGTTGAAACTTAATTACTATTTGATTGAAATTTCAAGAATTTTCGATGATCCTTGTTAGGGGCGTAAAGCGCTCAAAACTAAGGATAGATAAGAACTAAAAATTAAAATATATACATAGATAATTTCTCCCCCACATTGAAAATGATACAGTGACTAGTAATTATATAACTTAGCGTATTGAACTCTTAATAAAGGTGTCAATCATCCTTATTCTAAAATCGTTAAAAAAATCAAAGTTAAATATATACATATATATATATATATATATATATATATATATATATATATATATATATATATATATATATATATATATATATTCATATATATATATATATATATATATATATATATATATATATATATATATATTTCAGACAACAGATGGTGCACCAATGCAGCTTGTGCTATAAAGATTTGACACTGCGCCATTTTGTCGTGTCATCAACAAGGGTCAGTGATAAATTGGAAAAGTGTGTGCATAGTGTTGTGTTGTTGTATTCAATATGTCGAAATTTATACCGAACAAAGAGCATTCGCGGAGAGCATTAATTTTTTGTTTTCATTTGAAGAAAACTGCTGTTGAATCATACCGATTACTTCGAGAAACTTATGGTGAACATACTCTATCGCAAGATACGTGTGAACGATGGCTTCGGCGTTTCAAAAGTGGTGACTTCGATGTTGCAAGCAAAGAACGTGGAAAACCGCCAAAAAATACAAATATGTGGAATTGCAAGCATTGATAACACAAAAACAACTGGCCGAGCAATTGGGCGTTAGTCAACAAGCTGTTTCCAATCGGCTACGAGAGATGGGAAAGATTCAGAAGACCGGTAGATGGGTACCACATGAGTTGAACGACAGGCAAATGGAAAAAAAAGCGCAAAAACATATGTGACATTTTGCTCGCTCTGTACAAAAGGAAGTCGTTTTTGTATCATATAGTTAAAGGGGATAGAAAGTGGATTTATTTTGAGAATCCCAAGCGCAAAAAATCATGGGTAGACCCAGGAGCACCATCCACATCGACCGCAAGACCGAATCGCTTTGGCAAAAAGACGCTCTGTGTTTGGTTGGACCAGAGGGGCGTGGTCTATTATGAGCTGTTAAAACCTGGGGAAACGGTAAATACTAAACGTTACCAACAACAATTGATCGATTTGAACCATTAGCTGCTTGAAAAAAGACCAGAATACCGAAAGTGGCAACATATAGTCATTTTTCTTCATGACAATGCTCCATCACATACGGCAAAACCAGTTCGCGACACGTTGGAAGCACTCAGCTGGGAAGTTCTACCCCATGCGACTTATTCACCAGACTTGGCTCCTTCCGATTACCACTTATCTGCATCGATGGGTCACGCACTTGCTGAGCAGCGCTTTGGTTCGTACGAAGATGTGAAAAAATGGCTCGATGAATAGTCCGCAGCAAAAAGGGAAGAAGTTTACTGGCATGGTATTCACAAATTGCCCGAATGATGGGAAAAATGTATAACAAGCGATGGAGCATAGTTTGAATAAAGCACTTTTATCATTCTTCCGAATTTAACATGTTTTTTTGGAAAAAAAAATCTGCATTTCATACTTTTACACCTGGTATATACAGACAATTTGTTTTACCTCCTTAGGGCAATTTAACTAGTGATTATACAACATTGCGAATCCTTCAAAAATTTATTTACCACTTTTCTTTGCAAAAACTATGAAGAATCATACTAACAGATCTATCTCTAGAGATATGACATTTGTTAAACTTAAGGTAGAATAAATTGTGTGAATAAGTTTTTAATTTTATTAATGATTTTCCAATAAGGGTACCTTACATTCCTGTCAAGGATTCAACACTCCAAACTTTATAACGACTTGTTAAAATGTCTCAAGAGTTCAAGACACTAAGTTGTAACATATAAGTGCTAACTAAAGTATCTCAGGAGGTACACAGTGCATCAAACTCAAGGTGAGAGAAATTCTCTGTGTACATTTTTCAGAAAGTCTCTGCGTCTAAATTTTTAATCCTCTATACATTGGAAACTCGTTCGCATATTCAAATCATTTCGTTACTATCTTCAATCACATTAGGCAAAACTATCATCTGTCCAATTCCTGTCAGTACATTATGACAGTTACTATTTATTAATGGTATAAAAATATTTATAATTAAAGAAATACCAGCATTACATGATGAAGAGTACGATTTTTTTGAAAAGTCGCTGTTGATTTCGGAATACCACTTTAATTATATTTGCAACCAAAAAATAACATCAACGGTTTAAATGTGGTGGCAGATATTTAAATAAATACTTTTCCACTACTCGTTTAGTTAATGTATTTTTTCCTAACCCTTTTGGATTTTTTTATCGTGTTATATAGTCATTTTTAAAATATAAAATTCTTAATTTAGTATAGTGAGTTTTAAGTCTAAACTTATTTTTGGATGGAATTTGGTAGTAATTATATCTTTAAAACCCAAAACTTCAAGTCCTGGGTGGGTAGTCATTTTTTTATATAAAAAGGTAACAAATTTAATTTTTGTCATCAAATTTATTACGAACATTCTAGTTCAATCAAGGCGATATTATAAATCCCATGTGTTTTATGAAGTAGAGGTAGAGTATAAACAATCTTTTCATTTAATTCATTTCATCATCCTTTAGGGCCGAATTTTTCCGCTATTTATTTGTATTTTTCTGCATTTCCTTTTTATATAAGAATTCATTAGTTTCAGTATATTGAATGATTTTCATAATACCCTGTAGATAGCTATTTTTGAGTCTAACTAATCAGTGACTAAACAAATGTTTTTTGGAGTCAACTCTTAGAGATCAACATTTTAACTTGCTCAATATTATTACTATTAGGATTATTACAAATTATTCTAGTTTTACGTTCCTTCATTAACGCTACACTTCCAGGATTATCTCCTGACACGTATTTAGGTATATTAATATCCTAGATTGCCGTATCCTTAATTTAAATGTTTGTTACAGAATAAACAGTTCTATTAAATAACTTAAACTGGTTTGGGGCAAATGGATGTTTCCAGAAACTTCCAGAAACGAAAGTTTGGTGGCTTTAGGATGTTGCAACTATGTATAATTAAAAGGAAAGTTTAATATAAACGTTAATAAAGCAAATTAATAAAGACTTGTATGTAAGGTATACATCTCATGTTTCAATATTGATTTAAATTCCTTGCAACTACTGAAAACTTAGACAGTCTATTAAACTATATAAACAGCTTTTATAGAAGTTCGCATCTAAAGAGCGTTAAAACTGATTCGATATTATATAATATTCAAAACAAATTTGAAATATCCGGCCAAGTGCAAGTCGGATTTGCGCAATTAGTGTTCCGTACGTTGATTGCTTTTAAAATAAAAATTTTTGTTACGGAGGTATAAAATGATCAATGACTTCATAAAACACACCCAAAATGAGTTTTCAAAAAAGTTTTTTTCCGACTTTTTACTGAAAACTGATAACCATAAAATGTTTGTTTTTTTTTATATATATCAGATAAATTACACAGGACCACAAAAATGTGTCTTAATATGCCGAAGACAAGACCAGGTCTCTTATATGTTTGATTTTTTCCCTAACTCAAATAAAACCGCTATTTTAGAGGTTTTGAAGTACATGTATAAGCACAATACCCAAGGGAAACGTAGATTTTATGTATCAGATTACCAAAACTATATGCCTGTGGGTTAGTAAGCTTCCATAAACTCAAAACCATCCAACCGCATAACCCCATAAATCCAAAACACCATGAACTCAGGTATGAAGGCATGTATAACCATGGAACTCGAGAAAAATGTGAATCTTATAAATCAGATGACAAGTGAGCCAAACCAGCATACTCATATAACCCCATAAGGACATAGCCCCCTAACCCGATATCCTAGAACACAATAACCCAATAGCCCTATAACCACAAAACTCTCAGCTTGCAGATCCCTATAACACTAGGCGTGCAGACTTCTATATAACCATAAATTCCTGGGCTTCCAGACTCATATAATCCTATAACCTGAGAGCCCCATAACCCTACAACCCTATAACCTCATACCCTTGAATCAAATAATCCAGTAGTCATATAACCTTGGGCGTGCAAACTTCCACCTAACCAAGTGAGTAGACCTCGACCTCTAATAACTACGTAATATAAAGGACAAGAGAGCCAAGATAGCAGATGGACATATATATATATATATATATATATATATATATATATATATATATATATATAGAACAGTATATAGGAGGAACTAGAAGCACAGAGTCATGGAGAAGAATTAAAGCATTAAGGATCAACAATAGAGAGAAGACGTATATAAAGTAGATCCCAGAAAGCGAGTGGGATGAATATTATAAAAAACTGCTAACAGAAGACAGACAAGAATTCCAAGATGAGAACTCTGAACAACAGAATAAGGAAAAAAAGAGATAGAACTAAGCTGTGTGTGGTAAACGAAATGATTAAGTACGGGTCTAATAAATTACATCGAACTCTGAGAAACATGTTGCACAGAGCGATAAATGGAGAAAAAATACCAGAGGAATGGTCAAAACCCTATATAGTATCTATATTTAAAAAGGAAGACCTCAGAAAATGCACAAACTATAGAGGCCTAAGCATAATATTGAGTATGAGGCGTTTATATCGAAAAATTATTGAAAATATCGTAGAGGAAAATATAAAAGGAAAAATTGGAAAAGACCAAGCAGGCTTTACGGCCGGAAAATCATGTATAGACCACATACACACTATAAAACAAACAATGGAAAAAAACTGGCAAAGAATAGAGAAGTTCATCTAAACTTAACCTTCATAGACATAAGAAAGGCCTTTGACTCAATACCAAGACAAAGATTATGGAACGCAATAAAAGAAATAGGCATTGACAAAGAACTAATATACGCAGTAAAAGCTCTCAATAAAAAAACAACCAGTGAACATAAAAATAGGACATAAAATAGGGAAGAGACTCCAGACATCAAAAAGCCTATTATAAGGATGCTCTACATCCCCAACACTATTCAAAATATACCTCGAACAAACATTAAAAAAAATGGAAGAAAAAATGTAGTGGAATGGGAGTCCCAATACGAGAAGATTACTTATGTACTCTAAGTTTCGCAGACCATCAATTATTCATAGCGCAAGATGAGAAAGACCTCAGTTATATGGTAAGAAAACTGAAAGAAGAATACACTAAAGCAGGATTAGCAATAAACTTTGATAAAACGGAATATCTAACAACAAAGGAGGAAAATGTGGAGTATCTAGAAGTCGATAACGAAACAACAATCAAAGGAACCGATAGATTTAAATATTTAGGAACCATCATTTCAAAAACCGCAACATCAGAAGAAGAGATCAAAGCTAGATCAGGACAAACGCGGACATGCATAAGACAATTAAATTCGATCCTGTGGGACAAACATATTACAAAGAGAAACAAAACACGCATATACAGATCAATAATACAACATGGACGATCAACAAAAGAAATAAATCTAAAATTACGCGGTAGAGATGGAGTATTGGAGAAGATGCTGTAGAGTGACACGTATGGAGAGAATACCAAATGAAGAAATAAGAAGCAGAATGAACATCAAAGAGAACGCAATAAACACCATTGAAGAAAAACGATTAAAATGGTATGGACACATAAGACGAAGTGAAGATAATAGGTGGATAAAGAAAATAACGGAGTGGAGACCTATAGGAAGAAGAAAAAGAGGAAGACCGAAACGGTCGTGGAGGGACGATGTGGACGAAGCTATGGAAGAGAGAGGTCTAACAGATGGAGACTGGGGAGATAGAAACGGATGAAATCAAAGGCTGAGAGAAGGAAGACAGCGTCAGCTGTAGAAAATCCTTGATATATATATATATATATATATATATATATATATATATATATATATATATATATATATATATATATACATTGATAGACAGAGGATGCCTTCCTTGGTTTGGAAAAAAAAAAAAAAAGACTGAGCCAGTTATTTTGAGAGCTGCTGCCGTATCCCAAAGTAAATTCAGTGACATTTCTTTTGCCTATTTTAGGAAGAGATTCAGCATTTGAAGAAGATCAGCATGATTTTCTAGATACCGATGAAACCGACAACGATATGAATGAGCCTTGGAATGAAGATGCTATGGGACTGTACATGAATGATAAGATCAACGTAGGAGAATCAGATCCCAATGAAATGTATAGTATATTAACATGCAATAGGCCAATGAAGTATAAAAAAGGGATAGTTTCGTGTATATCCTAAGAACTTTTCTTACAAATTTTTTAAAAACTAATATTTAGTAAAAAAAAAATAGAAAAATTTTGAAATAAAAATAATTTTTTTTTTATCGAAAGAGATAAATATTTAAAGTTGATATTTGTTTAAAAGAATAACCGCGCAGTGAAGAACAAATATCACAATTTGACAACTCTGTATATCGTCATATTTTAGGCGCCAACATTCAAACAGTATCTAAAGTGGTTAACTTCTAAACAGAAATTCATTTGTTGGTTAAATAATTTATTGAATAAACACAATATATTTATGAGCTTTATCTATAATTTGTATATGTATCTTGACATTTATTATTTTTTTCTTCAGTATTTAAATGATTTATATTTAACAAAAATATGTTTGTAGGTTCCATAATTTTTAAATATTTTAAATTAATATTATGTATATTTATCAACACTGTTAAATATCAATTGATAACAATATTAAATATATATATATATATATATATATATATATATATATATATATATATTAAAAACGGTTTTATAAATCTTCTTCGTAAAACTAAATAAATAATTAATGATGCAAATGCTAAATAAATAAAGTATTATAAACTATTTGTAAAGTAATTAATTATTTTATTTAATACTGGCCTATATTTGGTTACACGTGGTTTGCCATTGTCTTTTTGACTAAATAATAATTGCACTATTCCTGTAGAACTCAATTTATCATAAGAACTTTTTAGATCTTCCAAAGTTATGCATTCAGATGCAATTCTTTTAATCATACAATCTGAAATAACACTTTTTAAAGGCATTAAAGATGGTAATATTAGTTTCTTTATGGCGTACTCTTTATACGATACGTAATTTGTAATTACGACCTAAACGTTTCTTATGTTATCTTTTCTAGTGAAAGGACTTTTTTACACAGACAACGATCCGTTCACCACAACAAAGGTTAGGCTCTTCAGTTTTTATTTTTTTGCGTCATTCATTGCCGAAATACTTTTTTGCGTTTATTGATGAGCTTTTCCTTTGCAAATTTACCTCTATGTTGCAATTGATTATAATCAAAAGGCATTTTCTTATTTAATTATATATTTTTTAATTTTAAATAGAATAATATATGTAGATAACAAATGACCTAAATAACCTATATAAACGTCATTCTGTATGCATTAACAGCGTTGCCACATTTATTTTCATTAAAAGTGTATCGAATACAGTCTCCGACAAAAATAAAATACTCTGATATTGAGTATTTTATACTTTTTGTATTTATTATCGGACTATACTTTTGGCTTCGATTGTCACAAGTGAACTGCTTTAAATAATTTAATGTAGTTCTCATACGTGTGATGGATTTTAAGGTGACTAATACTGTGAAAATACAATATTATTATTTTTCCAAAAGTCCAGTCTTTTACTCGTATTTTGATGATGGATAATTTAAAAATTTGATTCCATTTCAAAAATGTATGGACTTGCCTTAATATGTCTCTCCGGGGCCGGTTTGTTGTTATGCTTAAACCTGCTGGATCTCAAATATCCTTCGATTTTAATTTAATAAGATCTGTCATTTTATCTAGCATATTCAATATAGTATTACTCAGATGCCAATAAATATATCCTATTCTTATCCAAATTATTAAATTTGCCTTTGAGACGAAAAGCTTGTTATTGTATCGCCTAACTTGTAACAAATTTTAATGCTCTTATTTAATTTCTCAGATTCCAATATAGAGTCAGTCCAAAAAGTCTCCCTACACCACCTGCTTGCTATAATTTTTTCTGTGATGTTTAACTAATTAATTGGAACTATGAGAAAACATGTTTAAATTAATATATTTGAAGCTTAACCAACAAGGATTAGTATTAAAAACAACTATGGAACATTTTATTTAGAAATTACATCATTGTTATAATGTAAGCAAAATTAATGTCAAAAAGTCTCCATGCACTCAAGAACTGCATTGAAAAAAAACACGTTATTATCAGCCGCCTTTTATCGAGCTATCTATTGCTCGGCCATATTTTATAATCTGTCACTTGTTACTAGTAATTTTGCAGTGGGTTTTCAAAGTGGTATTAAAAATGAGCTAGAGAAATTGTGAAATTCCATTTCGAATTCGAAAGATCATAATAGATTTCTGGAAAGATGGAAAATTATACAGAGAATAGGAAAAATTGTTAAAAAGTCGCATGCTACTGTTCAGTACATTGTAAACCTGTATAAATAAACAGATTCCTATAAAATTCGACCACGCTCCTTTCGTTCCAAAAAACTGACTCCACGTGAAGAGGCCAGCATTGTTAGACAAATAATTATAGATCCCAAGAAAAGTGCATCAAAATTAAAAGAAGTACGGGAACTATTTTCGAAAAATGTTTGTTCATAAACAGTGAGAAATGATTTACACAGAGCAGGCTAATCGCAAAAAGCGGTTTGCTTTTGCTAGGGAATACGTTTTGGGATTCCATAATCTAGTAAATGATGAAACTAAAATTAACCTTTTTGGTTCTGATGGCAGAACTAAAATTTGGAGATAGAGTAATACCGGATTCGATATTAAAAACATTCGATCCACGGTGAGACAAGGGAGTGGCAGTGTTCTGCTTTGGGGATGCATGTTTGTTGGAGGGGTTAGAAATTTTCATTTTATTAATGGTACAATGGATCAGCATGTTTATTTGAACATTTTGAGAGATAATGATCCGAAACATACCGCAAACTTGGTGCGAGAATAGATGACCCATAATATGCGACGGCAGCTTCATACACCTCCGTAATCACCCGATGTTAACCCAATCGAGCATTTATGAGAGGAAATTAAACGGCGCGTTCGCAAACATAGAGAAAAATTAAAAAACAGAATACTGAAAGAATGGGAGAATATGCCAGCAGAAGTTACCAGAAAGCTGGTTGCAAGCATGACAAAAAGGTTACAGGAGATTATCAAGGCCAGCAGTAGTCCCACTAGATATTAGTTTAAACGAAGTTGTCATTTTCCGTTAAACTCCGTCCAACTATTATTGGTAATTGTTAAGTGTACTTTTTTGTAAGTTCTAAATAAAATGTTCCGTGGTTGCTTTCTATACTAATCCTCGTTCGCTAAGTTTCAAATATTAATTTAAACATATTTTCTCATAGTTCCAGTAAATTAGATAAACATAACAGAAAAATAGTATAGAAAGCAGGTGGTGTATGGAGACTTTTTGGACTGACTGTATAATTTCAAGATAAAGAAGTGAAGCATTTAAAGGATAGCTTCTACCGATTCATGAACTTCAGATAAAAATTTCCACGTAAAAAATCGTAATTCTTTTTCTCGAACACCAGATTTGATTATGAATATAAGAATGTATTTAAACACTTGTGACACGCCCTCTTGGAGAAGAAAATATGTTATTTTATGTGAAATAATTTCCAAACTACGTAGAATTTTTATTGCAATACAAGCACATAGTAATAAAGCACAAGTATTGGTGTTTTGTTACATAAATTTTGTAAAATTAGTGATAGTATTTTATGAACTCATTTCTTTGATCCTCTTGTAGGAACTATTATCACTGCATCGGACATACTTACTGTATTTTGATGCATCTGTAAAATATTGTTTGTTGTTTATATTCAATTTCATTCATTAGATCTAAGTTGGATTTATTATCGATTACCTAATTACATTCAATTCATATTCGATATAGAAAAATAACACAGATGTTATTTATTTGTTTACGGTTATTTGGAATAATTAAATAATGCATTAGTGTTAAATTAAAGTTAAATAGACTCATTTTTAGGAGACGTGCTCTAGGTATAAATAACCGGTCAAGTGCAAGTTGAACTTGCATAATTAGTGTTCCGTACATTGATGGTTTTTAAAATAAAAAATTTTGTTAGGGTGGTATAAAATAATCAGTGACTTCACAAAACACACCCCAAATGAGTTTTCAACAAAGTTTGTTTCCAATCTTTACTGAAAACTGGTGACCTTGAAATTTTTTTTTTTTTTTTCTATAAAAGATAAATTATTAAAGGTAATGATAATTTTCGTTCAATCTATACCCCGTGGAGAATATTCCAGGATTTTTTCAAAATTTTTTGGTCAGTACTTTTCGAGATAAGATAGGGGACCTCGATTTTTCACGATTTTTTAAAAGTAATACGAAGAAAAGTGTGCGCAAGTATTACATTATATATTTATTTTTTATTCGTGTTTTCACAAGCTTTCATTTGACACCACACTCGATGATCTAGTAAAAAAATTTTTTTTTCACTTCCGATCTCACCCCTCAAAACGAATCCCTTAAGTCAAAATTTATCTTACGGTGATATAAAATGATCAGTGACTTCACAAAATACACCCCAAATAAGTTTCAACAAAGTTTATTTCCAATCTTTACTGAAAATTGATGACCTTGAAATTTCTGTTTTTTTTTATATACCAGATAAATTATTACAGGTAATATACTCGTAATAATTTTCGTTCAATCTACACCCCGTGGAGAATATGCCAGAATTTTTTCAAAATTTTTTTGATAAGTACTTTCCGAGATAAGGCGATTTTTCGCCATTTTTTTAAAAATAATACAAGGAAAAGTGCGCGCAAGTATTACATTATATATATAATATACTCGTGTTTTCACAAGCTTTCATTTGACACCACACTCGATTACCTAATAAAAAATTTTTTTTTTTCACTTTCGATTTCACCCCCCAAAACTAACCCTTTAAGTCAAAATTTAACTTTCAAAACTACATGGCTCTGATGAGGCCATCAATTCCTATATTACTACCAAATTTCAACTTTCTATGACAAATAGTTTCGGAGAAAATCGGGTGTGACAGACGGACAGACGGACAGACGGACAGACAGACGGACAGACACCGAAGTGATCTTATAAGTGTTCCGTACGGAACACTAAAAAGAGCATTCTCAAGCTGCTGTAAGCCAAGATCGTTTCCAATACACTGTTTTTTAACCTTACATCGTACAATTTTGTTTCATAATGCTTTTCGTTATTCGTTATTTTATTACATATATATATATATATATATATATATATATATATATATATATATATATATATATATATTATATATATATATATAAATATATATCATATATATATATATATATATATATATATATATATATATATATATATATATATATATATACATACATATATATATATATATATATATATATATATATATATATATATATACCATATATATATATATATATATATATATATATATATATATATATATATATATATATATATATATATATATATATATATCTATCATATATATATATATATATATATATACATATATATATATATATATATATATATATATATATATATATATATATATATATATATATATATATATATATATACTAGCCGGGCCCGCGGCTCCGCTCGCGTGGACTTGATTCACTACTATCGTCAATGCTTATTCCTTATGTCACCCAACGTAATAAAATATCTCCCATTATTTCTCCTTATCTCCCATTATCTCACCATAACTCCCATTATCTAGACTTATCTCTGTTTATCTCCCATTATCTCTCCTTATCTCCCATTATCTCACCTTATCTCCCATTATCTAGGCTTATCTCGACTTATCTCCCATTATTTCTCCTTATCTCCCATTATTTCTCCTTATTTCCCATTATCTCACCTTATCTCCCATTATCTAGGCTTATATCGAATTATATAGAACATATGTATAAATTTATAAAAACACGTAAATCGGATAAGACAGACAGACAGAAAGACGTTGTATTTTATATATATTGTATTCTTTGCTACATGATATTGTTCCATATTTAATGCTTTAGGGAGTGTATTGCAAGAGAACGGGCTAGCGGCAAACTTTTCTCCGACTTAATTCACTATTATCGTCACTGCTTATTCCTTATGTCACCTAATAAAATATATCCTAAAACCTGGCCAGAAAACATACGTATGGTTAAAAAAAAGCACGTAAATCGGATAAGTAGTTCTCTAGTGATAAGCACACTAACGGACGGACAGACAGGCAGACAGACAGACGGACAGAGAGACATTGCATTTTATATATATTATATATATTCTCTGCTACATAATATTGTTCCATATTTAATGGTTTGGACTGTGCATTGCAAGAGAACGCGCTAGCGGCAAACTTTGTCCGACTTCATTTACTATTATTGTCACTGCTCATTCCTTATGCTACCTATCGTAATAAAATATAGCCTACAACCTGGCCGGAAAACATATGTATGTTTAAAAAAAAACAAAAATTACGAAAATCGGATAAGTGGTTCTCCAGTGATAAGCGTTCTAACGGACAGACAGACAGACAGTCAGAATACGTTGCATTTTATATATATTATAGATGTAATAAAATATATACCTATAACCTAGTCAGAGAACATACGTATGAATTTAAAAAATCACGTAAATCTGATAAGTGGTTCTCGAGGGATAAGCGCATTAACTGACAGACAGACAGACAAACATTGCATTTTATACATATTATAGATATAGATTATTATTATTATTATTATATAACCTGGTCAAAGAATATATGCATGAATTTAAAAAAAGACAGATCAATCGGATAAGTGGTTCCCGCGTGATAAACGCACTAATGGACAGACAGACAGACAGAGAGATATTGCATTTTATATATATTATAGATTATACATTACAGATATTCTTTGCTACATAATATTGTTCCATATTTAATGGTTTAGGCTGTGTATTGCAAAGGCACGCGCTAGCGGCAAACTTATTTCCGACATCATTCACTATTTTACATCACTGCTCATTCCTTGTGCTACCTATCGTAATAAAATATAGTTTATAACCTGGCCAGAGAACATATGTATGTTTTAAAAAAAAAGTACGTAAATCGGATAAGTGGTTTTTTCAGTGATAGGCGCACTAACGGACAGACAGACAGACAGACAGACGTTGCAGTTTATATATATTATAGATATATATATATATATATATATATATATATATATATATATATATATATATATATATTGCGATACTTTTTCACGACCATGCTAATAATAGAAAAGAAATAATTTTCCTGGTTTGTGGTCTAATTAAACAAAATTTTTTTTATTCTAAATCCACTATATTTCGCCGATTATTTTTCAGCATCATCAGGAGGCAACAGCTATTACCAAGGCAATGAAAAGACAAAAAACCAGTTTATACAAACATCAAAACGCAAAGCCATAAAGGACCTAAACAATCATTAAACTTACAAAAAAAAAATAAATATACATGTATTAAACTTACAATATGGAATTAACTACATAGTTTCACTGGCAGTTTACACATTTCGACTGCTATTGTTCGTTGAAATGATGTGATCGAGACACACAAACAAAATTAAAAAAACTTAATCCAGCTACATTCTTTATCACAGATAAAATGATATGCAGAAACAAAAAATCCTTCCCATTCATCAATTCAATGTACTAAAAGTGTGAAGCAAGGCATTTTTAATATTACTTTATTCATAATGGGGTAGATTGCAGTATATCGTACTCAATTGATCCAGATCTGATCTGAAATTTATGGAATTTTTATTTTTATTTATGTGTGCCATCTCCAAAAACAATGTTTTTGTATAGGCAGTCTCTCTTTCCAAAATAGTGATACCATTAAAGTCAAATTGATGATTGTTCGTTTGGAAATGAGTCGCCAAGACGCTTAATTTTTTACTAATTCGGCTGTCACTTTTGTACTGTGTAATACGGTATTTAAGGTTTTGTATTGTTTGACCAATGTAACAGCCTTCACAATCCTGGCATGGTATTCTATATACAACGTTACAATTCTGTAGCAACGGATTCTTATCCTTTGTTTTTGTGAATAAAGATCCAATCGCACATGAACTATATTTGGCTATCTTGAAATTCGCAAATTCTTTTAAATGAGATATAACATTTTATTTCCCCTACTTTTTAACAGTGGAAAGATAAGATGAGCAAAGCTAAAAACTGATATGACATTTGCGGTATTCTGAACTGTTAAAAATAATAGTGTAGCAAATGTTTTGAAAACTATAAAATATCAAGGTTGTACTTAGAAAAATATTTTTATAATGAATATTTTGCACCAAACCTTTGGGATATGGGACTGAGTAATACATTGTTCTGTTTGGGAAGAAAAATGCTTTCAATAAATTACATTACTAAACTAGATTCGTATTTGAAAGTTTAAAATTAATGATGTGCCCCAGTAGATAAAATGTTTCATGTAAAATCTGAGTTGGTTCTTTGCAAGAGAAATGTGAATTGTGTGATGTTGAAGGCTGGCCTGGATCTACCCAAGTTTTTTGGGTTGGAGCATGTTCACCATAAGCTTCAACCAATAATCGATAACTTTCAGCAGCAGTTTTCTTCAAATGAACGAAGGTTATTAAACTTCCCCGTAAAACGTCTTTTTCTGGTACGAAACACGACATATTCAAAGTTTTGGAGAACTAGGTTTTTTTCGCACAATGACAATTAATAACTAACTGGCTTTTAATGTCATATGTTTATCTTCCAAAACGCCATAGATGCACTAGTCTATACCAACAAGTGTATTAGTAAAGCCATCTCTTAGTAAAATTGACATTATTAGCCGAAACACGTATTATATATATATATATATATATATATATATATATATATATATATATATATATATACATATATTTATATATATATATATATATATATATATATATATATATATATATATATATATATATATATATATATATACCAATAAGTATGAAATGCGGATTTCAGACAACAGATGTTGCTATAAGGATTTGACATTGCGCCATTTTGTTGTATCATCAACAAGTGTCAGACGCGCATGAGTGATAAATTGGAAAAGTGTGTTCATAGTGTTGTGTTGTTGTGTTCAATATGTCGAAATTTATACCGAACAAAGAGCATTCGCGGACAGCATTAATTTTTTGTTTTCATTTGAAGAAAACTGCTGTTGAATCATACCGATTACTTCGAGAAGCTTATGGTGAACATGCTCCATCGCAAGATACGTGTGAACGATGGTTTCGGCGTTTCACTTTTGGTAACTTCGATGTTGCAGACAAGGAACGGGGAAAACCGCCAAAAAAAATACGAAGATGTGGGATTGCAAGCATTGTTGGACGAAGATGATTCGCAAACACAAAAACAACTCGCCGAGCAATTGGGCGTTAGTCAACAAGCTGTTTCCAATCGGCTACGAGAGATAGGAAAGATTTAGACGACCGGTAGATGGGTATCACATGAGTTGAACGACATTTTGTTCGCTCGGTGCAAAAGGAAGTCGTTTTTGCACCGTATAGTTACAGGGGATGAAAAGTGGATTTATTTTGAGAATCCCAAGCGCAAAAAAATCATGGGTAGACCCAGGCGCACTATTCACATCGACCGCAAGACCGAATCGCTTTGGTAGAAAGACGATGCTCTGTGTTTTGTGGGACCGGAGGGGCGTGGTCTATTATGAGCTGTTAAAACCTGGGGAAACGGTTAATACTAAACGTTACCAACAACAATTGACCGATTTGAACCGTTCGGTGCTTGAAAAAAGGCAACACAATGCTGCATTACATACGCCAAAACCAGTTCGCGACTCGTTGGAAGCACTCAACTGGGAAGTTCTACCCCATGCGGCTTACTCACCAGACTTGGCTCCTTCCGATTACCACTTGTTTGCATCGATGGGTCATGCACTTTGGTTCATACTTGTACACCTGTATATATATATATATATATATATATATATATATATATATATAATATATATATATATATATATATGTATATATATATATATATATATATATATATATATATATATATATATATATATATATATATATATATATATATATATATATATATATATACATACATATATAAACTTATATGAATATTAATGCACTTTAGATGTCAGTCTATTAACACTTGTGCATAATTATTTTAATTACATTAACTGAAACAAAACGCCATCTGTTATAATATACAAAGTTAACTTGTAAACATGGTTATTAATAATCTGAAGTACTGTTTACTTAGCTTGAGTATTTAAAGAGCCCCCATTAGGTAATTTCAAAATTTAGTTACTAGTAAATAGGGAGCTTAGACACAGAAACTTTGACTTTTAGGTGTTTTAGATTTGCATTTTAGAGAAAGAGTACTATAACTATAAATTTGTTCGGTTTTGAATATTAGATAATTCATATAGATATGCAGATTCTAAGAGTAATTTAGAATTGTGTAATACCGGCAATTTAGGCGGTTTTCCGGGTAATGCTAAAAAGAAAGGTCTATTTATTTATGCAGATCAAACTAGATGGCATCGGAGAAGCCCATGAACTGAAAAACTATATTAATTTTTTATGTCAGATCTTTGGCGGTGATAGGTTGTTTCCGGTCCCTATAACTAGATTTAAAATAAAATTAAAGACTCTATCACAGAGTTGTAATTGACTTGAATAGATCGATACATATTTTATTTTAAATGAAATAAAATGAAGTAAAATATTATAAATAAATTACAATACAAAATAAAACATATAAAAGATCACATATATATATATATATATATATATATATATATATATATATATATATATATACTGTTTGTGGCTCTCATGTTTCCTCAGAGAGCGTTCTTTACGAGTGGCAGTCAACGGATTTCTTTCTAACACCTTCATTATCAACGCCGGTGTACCCCAAGGCTCCATACTGTCTCCTACTCTCTTTCTCATTTATACTAACCGAGGATCCAATCTTCAGCTTTGCAGATGATAGTACACTTATCTCTTCATTCACTTTGAACGCTCGGACATCGGCTACTCAGACGAATATCCGCAGACAGCAGGAAGTCATTCAACTTAACAAAGACCTGGAAGAAATTTTATCTTTGGGTGACAGTAACCAAGTGGAATTTAACGCTACAAAAACCCAGGCGGCACTTTTCTCTAAAAAAAGTTAACGTTGCTGAACCCGACATAGTTATGTCGGGGCACTCCATTCCTCTAACATCGTCACTCAATTTGTTGGGCGTTAATTTGTGAGCAAATGTAGCATGAACATGTTGCAGGCATAGCAAGGAGAGCTTCTCAAAAGTTGGGAATATTATTTCGATCCAGAAAGCTTTACACTCCACAACAACTGTTAA
Organism: Pachyrhynchus sulphureomaculatus; assembly: GCA_019049505.1. Classification (NCBI taxonomy): domain Eukaryota; kingdom Metazoa; phylum Arthropoda; class Insecta; order Coleoptera; family Curculionidae; genus Pachyrhynchus; species Pachyrhynchus sulphureomaculatus. Next base: position 81,459,794 of record CM032446.1, on the reverse strand, counting down.
TTCTTTACAAAGCTCAAATTCGACCAACTATGAAATACTGCGCCCATGTTTGGAGCTCCGCTCCCAAACATACACTACATTTGTTGGATTCTATTCAAAGAAGAGCTGTTCGTCTGATTGGAGACCCGGAACTGACATACGGCCTTGATTCGCTGGAGCATCGAAGAACGGTTGACGACTTGAGCCTATTCTACAAGTATTTTCATGGAAAGTGTTCGAAGGATGTGGCCCGCTTAATTCCTCCCAGAGCGGTGTATCTTAGAAGTACACGTCGCGCAAATACTTCACATCCGTATGAGGTTCAGCTTGTTACTCCTTGTACAACGCTTTTCGAGAAGTCTTTTATATGGAGAACATCATCCCTTTGGAATAATTTGCCCAGGACTGTGTTTCCCACCGAGTACAATTTACAGCGATTCAAGAACAACGTGAATCGCTTTTTTTCCGCACACGTGTCGCTCCTGTAGCGCTTTAGGGACTTGCCTGTAGCACGTGTGCTAGACCCATAAATATATATATATATATATATATATATATATATATATATATATATATATATATGTATATATATATTTATATATATATATATATATATATATATATATATATATATATATATATACATATATATATATATATATATATATATATATATATATATATATATATATATATATATATATATGTATATATACATATGTGTATATATATATATATATATATATATATATATATATATATATATATTTATATAAATATATATATATATATATATATATATATATATATATATATATATATATATATATATATATACATATGTATATATATATATATATATATATATATATATATATATATATATATATATATATACATATATATATATATATATATATATATATATATATATATATATATATATATATATATATATATGAATATAAATAAGTAGTATTTAGAACTTGCAGAAATTCACGGTAAGTATTTATTATAAACAGCCAGAAAGCAATAGGGAACTAAAAATATTTAAGAATTAATTATTTTCCTTTCAATTTTCGTTCGAAATTAAAAATTCTTTATTTTTATGAAAAATTTGATCCCGGGATAACAATTTTATTAATTTAGGTAATTTATTGAAGATGATTCTGCCATAATAATTAAATTGCTTTTAATCTCAAAATATCAATTCTTATATCCGTTTTTCTTTTTTTATACTTCAAAAAAAAAATTAGCCATACACCTAGTTCTTTGTGAGGAAGCCAAATATGTTAATATAAAATTTGTCACTTGTCAAATTTGACAGCTAAAAAAGCCAAATAGATTTTTTAAAAATGTTTTATCAAGTATTGTTCTTAGGATTTTCATTTCGGCGGTACGAAGCATATTTGTTGTTTTATTGGTATCATCTTCTCATGATTCCATGTCGTAGGTCATTATGGGTCCGATGTAAGTCTTATATATTTTAACCTTGCTGTCTGTTCGCATGTATTAATTAGTCCATACAACATCTCTTAAGCATCCTGATATTTTTTAATTAACCCTCTAATGTCTCTAACTGAGTCATGATAGCTAGGTAGGTCCATCTTAAGGTATTACCATAAGTAAAATAAAATATATAATACTTGATATTTATTTTTAGGTTACCGATGTACAAGTTATTGAACTTTTAAAAAAGTCCACCCGACTTACTATTTTTCTATTTGGAGTTTCAACAATTTTTTTTTACTGATATGTTTAGTTGTCTGTGAAGGAGCCAAATTTGATAACACAAAATTTGTCACTTGTCAAAATTGACAGTTTACAAAACCGACCAGATTTTTTTAAGTGGCATCCTCACATATAAGTATACCATTAAATAGCATTTTTCGCTTCGTTTACAAAAATGTATAAATCTTCATATTTATTTTTAGTCGTTATCATTACACAGGCCATTTAAGTTCGTGAACCTAATTTAATTTCTCTCACTGTTAAACTTTGTTTTTCCTGAGGATGACAAATATGATAACAAAAAATTTGTCACTGGTCAAATTGGACAGATTACAAAGTCAACTAGAATTTTTAAAATGGCTTCCTCCACATATGACTTGAAAAGTGACAAATTTTTTTGCTATCATATGTGGCTTCTATAATCTATAATATATATAAAATATTATATATAAAATGCAACCTTTCTCTGTCTGTCTGTCTGTCTGTCCGTTAGTGCGCTTATCACTGGAGAACCACTTATCCGATTTACGTACTTTTTTTTTAAAACATACATATGTTCTCTGACCAGGTTATAGGCTATATTTTATTAAGATAGGTAGCATAAGGAATGAGTAGTAACGATAATTGGGAATGAAGTCGGAAAAAAAGTTTTCCGCTAGCGCGTTCCCTTACAATATACAGCCTAAATCATTAAATATAGAACAATATTATGTAGCAGAGAATATCTATACTCCATAATCTATATATATATATATATATATATATATATATATATATATATATATATATATATATATATATATAGATTTTATATATATATATATATATATATATATATATATATATATATAAAATGCAATGTTTCTCCGTCTGTCCATTAGTGCGTTTATCATGCGAGAACCACTTATCCGATTTATGTGTCTTTTTTTTAAATTCAAACATATATTCTTTGGAGAGGTTATATAATAATAATAATCTGTATCTATAATATATATAAAATGCAACGTCTCTCTATCCGTTAGTGCGCGAGAACTACGTATCCGATTTACGTGATTTTTTAAATTCACACATATGTTCTCTGACGAGGTTATAGATATATATTTTATTACACCTATAATATATATAAAATGCAACGTATCTTTATCTGTCTGTCTTTCTGTCTGTCCATTAGTGCGCTTATCACTGGAGAACCACTTATCCGATTTATGTACTTTTTTTTTTTTTTAAAACATACATATGTTCTCTGGCCAGGTTATCTACCTATAATATATATAAAAGGCAACGTCTCTCTGTCTGTCTTAGTGCGTTACGTGCTTTTTTTTTAAACATACGTATATTTTCTGGCCAGGTTATAGGATATATTTTATTGCGTTAGGTAACATAAGGAATAAGCAGTGACGATAATAGTGAATCAAGTCGGAAAAAAGGTTACCGTTAGCGCGTTCTCTTGCAATACACTGCCCAAACCATTAAATATGGAACCATATCATGTTGCAAAGAATATAATATATATAAAATGCAACGTTTCTCTGTCTGTCTGTCTGTCTGTTAGTGCGCTTATCACTTGAGAACCACTTATCCGATTTACGTTTTACAAATTTATACATATGTTCTATATAATTCGATATAAGCCTAGATAATGGGAGATAAGGTGAGATAATGGCAGATAAGTATAAATAATGGGAGATAAAGAGAAATAATGGGAGATAAGCAGAGATAAGTCTAGATAATGGGAGTTATGGTGAGATAATGGGAGATAAGGAGAAATAATGGGAGATAAGGAGAAATATTTCGAGATAAGTCGAGATAAGCCTAGATAATGGGAGATAAGTTGAGATAATGGGAGATAAGATGAAATAATGGGAGATGAGCATAGATAAGCCTAGATAATGGAAATTATATAGAGATAATGGGAGATAAGGAGAAATCATGGAAGATGAGGGGAAATAATGGCAGATATTTTATTACGTTAGGTAACATAAGGAATAAGCAGTGACGATAGTAGTGAATCAAGTCCATAGAGCGGAGCCGCGGGCACTGCTAGTCTTCATATAAAACTAAGTTTACTAGTAAACGATTTGTTTTGTGCCAAATAGGAAGATAGTAAATCGAGTAAACCCCTTAATGGTTAAAATTCCGTTCAATATCTTGAATGTCCTGTATGTCGACTTATCCACTTAAAATCGATAATCGGATTAAGAAATACTATTTAATGGTTTGCTCGTACGTAGAAGTCGTCATTTAAAAAAATATATTTAATGGTGCGCTCATACGTAGAGAGTGCCATTTAAAAAAATCGTAATTGTCCTTGGATTCTGTAAGTTTGGAAGAGACAATTTTTTTATTATTATTATTTTTGGTTTCTTCAAAAAACCTAAGTTTATTAGTAAACGCCTTTTATTGTTATGCCAAATAGAAATAGAATAAATCAAGTAAGCCTGTTAAAGGTTAAAACTTCATTCAATTACTTGAATATAGATATCAAAATTTATATATTTTTATGATTAAAAAGACTATTTAATAGTGAGCTTACATATATGTAGAGTGCCATTTAAAAAAATCCTAGCTGACTTTGTAAACTATCAAATTTAGTTAATGAAAAATTTAGTGTTATGATATTTGGCATAAAAAACTAAGATTAGTACTGAAGGAATTTGCTTGATATGTAGAATAGGATAATAGGAAATTAGGTGAGATACTTAAAAAAATGTGTCTGTACAATTTAAAATGTCGTCAAAATAATACAGTATTTTATTAGGTGAAGAGCAATATCTTCGTAAGAAGTACGAGAAGGCGTAGTTTAATGCAACCATGATAAGATTTATAAAATAAGATTGTTCCTATTTTAGGAGCAAACATGATTTCCAAGATTATTTGATAAATTGCATTATACTTATGCCTATAATAATCGTTTCGATATCGTTTTCTTTAGAAGGAGTGACAGGTTATATCCTCTTTCTTTTCATAGTTCTATGGAGATACGGCACGAGATAGATACGTGTATCGATTACTGTAAAATATCAGCCCATATCTCTTTCTGCCTTCAAATCTCTTGGTTAGCGAAGCAATAGATGAACACGATGACATGAGATATTCTATTACGGTCTATCTGTTTACGTCACCGAAAGAAATTAAAAGATAAAAATTTTGTATGGGAGACGTACTGATTGTGAGAAGCAGGTACAAAAAACATTCATTTATCATGTACCTTCTTGACGATAACGATAAAAGAACGCCTGGCGGATTTCAACATCAGTATAGATAGTGTAAAGTTTTTTTACTTTATTATATATTTCTACTATAGTGTGTAGATATCTTAAGTCTTGCTCAATGAGTAAGACAACTTTTTCAAACGATCCTAGAGCAGCTTGGACATCAAAGTCTCGCGACTTCTTCATACTCCCTATGACACCTCGTTTCTACATATATAAGTTAAAGATGTGATCAACATAGTACGAAGAAACGTGATTAAGCGTTATAATCTTTTTTAATTTGAGAAAATAAAAAAAAATAAATTAAAATAATATTGCATAAAAGTTAAGTCACAACGAAAACTGAACATGAGTCAAAACGGACATCAATTTTTCAAGCAAATGAAAGTTACAATCGAGCCATATATTTGAATATAATTATTCTGACCTATCCCTAATGGTATGAGTTTATACCATAAATTTGCATACAGACGGTCGCATGTAGTTGGAAACATGCAGTCCGCGTATAAGGCGTTAATAATTTCGCTAAGTTTGTAACTCTAACCAGCATCATTAGGTAAACTACAAAGTTTGGTTTAGGAAGATAGAGCTTAAGGGTAGTGCACTTTGCTGTATAAATTGGTTTGCATTTTGATGAAGATGGTCTGTCAAGTAAGGGATATTGAAAGATAGTGTTAAAAGTTATTCGCATGAATTTAAATTGATTATTTCATATTCTGGTGAAAATGAATAATTAGTTTAATCGAGACATAGATAAAAAAATTTTATATATCGCCTTATATTTAAATGAAGTAAGGATTATCTTTTTATTAATTTCTTTGAGGTATTTCTTCACTCGTAAAAAAATTATCGGAAGTATTTTAAATTAGAACTTTTAATCTTAAGTAGGGAGAAAATTGCCAGTGAAATGAAAAGAAATGATTCAATAACAATTTTTTGTGGAATACTTCAATTATCCAGTGACCTTAGGACCTTTAACTTTTGCCATAATAACTCAGTTTAAGTTAGTATGTGGAAGCATGGATGATTTATTTTAGATTTTACAATTTAAACTAGCCGGCCCGCGGCTCCGCTCGCGTGGACTTGATTCACTACTATTGTCACTGCTTATTCCTTAAGTTACTCAACGTAATAAAATATCTCCCATTATTTCTCCTTATCTCCCAATATTTCTCCTTATTTCCCATTATCTCTACATAATTTCCATTATCTAGGCTTATCTCTGCTCATCTCCCATTATTTCTCCTTATCTCCCATTATTTCTCCTTATCTCCCATTATCTCACCTTATTTCCCATTATCTAGGCTTATCTCGACTTATCTCCCATTATTTCTCCTTATCTTCCATTATCTCACCATAACTCCCATTATCTAGACTTATCTCTGCTTATCTCCCATTATCTCTCCTTATCTCCCATTATTTATATTTATCTCCCATTATCTCACCTTATCTCCCATCATCTCACCTTATCTCCCATTATCGAGGCTTATCTCGACTTATCTCCCATTATATAGCCTATAACCTGGCCGGAGAACATATGTATGTTTTAAAAAAAAAAAGTACGAAAATCGGATAAGTGGTTCTCCAGTGATAAGCGCACTAACGGACAGACAGACAGACAGAGATACGTTGCATTTTATATATATTATAGATGTAATAAAATATATACCTATAACCTAGTCAGAGAACATATGTATGAATTTAAAAAATCACGTAAATAGGATAAGTGGTTCTCGAGGGATAAGCGCATTAACGGACAGACAGGCAGACAGACAAACGTTGCATTTTATATATTGTAGATATAGATTATTATTATTATTATTATATAACCTGGCCAAAGAATATATGTATGAATTTAAAAAAAGACAGGTAAATCGGATAAGTGATTCCCGCGTGATAAACGCACTAATAGACAGACAGACAGACAGAGAGACATTGCATTTTATATATATTATAGATTATACATTACAGATATTCTTTGCTACATAATATTGTTCCATATTTAATGGTTTAGGCTGTGTATTGCAAAGGCACGCGCTAGCGTCAAACTTATTTCCGACATCATTCACTATTTTACGTCACTGCTCATTCTTTATGCTACCTATATGTTTTAAAAAAAAAAGTACGTAAATCGGATAAGTGGTTCTTCAGTGATAGGCGCACTAACGGACAGACAGACAGACAGACAGACAGACAGACACAGAGACGTTGCATTTTATATATATTATAGAAGACTGGCAATATAAATATCGAATGATTTAGCTTGAAACATAAAATTCTTTTAACCTTATTTGTATGACCTAATAGAAGAATATCAACATTAAATTGAACCGTAATAGGACGGATAAAAGGTATACCAGCACTGGATTCACAATATACGAAGATGGATTGAAAAGTTCGCCGCCTCACCAAAAAAATAATTACAATATTTTTATTATAGTACTCTCAATAAGTTCAGACTATCTTTGGTTGTCACAGTGTAAAATTTTGTTGCTGTAGAATTTGTGGTTTTTAGGTTAGAACAAGTTTAGTGAGACCAAGTGCAACGTTTTTGGGAAAATGGAAAAAATTGAACAATGTGCGGTCATCAAGTACCTGTTTAAAAAAAGATTAACACCAAAGGAGATCCACATGATGATATGAAAACAACACTAGGGGTATCTCCTCCGTCATATACCTCTGTGAAAAAATGGGTTGCAGAATTTAAACGTAGACGAGAGAGCATCGAAGATGACCCTCGCTCCGGCTGGCCCACGACGTCTACGGCTGAAGAAAACATCGGCAAAGTGTGTGTTCTCATATTGAAAGACCGTAGATTAACTATCAGGGAGATTGCAGACACTTGTATGAACGAACACAAAACATCATTGTCAACGAACTCGTATCTTTTAAGGTTTCAGCTGGGTGGGTCCCCAGATTGCTTTCAGTTGAACAAAAACGAATTGAACTCACGATTTCTCGCGATTGTTTGAATATTTAAGGCTGATCTGCAAGATTCTCTTAACAGGTTTGTGACAATGGACGAAACCTGGGTTTACCACTATATTCCAGAGTCAAAACAACAATCTAAGCAGTGGAAAAAATCTGGTGAACCGACCCCGAAGAAAGCGAAGGCAATTCTGTAGGCTGGAAAAGTAATGGTGTCAGTTTTTTGGGATGCTACAGGTATTATTATGGTGGACTACCCTGCGAAACAAGAAACAATAAACTCGACTATTGCACCCTTTTGTTTTGTTTAGGTCAAGAAATTAAAGAGAAACGCCCAGGATTACTGAGAAAGAAAGTTTTGTTTGATCAGGACAACGCTCGCTTTCACACGTCTGTTGAGTCTATGGCTCAAATTCGTAATTGTGGTTTCGAATTGCTGCCCCACCCGGCTTATTCTCCTGATTTGGCACCTTCGGACTCTCATCTATTTCCAAACCTAAAAAACACCTCGGTGGCCAGAAATTTTCAGCAAATGAAGAAGTCGAAGCTCCAGTTAACCAATATTTTGAAGACCTTGAGGAATAAAAATAGGTGTGGAAGCTTTGGAAAGCAGGTGGAAGGAGTGCATAGAGCTAAGTGGAGATTACGTCGAAATATAAATATATTTTTGCACGTATTTTATTTTGTTTTCTTGACTAGGCCGCGAACTTTTCAATCCATCCTCGTAGTTTCAGCCTGTGTTGTTTTTACACTGACTTTTAAACTGAAAGTATCATAGACTGAAAAAAAATACCAATTTATGCGTAACGGCAAATCAACTTTTAGTGTAAGACAGGAAACAGGAATATATTTCTTGTTTAACGTTAAATTGTGGCGGCTTCAGGAGTACATGTATCCGATTGCAATTCGACATGCTTTCAACAAGAGAATATTTTCTTATAAAGATAAATTCAATTCAAGATTATTCGTCTGTAGAAAAGTATTAATTCTAATATTTCTAAATTTTCTTATTGGAATATATTTTTATGGGAATCTGTTCTACTATTTCAAAATTAGGGGTATTGTGGTTTAAATAAATTTGAGAGGTTTAACACCATATTTCATTTTTGTTGGTTTAATTTTTTTTTAAAAAAAAGGACGAAATTTCTGGTATAGTAGTAAGCTTATTGGTACTTTTATCCATTTAAATCCATATTTGCAAAATTATACTATTATGGTTCTAAAGCTAGACCTTTTTAATGAATTTGATAGTTCATGATAGCATATATTTATAGCGTGTGCAGGGTATGTTACGACGAGTTTCCTTTAGAAGCTGTAGCACTATTTGTAAAATTTTAATAGGACAAGAAGTAAGTAGTTAGTTTACTGATTTAGGATTGGTAGAACTCTATATGAAAACAAAATCATAAGTACCTCTTCTGAGCAATAAGCTTCAGAATTTAACTCAAAAAAGTGGTCACTTTGAGTTAAGTTTCTCGATATGGTAATGAGAAGTCCGAATTGCTAATCCAAGAACAGTGATGACATTGAAAAAAAATAGTATAAAACATGCTCAAAATAAGAAATAAAGCCTTTTACGTAAGTAATTACGGTTGTCAAAACCGGATAGTGTATATGGCGTACCATGTTTGTCTCTTGTTATTTAAGACTCTTGCTGTACTAGTTATGCACAAAACTCTACCAGTATTCTGTATTATCTGGTTATATATATATATATATATATATATATATATATATATATATATATATATATATAATATATATATATATATATATATATATATATAATATATATATATATATATATATATATATATATATATATATGTCGTGTATATATTTTAACTTCCTGTTAAAAACTAGATGTCATTCCTGTATTTCTATAGATAATATTAACTATTTTTTTAAATATTTGTATATAAAAATTAATATTTAGTTTAGCACATTCTAGAACCTAGGGATTTATATACATTTTATAGTCTTGGGTTGTTATGCTCTATCCAAAAAAATTAATTTCTATATCAATCAAAAGTAAAATATTCCAAGTCGTTTCATTTCCCATGGTTATATAGTGAGTAGTCCCATGGTCGATATCAAGGCTATTTTTAACTGAAGTTGGAAGAATATACACAAATGACGCTGAACATTCTGGTCGTAAAAATTGTGGTAGCTGCTTCGGAAATCACTGGTAAACGAAAACATGTCGACTGTTCCACGAACGGTTTCCAGCTATTTCTGTCGAGTCACGGAAATTTACATTTCATTACTGCTACTAAGTTACAATCCGAACAATGGGTTACCAGCAGACAGTCTGCGCTAAAAAAGGAGAAGACAGTTCCGTAATCCTAAAAGGTTAAGGCGAATATCCTTCGGGATTCGCAAGGAATAATTCTCATCTTTCTAACCAATCGTAGGTGCATATTAAGCAGCGCTATTGGGCCGATTGAAAACAACGTTGCAAAAAATACCCACCATTGATTCATAAAACATTCTTTTCCACACAATGCATTGGTCCACTTCTCTGGAACTATGGCCGCAAAATTGATTGAATTGAATTTTTAACACGCATACACCGACTCTTCAGATTTGGTTTCCTTAGACTACTACTTGCTGCCCAAGATGATGGAATTGTTGGCAATAAAGATATTTTATTCAAACGAGAAGGTAATTACTGAAACAAATGTCTATTTTGCATAGTTAGACAAATTCAATTATTCACACGAAATCAGTTTATTTTCTATTGTTATTGGTACAAAATCCTATATTATTCTTGTTAATAAAATAGATACTGAATTTTATCGCTGTAGCAAACCATCACCAATATGTCCAACATTATTCGATTGATACAATGTACAAAATGAAAATATATCATGTCAATTTCACTCAAAATATTGTGATTTACAATTACAAAATCAGATTTCAATTTGCAAAACATCAATAGATTTAACCGATACGATACATTTCATCATTTATAATTTAGAGTTATCATAAGTGTGAACATATATATTGACATTTGAAATGAATTGCAGCCGTTTGTATATTAATATCCATAAATTCACCGAGTAAGATACTGCTCAACATGGTGTTAACATAATGAATTGCAAACAGGCTTTCTAGTCTGTCAACTTAGACACAGTATCCCATTGGAACACAAATAAGGTCGCCTATTTAAATTCATAAAATAACAATTGTGAACCGAATAATTAGTATGTTATTTCTATTTGAGAAATACAATAATATTGCAGAAATAGTTACACAATTGTCTCTGATGAGAACTAAAAAATATAAATATTGCCTAAAGGCGAATTAAAATCCGTGTTTAATGGGACTGTTAAAAATATTGAAATTTCAGGTCTATTTTCAAACGACTGTAATGTAAACTTATTACAAAAAAATTCATTTTTATGCAGGAGTACCGTCAGTGAGTTTGGTCCTCGCATTAAAATTGCAGCAGGTGTAAAACAATGGACAACCCGGGCAATATATATTAATGGCAAAACTAGTGCATGATTTTTGCACTTTATGCAGAGCTCTCAGCTGAATCGGCTCTAACAACACAATCACAACAGCAGCAAAGGTTTGAGATATTAGTAGCTCAGCGCCACCTCATATAAATCCGTCGAAACCATCCAAGAGCAAAGCCACGAGTCGGAGAAAAGATATGGTACTATTATTTAAACAAAAACGTGGTGTGTATCTCCGCTCCTATACATCTTGGGCAGCTGAATATGGGGACAAAGTGTATTCTTGTTTTTCGACAAAGATTAAAATACATCTCAGGTCAAGCTAACTGGAACATGGCAATAAATCTGTCTTTAGCACACCTCCTAAAACATCTAAACAAATTTCTTCAGGAGCGTTCTCCTGGGTGGCGCGCATACTCTGTCCGTCAATATGAATGTAGATGAACATTCACAGGGCTTTTTTTATATATACATATATATATATATATATATATATATATATATATATATATGTATATATGTATATATATATATATATATATATATATATATATATATATATATATATATATATATATATATATATATATGCCGGGTTACAGGGAAAGTCGTCCTAGATAATTAAGGACGTTATAGTTTAGGTCGTTTCTGACCGATTTGATTCTATGACATGATGTCCTAAACTTAACCATTTTCGAGATATTGAAGTTTAAAGATTTTCTAAAAAAAACATGTTTTTTTTTTGCTTTTATATCAATTTTTTTTTATTAGAGGTTCTCGAATGCGATTTTTTGGTTATTTTTAGTTAGTCTGTATGTCAAGTATTAAAAATCATCAAAAAAATTTTCACTAGTTACTAAACAGTTTCAAATGGCGGCTTGTTAATATTTCTAAATTACGAATTTTTACCAAGTGTTTCCTACTTTAAATCAATAAAGAGAAAAAATATGTATGGAAGTTATTCTGCAAATTATTTTAAAAAAAAAACTTTTACGTCTTTTTAGCTACCAAAAAAGGTATAATACTAGGAGTTTAATAGGAAAACTGTATACAGAATGACACCTAAAGCGAGCTCGGGTAGCAAAAGGTAAATTTTTAGTTCTAGGTGAAAATACGAAAAATACACAAATAAAACAAAAAACCTTGCAATTTAATATTTTTTATTAATTATAATTCATGTTCTATATGGTCGCCCCTATTTCTAACACAAATTCTCATTCTTTTTCTTAAATTACTTTTCACAACGCTGGTTGTGAGGTGCCGCCTCATTTCGTCAGCAGCATCAATTATTTTTTGTCTTAGGACATCCACGTTTTCGATAGGAGTCATCTGGTCGTATACGAGACTTTTCATGTGACTCCACACATAAAAATCCATCGGTGTTAGGTCTGGGCTTCTCGCCGGCCAAGGTATGGGTCCGCCTCTTCCAATCCATTTGTTGGGATAATTGTCATTGAGCCATGCACGAACACTTCCTGTGTAGTGAGCTGGGCATCCATCGTGTTGAAAGTACATGTTTTGTCTCAAACCAATAGGTAGGTCTTCCATCAAATTAGGTAAATCGTTCCGCAAAAAATTGTCGTATTCCTCGCCATTCAAATTATCTGGCAGGAAGAATGGCCCAACCAAATAATTTGAAATTATACCCATACACACATTTAAGCTGAATCTTGTTTGTGATCCTTTCGTTCTTTTTTGTTTGGGTTGCCTTCCTCTTTAGAAGCCCAATAGTGGGCATTGTGGTAGTTTGTAAGACCGTCTTTGTCGAATTTCGACTCGTCAGTCCATAGTATTTTCTTAAAAAAAGATGCATCTTCGACATCGGTATTGAGCATAAATCTGCAGAATTCTAATCGTCGCAACGGATCCCCTTCTTCAATGACTTGCACGGGCGTACAGTGGTAAGGGTGTTGCCCAACAGTGTGCATTACAAACCATACCTTCCACTGCGAAATACCAAGCTATTGTGCGACAACATTTGTAGATGTGGTTGGGTCCACCTCAAAGAGACGTCGTATTTCGTTTTCTTCGTCTTCGCCAAAGATACGTGGTCGTCCCATGTCAGTCCGCCGTCCTTGTATGGAACCAGTTTCTCGTAGTCTTCGATAAGTTCCATCAAATACGCTAACATCAGGTACACGACGAGTAGAATATCGCAGTATGTATTCATCACGTGCACGCGACGACACTCCTTCGCAACATCCGTAACACATTAGGATGTCAGCATATTCCTCGTTGGTATACGTTTGCCATATTCACAAGCAGAGATCAAAATCCAGTTACGAGCCAATTCACAAAGTCAGAAGGTGAAACACAGATATTTTTGAAAAGCACGGTATAGCACATCTACAACGAACGAATCGCATGAGCAGATTTAAAATTATTCAATAATGTTTAGTGAACAGAAAATGTCACTCGCACAGAGAGTGCCCCGACCGGAAAAAATGCTTACCCAACCATTTTTATTGTTTGAAGGTGCAGGTAGTAAACCGGTAATTGGTAGTATCTAAATTCTATTATTATGTTACTCTACATTTGGGCCTATTAAAATCTCATTTTCTTAGAATTTTCAATAGATCCAGTAGATATTATACCGTTTTAGATAGCTAAAAAGACGTAAAAGTTTTTAAAATAATTTGCAGAATAACTTCCATACATTTTTTTTTTTCTCTTTATTGATTTAAATTAGGAAACACTTGGTAAAAATTCGTAATTTAGAAACATTAACAGGCCGCCATCGCCATTTGAAACTGTTAGTAACTAGTTCAAATTTTTTTGATGATTTTTGATACTTGACATACAGACTATCTAAAAATAACCAAAAAATCGCACTCAAGAACCTCTAATAAAAAAAAATCGATATAAAAGCAAAAAAAAACGTTTTTTTTTTTTTTTTTAGAAAATCTTTAAACTTCAATATCTCGAAAACGGTTAAGTTTAGGACATCATGTCATAGAATCAAATCGGTCAGAAACGACCTAAACTATAACGTCCTTAATTATCTAGGACGACTTTCCCTGTAACCCTGTACATATATATATATATATATATATATATATATATATATATATATATATATATATATATATATATATATATATATATATATATATATATATATATATATGTATATATATATATATATATATATATATATATATATATACATATATATATATATATATATATATATATATATATATATATATATATATATATATATATATATTCTTCAGAGATGCGATCCTGTCAACGTTAGTCTTGGTCTCCTTTCACCTTCTAGTATGGGGTGACATCAGGTCCTAAAACATTAATTCTTCACCACATACCATCCTTCCCACTTCCTGACCCCTTGTCAACTCGTTTGGCCGGCGCAAAAAGGTCTAAAATGACTAAAAACCCCAAAATAATAATGAATATGTCGAATTTTCAAAACGCATTACCCCAGGCGGGTAGAGGAAACTCAGAATCTCACACTGCTTCTGTAGTCAGTCCCATGGATTCTGGGGGGGGGGACAAACTCGAAAGTAAAACACAGTCGTATACCCACAGCATATAGACAACCCAAATGAACAGAATAGTACATAGCAACTTACAACACAAGAAATTGGGATCCGAAGAAAAAATGATCGAATTAGAAGAAGAACTAAAAAACATAAAATGGGCAGTGTTGGGTTTAGCGGAAGTAAGAAGAACAGGAAAGTCTTACACTACCCTGAAATGTGGCCATAAATTTTTCTATAGAGGCACTGTAAGTAAGAATGAGTCGGTCTACTTATACATAAAAGTAAAGCAGATAACGTTGTTCGGTTCAAAAAAATATCGGAAACAGTGATTTTCGTAGATATACAGATGAAAAAGACGCAAATGTAGGATTATTCAGATATATGCATCAACATTAGACAGCGAGGAAGAAGAAACTGACCAATTCTACGAACATATAAACAAAGCATTGCTACACCACCAAACAAGATATAGCATAATAATCCACGACTTCAATGCCAAAGTAGGTAAACCAACGAATACAAATAAGAAGAATGTCGGGAAGTTTAGTTTGGGTACGAGGAACAGCGAAGAGAAATTTTATCAAATTTTGTTAACGAAAATAACTTGTACGTGATGAACACATTTTTCTAAAAACCAGAACATAGACGACGGACGTGGTAAAGCCCAGAGGGATAACAAGGTACGAAATTGATTATGTTTTATCAAATGACACGCATTATTGTAATCAACGCGACAGTCCTGAATGCGATAAACATTGGCAGTGACCATCGGGTGCTTGAGCAAAAATAAGAATACATCTGAAACAGGAGAGACATAGATTGATAACGTATATAGAGGTAAAGATACCAACAGAAGTAATAAAACGAAACACAGACAAATATCGATAAGTACTGGAAAATCATATAGAACACATAAACTACCAAACCGAACTAAACACACAAATAACCAACAGCCTAATATGATTACAAAACAAATAACAACATCGGAACAAAAAAAAAACAAAAATTAATGAAACAGAGAAGACTATTAAGAAATATTCCTACAAATGGCAGTTTAGAATTGGCAGAAATAGACAAAAAATAAAGAAAAAGATAAGAGAAGGCATTAGACAGTACAGCAACTCGAAAATAGAAGAAACTCTAAAAGAGGGAAAAAGTTTGAGACACATAAACAAACAAATAAATGAAGGAAATAATAAAACTTATAAATAACGATAATCAAGAGATCATACAAATCTAAGAGATAAAGCAAGTCACAAAAAAATATTATCAAACACTATATGACACGAAAAAATCGCCACCGTCCGGGAAAGAGGAAAGAAATAGAGACTTAGTAAGCAATGTGGGAACCAAAGAAATTTGCGATATAGTAACGGGTGAAATAATGAAAGCCATATAACATATGCACAACAACAAACAACTAGGGAACGACGAAATAACTATAGAAGTGATAAGGTATGGAGGAGTATCGATAATATAATCTCTTCAAGCTCTATTTAACAGGTACTTTATAGAGAGTAAAATACCAACATCTTGGGTGAACGCCTTGATTGTGGGTATTTTTAAAAACGAGAACCAATTTAAAATGGAGAATTATAGATCCATTAGCCTGTTATCGGTTTTGTACAAAATCCTTATTAGAATCATAACATAATATAGATTAATGAACAAATTAGACACTTATCAACTACATGAACAAGCAGAATTTAGTTGGGGATACAGCACTTTGGACCATCTTCAAACAATTAGACTACTAGTGGAAAAAGCAAATGAATATAAGGTCACCTTGTAGATCGCAGTGGTTGACTATGAATAAGCATTTGATTCGATAGAGATATGGGCAGTCCTTAACTCCTTAAGTAATAGCAGAGTCGATGAAAGATATATATATATATATATATATATATATATATATATATATATATATATATATATATATATATATATATATACATATATATATATATATATATATATATATATATATATATATATATATATATATATATATATCTTCTTGAACACATATATAAAAATGTCACATCAAAAATAATGCTTGAAGAAAAAACAAATAACATCAAAATTAAAAGGAGAATTAGACAGAGCGACTCAATATCCACAAAGCTGTTCAACTTGACTCTAGAAGACATGTTCAAATCGCTTGTAACATTCATTTTTTCCTGGATTTTAAGACCATGCAATGTTACTGATTTTTCACTTCAAGTTGTATTTATTTTTATTTTTTAAAACATCGACCGGTATATTAAACAAAAGTTTCAGGACATTCAGTATATACTGTGTGGTGCGGGTTGCTGATCGAACCTACCGCCAGGCCGCGATTGGCGAAATGTTTGACCCGGAGTTTTGATTGGAGCGTCCGGATATTACCGGTAAAAATCGCACGATTATTTAAGGGCCTGAGAAACTACCAGGAAGGCTTTTTTCGATCGAGCCGCAGACCAGGCAGTACCGTCTAGCCGAGAGGCTATTTTCCATCTAGCCGAAGTAGGCTAATTTTCTTCAGAAGCCGCTAAGTAAAAGTACCAGTTTCGACAATAAAAAGCTGTAGTGAGCTTTCTAAGTGTTAAGAAAAAGTGTGAAATCGGGCGAAGTCCATCACAGCAGGACTGAAAAAGAGTAAGTCAACAAAACTCCCTCCAATAGACTTATTTAAGAGCAGTGCATTAACAGCAATGAATAACAGACAAAAAAGTGAAGTGTAAAACACGATGTCTCGCCTTCGGGGGTTGTAAAAGTTTAAAGTTTAAATGTAACAACTACTATTTAGGCTAGAATTTTTTGGTATAACTGTAAAGGTTAGAACTTTTTATTTTCATTTTAAAAATATGAATAAATTCTTTTTTTTGTTGATTAAAGCTAGTGTCTCACTGAATATTTATTTCTCTTTTCAGGATCAGTTGTACTAGACTAATTATTTTTAGTAATATCCATAAAACACTTCAGTTTTTTCTCATTTTTCTTAGCTGAAGTTAAATCCTTTCTATTTTAAAATGAGTGGTGCCCAAAAAAAAGTCGTACAACTGAGGTTTCTTTAAAAATAGAATTAAATTCCAAAAAGACGTACAAAAATTATCTCTTACCCATATCTCTCCACCAAGGAAAACTGAGCTAGTATTTCTTTAATTTCTTTAGTTCTTTTAAAATCAGGTTTCACTCAATTCATTATCAGAAATTAAAGCGGGGCTGCAAGAAAATTGTGCTCAAGCTTGGGGCGTCCAGTATTTAAAAATGTTACAAAATGACGCAGTCTACATGGGGCGAAAAATAAAGCAAAATTAGCACACCTTACAAAATTGCGCTCAAGCGTGGGACAAACAACTTCTCACAGGGTACAGAAAAAGATGCCTCAAACTGAGGACAGTTTAGCATGTCATAAAAGGACGTCACATAAAAATAGCGCTGTCAACGCGGGGCTTTTGGAATTTTATTTTTTAAAAAAAGGGGTTCAGTGTACTAGCTTTCGAACAAAATAAAAGCTCTAACTTTGCAGGTATTTTATTTCATAATATTAATTAAACGAAACTACACTATAGCTGTAAGACAAAAGCAGGAAATTTGTAGAATTTTTTTATTTCAATTTATCTGATATAGATATTTGAATTTTGTTGTTGACTCTAAGATAAGAGATTCCTACTTTTTTCTTAAAAGCTGACTTTATAATTCAGATTAGCAGATGTGTTGGTCGACTTTAATTTTGCATTGTTGATTTATTTTGCGGATAACCGAACAAAAAACTGTTCTTTTTTCTCACCTATATTTTGCATGAATATTAAAAATACTTTGCTGATATACGAAACGATATTTAGAGATTTTTTTATAGGAAATTCTTAAGATATCTTGATAAAAGGATTTTAATACGAGGCAATACTTAGAAATTTTTTTTGAAATTGTTGAAGATTTTTTTTTAAAGTTTGGTAAAGAAGTTTACATATTTTAAGTGCCTTTACAGATTTTGTTATTTTTTTTGACTATTGGGAGCACAGGAGAAATATTTTCACGACTTTTTAAACAATTCTTTTAAATTTTATAGTATTCATTTATCATGGAAGCCTTCAATTTTAAAGTCAATCACCTATTGGAATATGAATTAGACTATGAACTAAAAATCCCTCGTACTTTCTCAGAACGTCCGGTCGCGGATAAAAGAAAGATTCTAACGAGGATCTTAAGTAAAGAAATACTCCAATAAATCAGATTGGACTAAATAGTTACAAAAAGTTTCTGATTTTTTTTAAGTCTAATAAAAATTCTCCTTCTCAAATTAAAACTCCTGCTTCTCCAAATGGTCACATGTCTCCTTTATTCGTGCATAAATAATTAGATAATGGACCGCATATAAAGATATATCTATTAGGTGCCCATTTTTCGGCTTTATTTGACTCTGGTGCAAATGCCTCCGTTATAGGTCAGAATGGTATCAAAATTTTAAGTCGTTTAAGTATAAAAATATGCCACGTCAAAAATAGAAGTGTTACCACTGCAGATGGCAGCCGTCTAAAAGTTTTAGGTACGGTTGAGTTGCCGCTAGTCTGCAATGGTCATTGTTTAGTAATCTCTGCTTTAGTAGTACCTTCTCTATCACATACTTTGGTTTTAGGATGTGATTTTGCACAAAAATTCGGAATTTTAGTAAATTTTTAAAGATAATTCGTGGTATCCACAGTCCCTAGAAGTCGATTCTAATACAGGTTTTAAAGATTGTTATTCAGAAAGTTCTTTAGAAAACCTTTTCTCGCGTCTATGTACCCTAGATGATCTCTCGCGGACGGAACGCTTAAAGGCAGAAAAAGTAATAAGCTCTTTCAAAGAAATAAGTAGTAAAGATAGGATAGGCCGAACGAATAAAATCACCATGTCTATAGATACTGCTGATGCCAGTCCTGTAAAGACAAGGCCCTTCGCCATGTCTCCGTATATGTCAAAAGTATTAAATAAGGAGTTAGACGAAATGTTGAAACTCGGAGTGACATCGTCTATGCTTTGACGGAAGAAAGCTCAACGAGGTCGGCAAATTTGATAACTATCCATTACCGAAGATCGACAGAATTTTGTAAGGAGTTAGACGAAATGTTGACACTCGGAGTGACATCGTCTAAGCTATGACGGAAGAAAGCTCAACGAGGTCAGCAAATTTGATAACTATCCATTACCGAACATCGATAGAATTTTGACATCACTCAGGAATGCTAAGTATGTATCCTCGATAGACCTTAGAAAGGCTTTCTGGCAAATTCCTTTGGACAAATCCTCTAAGGAAAAGACCGCTTTTGCAGTAGTAGGCCGAGGTCTATTTCAGTTCGTCACTATGCCGTTTGGTCTAAAGAACGCTGCTCAAACTCAGCAACGTTTAGTGGACGCTATATTTGGTCCGAAATATGAGCCACATATTTTTACCTATCTCGATGATATTTTAGTAACATCGGAAGACTTCGAATCGCATATTCGCTTACTTAAGGAAGTAAAAGATAAATTGAAAGAGGCCGGACTGACGATAAAATTTGAGCAAATGTGATTTTTTCAAAACTTCTCTAAAGTTTTTAGGCTATATTGTAGGCTCAAATTCCTTGCGTACCGATCCGGATAAAGTAGCAAGCATGGTTAATTATGCGAGACCTACTAATACTACGGAAGTTAAGCGCTTCGTAGGAATGTGTTCATGGTATAGACGTTTTATCGAGAATTTTTCTACCTTGTTGTCACCTATTAATGATCTTTTGAAAGGACGGAAAAAAGGACAATCGATAGTTTGGACAAAGGCAGCCGAAGAATCTTTTATAAAGATTAAAGAACTATTGGTTTCAGCTCCCATTTTATCCCAACCAGACTTTTCCCAACAGTTTTATATTTCTAGTGATGCTTCTAATACTGGTTTAGGGGGCGTCCTAACACAGAAAATCAATGGTGAGGAAAGAGTGATAGCGTATGCCAGTAGAACTCTGTCAAAGGCTGAACGTAACTATTCGGTTGTTGAAAAAGAATGTTTAGCAGTACTCTTTAACATCGAAAAGTTTCGACCTTACATAGAAGGTGTTCCTTTCACGGTCATAACAGATCATTATAGTTTATTGTGGCTTAATTCTATTAAAAACCCTAGTGGCAAACTAGCGCGTTGGGCGATTAGGCTGAGACAACATACATTTAATTTTATTCATAGAAAAGGAGTCCACAATGTTATTCCTGACGCTTTGTCAAGAATCCCAGATCATACAGTGGACGAAAACAGTCTTAATGCACAGATTGGCGTAAGAATCGATATAGGTGATATAGATCGTATAGATAGCCAAAAATGCGTTTTGATATCTTAAAGTTTGTGAGGACTTGTGAAGTATGTGGAGCGCAGAAATCTCCAAATGCACTACCTATGGGACTGATGGGAAAAGAGAAAACGGTTAATTACCCTTTCCAAGTCATAGCAGCTGATCTAGTAGGCCCATTTCCACGTTCAAAAAAGGGAAATAAATGACTTTTCGTAATTTCTTGCTGGTTAACAAAGTATACCGTGTTATTTCCTTTGAAAAGCTCTAAAGCCGAATGCTTTTTGAAAATTTTAGAAAACGATATTTTTCTAATCCACAGAGTTTCATCGCTTTCGATATGCGATAACGGTACTCAGTTTACTTCTGAGTGTCTTAAGAGCTTAAGCGAAACTTATGGTTTTAACACCCGTTTTAATCCCGTGTACTCTCCCCAATGTAATTTTGTGGAACGTAATAACCGAACAGTCGGGACCGCTTTAAGAAGTTACGTGGATTCACATGACACTTGGGATAGCAATATTTCCAAAATCCAACAAGCGATAAATACCGCGAGACACGAAGTAACAGGGTTCACACCGTCTTTCTTAGTTTACGGCAGACATATACCTCTATCTGGATCATATTATAAAAACTTAGACTTGGATGTCAATGCTGACAGCGAAATAATTCCGGGTAACAGGGGCGCGTACGCCGAAAATTTAAAGGGTTTAAAAGATATTTTCACCGACGTGCGTAGTAGGATACATAAGGCTTATGAGCGGAACAGTAAGTCTTACAACCTTAGAAAAAGGGATTTTTCCTTTAAGATAGGTGATCACGTTTGGCGAAAAAATAAAATTCTTTCCAGTGCAGCTGATAAATTCACATCTAAGTTGGTACCTAAGTATGTGCATTGCGTGATTAGAGAAAAGATTTCGGATTTAGTTTATGGTTTAGTTAATTTAGATGGGACTAAAGTAGGACGATGGCATATTAAAGACTTAAAACCATTCAATGAACCTAACCCTAATGAAAGTTTGTCAGAAGAAGAATTATTTATATTTACACTATCTTAATTGCTTTAGTTTATTTTTTTTGATGTTGCTCTGTAGAGGTGACGACCTCGTCTTTTTTGACTGTTATAAAAGTTGAGCTGAGGATAGCTTACTTTTATAGTTTTTGCTAAGGTTTTGGGTATTGGCCATATCCCAAACCTAGGTTGATTGTAGTTGATGTTTAGCATCGACTCAGCTGTTGCGAGCTTGCGAAAGAGTCACACTCAGGATATATCATAAGACTGGTATGTCGGTGGTCGCGGGATTTGATTTGCTTATGACCCCAAATAATATCCAGTTCTTGACACTTGGAAGCGAAATTCTGATTAGAGGCAATCCAAGGTGATCTTGAGTTAGGACAAGCGCAGGATGAAGCTCGTGTTGTATGATGTAGAGTCAAAATGTAATAAGAGCAATTTCAAAGTTTGCTACCCGAGAGGGTGTATTTTTATTACCTTAGTGGTATATTTTGGGTGCAATTAAGAGTAAATTGATTTTGGTTTATCCAGTAAGTCTAAGACTTGGATTATTTTGATTGAGATCTTCTTCTGAATTGACAAACTAAGGGTATTTTTTTTTTTTTTCAGAGCCGTTTAAACGTTACCTTTGAGTCACAAATTTTTTTAAAAATTTTTTTGCATAGGCTCATAGGCGTCTGATGAGTTTTTTCGGTTTACTATCAGATTGATAGAAAATTGAAGTTCTGCAGGAGAACTAAAGGCTGATCATTTACAGGAGATGAGAGCAGAGTAAGACAGTCGTTTCACAAAGAAATGATCAAAATCTGATACCGAGATGAGAACCTTGTCAAGAGAGGCTAAGCGCAGTGAAGGAAGATTCCTAACCGAATTTTTAGATTTCCAAGAGGTAATCTAGAAGTTTGGGCTGACAGAAAACGGTTATGCCTGATACCTGTAGCAGTTTCTTCTAGAGGCTATTGTTTAGGGAGACGATTAACACCATGATCGAATAATTTAGCTGTCAACGATGTTTTCTTCTTGTTTCTGATTAAGCTGGGAAAGCTCTTGTCGTCTTCAAAAGTTTTGTTGCGTTGCCACCGGAAAATTGAGCAATTTTTGTTTCATGTAGCCTTTTTAAGCTCATTTTCGTTTTTTAAAATTTCGTTAGAAGCTTGGTTAAGTCAACCTTGTAAACCTTTTAGGTTGTATCCCATGAGTTATCTGTTTTTACAGGCTGTGATGCACCGGGTGCTAACAGATGCCGTTACGACGTTTGGCAGGGAGTTAGTCTTCCTGAGGAACAGACTGATTGGAAGGGTAGTCTATGGGGGTGAACGTTTGACCTTTGGGACCTTTAAAGGTTTTGTTACCCAATGGTTATTTCTATTTGAACCAAAGGAAAGCCTAACTACTGTAGTCGACCTCAGCTCCAATTAGCCTATTAGTGGTGACAGGCTGTTGGCAGTAGTGTTTTTCGGAACACCCTATTGATTAATTTTTTTTGACTTATGGTGGTGTGGTAGACACCGTTTTAGTTTAGTGGATGCTATAATCTACTCCCTTTTGTTGGTGGACTCCAGGGTCACCAATTCTGTATTTTTTTTTGTCTCCACCTTTCAGTATATCGTGGTGAAGTGTTTGTCTCCTGTTATGTGGGATGGATTGAATGTTTTTCGTTGTTGTTCTAGGGTGAGACCAGTACACGAGGGTTCTTCATGCAACTTGAAGAGGCGCAATGCTGGTTAAGTTTTATTTCTCTGGGTAGCCACCCTGAAGAATGACGGAGAGCGTTTTTTTTTCTGGCTCATGTTTCTAGGCAGATTTGTCACTTTGGTGCGATGTGCCGAAGATTTGATTAGCTTTGCTAAGAGCTTTCACCAAGCTCAGTATGGAGTAATCATCACCTAGAGTTAGGGATTTGAACTCCTGTATATATTTCTGTATATATTACTGTACATATTTCTGTATATATTTCGGTGTATGTTGGTTGCCTGAGGGCATGTGCTCAAAACGCGAGATTTTGAGTCGTTTTGCTTATGGACTCCTATATAGGATTATGACTTTAGGGAGGTCCTATTTCGAGACTTGCTGTCTCATATAGTTATGTTGGGAATGTTTCCTAGAATGTTAGTTGCGCGCGGACTAATCATTCTGTTCTTAGTGAACATTGCTTTTTGAAGCAGGATCATTCAGTTTAGTGAATTTTAGCTTTTATAGCTATTCACGGTGTTTAGAGTGAATTTTAGCTTTTATAGCTATTCACTGTGTTAAGAGTGAATTTTAGCTTTTGTAGCTATTCACTGCGCTTATAGTGATTTAGTTAGCTTTTATAGCTGCTCACTATGATCATGGCGAGTTTGTTCTTTTAGAACGCAGACTTTGTGTAGTCGAGGACTATTTACAGAGTGTTTTCTTGGCGAGGAGCCGAGCTTTTTCTGGTGATATACCAGAGTGTTTTCTTGGCGAGGAGCCGAGTTTTTTTTGGCGATACCAGAGTGTTTTGTTGGCGATGAGCTGACGTGTTTTCTGGCGATCAACCAGAGCGTTTTCCCTAGCGATTTTAGCATGTCTAGATGTCTTAGGACGTCGACATTGCGATATGGAGTGCGATTATTTTCTGAGTGCGACTAGTAGTGATACTAGATTTAGAATGTTCTCTTAGCGATGAGCTAGAGCATGGATAGCGATTTTTCCCGAGCGTTTGTCTGGATATTTATCCAGATATTTTTTTTTGGCCTTGTGCTAAATGGTCTGACAAGACTTTTTCTTTTTAGTGTAAGTGTTTGCACTAGAATCATTTTTTTATTTTTTTTCTTTATTTAAGAATTTTATAAATTTCTTTTGCTGAAAAAAAAAATTTTCAGACAATCCTTAAAAGATTTTAAGGGGGGTGTTCATATTTTATTTCAGTTCATTTTTTTTTGATTTAGACAAGAGTCTAGACAGTTATTTTTTTGTTTTGGTAACAATAACAGAGCTGATTCTTTTATATAAGAAGACCGCGATTGTTACTTTGAACAGGTATTTCTTATGTTCATGCAAGGATTTTATTTGCTTTTTGAAGTACTTAACCTTAGTGCTTAATTAAGTTAAGTCTAGTTATAAGATTTTTGTGTACATGCAAAGATTTTCATTTGGTTTTCATTGTACTTAATATTAGTGCTTAATAGAATTAAGTCTAGTAGTAAGGACCGAAGTTTGTAATTTTGTTTTAAGTTCTGACCTTAGTATTAAGTGATAGTGTACCACTTTGTACCTTTTCATCAGTAGCCTTAGTTTAATAGACTAGTGTAGTCTATTTCTTTTTGGAAGGGGGTAAATGTAACATTCATTTTTTCCTGGATTTTAAGACCATGCAATGTTACTGATTTTTCACTTCAAGTTGTATTTATTTTTATTTTAAAACATCGACCGGTATATTAAACAAAAGTTTCAGGACATTCAGTATATACTGTGTGGTGCGGGTTGCTGATCGAACCTACCGCCAGGCCGCGATTGGCGAAATGTTTGACCCGGAGTTTTGATTGGAGCGTCCGGATATTACCGGTAAAAATCGCACGATTATTTAAGGGCCTGAGAAACTACCAGGAAGGCTTTTTTCGATCGAGCCGCAGACCAGGCAGTACCGTCTAGCCGAGAGGCTATTTTCCATCTAGCCGAAGTAGGCTAATTTTCTTCAGAAGCCGCTAAGTAAAAGTACCAGTTTCGACAATAAAAGCTGTAGTGAGCTTTCTAAGTGTTAAGAAAAAGTGTGAAATCGGGCGAAGTCCATCACAGCAGGACTGAAAAAGAGTAAGTCAACAAAACTCCCTCCAATAGACTTATTTAAGAGCAGTGCATTAACAGCAATGAATAACAGACAAAAAAGTGAAGTGTAAAACACGATGTCTCGCCTTCGGGGGTTGTAAAAGTTTAAAGTTTAAATGTAACAACTACTATTTAGGCTAGAATTTTTTGGTATAACTGTAAAGGTTAGAACTTTTTATTTTCATTTTAAAAATATGAATAAATTCTTTTTTTGTTGATTAAAGCTAGTGTCTCACTGAATATTTATTTCTCTTTTCAGGATCAGTTGTACTAGACTAATTATTTTTAGTAATATCCATAAAACACTTCAGTTTTTTCTCATTTTTCTTAGCTGAAGTTAAATCCTTTCTATTTTAAAATGAGTGGTGCCCAAAAAAAAGTCGTACAACTGAGGTTTCTTTAAAAATAGAATTAAATTCCAAAAAGACGTACAAAAATTATCTCTTACCCATATCTCTCCACCAAGGAAAACTGAGCTAGTATTTCTTTAATTTCTTTAGTTCTTTTAAAAATCAGGTTTCACTCAATTCATTATCAGAAATTAAAGCGGGGGGCTGCAAGAAAATTGTGCTCAAGCTTGGGGCGTCCAGTATTTAAAAATGTTACAAAATGACGCAGTCTACATGGGGCGAAAAATAAAGCAAAATTAGCACACCTTACAAAATTGCGCTCAAGCGTGGGACAAACAACTTCTCACAGGGTACAGAAAAAGATGCCTCAAACTGAGGACAGTTTAGCATGTCATAAAAGGACGTCACACGCTAAAGTGGAAAAATAAACGAATACAAATAGGCGGTGAATTAGGAATGACATTCAAGATTCGCAGATGATGTTACTCTGATGGTCAACACAAAAGAAGAATTAGAAGAAATGCTGATGGAATTAAATAACAACTCTGGAAACATAGACCTAAAAATATACTTCATCAAAACCAAGTATTTGAACAACGAAACTGAAGATAACAGCCAGGAATTGTTAATATGTTAGAAAGTAAAAGAATAGGAAAGGTACAAACATAGGATAAAAAATCGAAATATAAAAAATAATTTAACGGCTGACTTGTATAGAAGAGTCTTGTTAGCTTGGTCTGCGTTCGGAAGGTTACAATCGACATTTAAATTGGACGTCCTAAATACAATAAAAGCCGAAGTGTTCGATCAATATGGACTGCTGGTATTGAGATATGATCCTGAAAGGTCAGCTTTAAATAAAAGTATAATATATAAACTCCAGGTAACCCAGAAAGCAATAGAGAGGAGAGTGCTAAATATTAGACTCTAAGATCGTATTTCCAACATCGAGATACGTAAAAGATTTAAAGTGACAGATATAATACAACAAATATGTATATTACGGTGAAATTAGGCTGGGCATATCGCAAGGATGAATGATAATAGACACACCATATGGTTGAATGGAGGCCTAGAGAATATAAAAGATGTAGACCACAGACAAGATGGACGGACGACATAAAGAGATTAACGGGACACGACCGGATGCAAAAGGCAAACAACAGAGTTCAGTGGAGACAACTTGGAGAGGCTTACATCTGACTATGAATGGAATAAGCTAATAATGATGATGATGATATATATATATATATATATATATATATATATATATATATATATATATATATATATATATATATATATATATATATATATATATACATATATATATATATATATATATATATATATATATATATATATTATATATATATATATATATATATATATATATATATATATATCATGCGCATAGCGTAAACTAAAGCGCTACAGGAGCCAAGTGTGTGCGAAAAAAGTGATTCACTTTGATTTTGAGTAAATGTAAATTGTACTCGGTGATAAATACAGTCCTGGGCAAATCATTCGAAAGAGATGAGGTTCTTCATATAAGAGATTACTTGAAAAGGTTTATACGGAGAGCTAAACTTCATACGGATGTGAAGTATTAGCTCGATTTGTATTTCTAACATGCACGGCTTTGGGAGAAATTAAGCATCTACATCAATCGAACATTTCTCATGAAAATACTTGCTGAATAGACTCAAGTCGCCAACCGTTCTTCGACGTTCCAAAGAATCAAAGTTGCTGGTCAGCTCTGAGTCGCCAGTCAGGCGAACAGTGAATAGAATTCAACAAATGCAGTATGTGTTTAGGAGCAGAGCCCAAACATAGGAACAGTATTCCATCGGTGGTCCAATTTGAGCTTTGTACAGAATTAACAGTTGTAGAGTTTCCATGCGTTTGAGAAGCTCTTTTTGCTTTGCTTGCAACATGTTCAGGCTAAGACATATTAGCTCCCAAATTAACGCTTATCAAATTGAGTGACGATACTAGAGGAATAGAGTGTACCGACATAGCCATATCGGGTTCAGCAACGTTAATTTTTTAGAAAGAACTGCCGCCTGGGTTTTGTAGCGTTAAATTCTACTTGGTTACTGTCACCTGAAGATAGAATTTCTTCCAGGTTTTTGTTAGATTGAACGACTTCCTGCTATCTGTCAATATTTGCATAAGTAGCCGATGTTCGCGCGTTCAACTAAAAAAAACAAATAATATTTTGGGGTAGTTTTGTTTCTATGTTATAAATAATTTGGTTGTCATAATATTCCGTGCCAAAGTGTTTCAATGTTGGTAAGTACATCTATTTTTTTTAAATCTTAGTAAACTGGCTTTAAAATATAAAAGATAATTAATAAATATTGTCAAAAAATCATTCAAAAGGTGCCAGAAATACTATATTTTATTTACTTTCGCAACTTGAAGCAGCTTTCTTACAAACTACAGGTTTTTCCTTATTGAAAAAAAAAAACCATTAAATCAGATTCATAATGGTTTATTATTTCAAAAAACTCTGGCTATGTTATATTTTATATTAGATATGCAACACTTAGTCCTCATTTGGTAATCTTCCTCATTTTTTAACCACAAGTGACTTCAATATAAATAATGTCCATCTATAGTAGTTTCCTAGAGAGGATTTTGCCATAAATCACTGAAGTGAGATTTTGTTTTATATTATTACATTATAAAAGAATCATATGTCCGTACAAAATAGAAACAAAGCTTTGTCTATTGTTTTTTTTTTTGTAAAAAATCTCCGCCCCTTGGTCCTCAACTTTTAGTTTATTGTGTTGGGAAGAGCCTAAGCTTTCAGATTTCCAGTAGAAGGTTTTTATCGTCAAAGGGCTTCGCCCTCCAACTATCGTTAGACGCCTCTCCTGTTTCATGATTGACGCGTTTCTCTATAAGTATATAGTCTTTTTTTCTTACAGGAACGTTCTTAGTATCCACTCTCAGAAAAAAATTAGAAAGCAGACGACAGTTTCGGGGTTTCTTAATTGTAAGAATCCAAAAAAAATGCTTTCAAGTTTAACCCAGGAAGGGGGGAAAGGAGGTCGGGGTAGTTTATTATTGTATATTTTTAGTGTCATTTTGAAGTATTTACAGGTTCTTGGTTGATGTATTAGACAAATTCTATTATAGTAAAATATATAAGTGTGGGGGGAGGTAATAAGGTTTTTGCTATATATGGTATTATAAGTCTTTGTTGGGGTTTGTGGAGTAGAGGAATCTAAAAATTAAGTTAATTTTGCATTACTTTCAGTTTTAATAGGGGAAGAAGTGAAAGAAATGGAGTAGTAAAATATGTTATGGTTTCAAAAGTATTAAGGGAAATGTTTTTGGTTGAGATAATGAAAGAATTTTAAGCATAATTATTTTTCTACTATTTATAATTATACAACGGATAAGATGTGATGAAGGGAGTTAGAAGAGTGATTTCGTATTTATTGTGCTACAGGTATTACTCAGAGTTCTATTCGGGAACGAAACATTACAGTATTTTTTTGCTATTTGCAATATTAACAGGGGTAGAAGTTGAAAGGGGTGGGAATCATTAAATATTGTATAGTTTCAATATTATCAGTTTTGCCTGATTTTTAGTGGCCATATTTAAAAAAAAAATACTTTACCATGCAGAGGGTTCGAAGAGTGGTTGCTCTTATATCATAAGGCACTTTTGTTTCAGTAATTTTTCATTTTTCCCAATTTTAAAATAAATAGTATGTAGAAAAGATTGAGATCAGATTACAGATTAACCCAAAAAATGTTAAGTTAATTAAAGGAAAAACTTTTAGAAATACAAACAGTAAAATTGACGCTATTGCTAAAGGAAAAGAATTACCTCCTGTAATTTTTGCTTTACGTTCTAGTGTTCCTAGCTCGCGAGAATATATATATATATATATATATATAATGTAACATTCATTTTTTTTTCCTAGATTTTAAGACCATGTAATGTTACTGATTTTTCCATTTCAAATTGTATTTATTTTTATTTTAAAATATCGACCGGTATATTAAACAGAAGTTTTAGGACATACGGTATATACTATATAGTTTATTGTGCGGGCTTTCGGACCGAATCTTTCGCCAGGCCACGATTGGTCAAATGTTTGACCCGGAGTTCAGATTGGAGCGACGTGATATGACCGGCAAAGGTCGCACGATTATTTAAACGTCCGAGAACCAGCCGGCGGGACTTTTTCCATCGAAGTCGCCAGGCAGGGGAGTTCCATCGAGCCGCAGACCAGTGAGCGGTTTTTGATCTAGCTGCCGACCATGTCGGTCGTCGTTTCCATCTAGCGCAACCAGGCAGTACCGTCTAGCCGAAGTAGGCTCATCTTCACCAGAGTCGCTAAGTTTCGACAATAAAAGCTGTAGTGAGCTTTCTAAGTGCTAAAAAAAAAAAAGTGAAATCGGTCAAAGTCCATCACAGACAGGAATGAAACACTGTAAGTCAACCAAATCCCTTATATAGACTTATCCCGGAGAGTGCATTAACTACAATGTAACACCGACAAAAAAGTGAAGTGTAAGGCACGATACCTCGCCTTCGGGGATTTATAAGAATATAAAAT
Organism: Pachyrhynchus sulphureomaculatus; assembly: GCA_019049505.1. Lineage (NCBI taxonomy): Eukaryota > Metazoa > Arthropoda > Insecta > Coleoptera > Curculionidae > Pachyrhynchus > Pachyrhynchus sulphureomaculatus. The sequence continues at coordinate 81,428,962 of CM032446.1, read as the reverse complement.
TTTAATGTAACAACTACTGTTTAGGCTAGAATTTTTTGGTAAACTGCAAAGGTTAGAACTTTTATTATTTTTAAAAAAACATGAATAAATTTTCTTTTTGATTAAAGCTAAGTGTATCACTGAATATTTATTTTCCTTTTCAGGATCAGTTGTACTAGACTAATTCCTTTTAGTAATATCCATAAAACACTTCAGTTTTTTCTCATTTTCTTAGCTGAAGTTAAATCCTTTCTATTTTAAAATGAGTGGTGCCCTTAAAAAACAAAAAGTCGTACAACTGAGGTTTCTTAAAAAAAAAATAGAAAATAATTTCCAAAAAGACGTATAAAAAACTATCTCTTACCCATATTTCTCTACCAAGGAAAACTGAGCTAGTGTTTCTTTAATTTCTTTAGTTCTTTTAATATCAGGTTTCACTCAATTCATTATCAGAAATTAAAGCGGGGCTGCAAGAAAATTGTGCTCAAGCTTGGGGCGTCCAGTATTTAAAAATGTTACAAAAAGACGCAGTCTACATGGAGCAAAAGGAAAAGTTACAAAATTGCGCTCAAGCGTGGGACAAACAACTTCTCACAGGGTACAAAAAAAGATGCCTCAAACCGAAGCAACAATTTTTCATAAGTTACAAAATAGCGCTGTCAACGCGGGGCTTTTGGAATTTTATTTTTTAAAAGGGTTCAGTGTACTAGCTTTCGAACAAAATAAAAGCTCTAACTTTGCAGATATTTTTATTACACAATATTTATTAAACGAAGCTACACTATAGCAATAAGACAAAAGCAGGAAATTTGTAGAATTTTTTATTTCAATTTGTCTGATATAGATATTTGAATTTTGTTGTTGACTCTAAGATAAGAGATCCCTGTTTTTTTCTTAAAAGCTAACTTTATCTTTCAGATTAGCAGATGTGCTGGTTTACTTTAATTTTTAGTGATAGATTTATTTTACGGATAACCGAACAAAAAACTGTTGTTTTTTTCTCACCGAGGTTTTGCATGAATATTAAAAATACTTAGCGGATATACGAAACGATATTTGGAGATTTTTTTGTTGAAAATTCTTAAGTTATCTTAGTAAAGGAATTTTAATACAAGACGATACTTAGAAATTTTTTTTTGAAATTGTCGAAGATTTTTTTAAATGTTTAGTAAAGAGGTTTACATATTTTAAGTGCCTTTATATGATTTTATTTAGACTATTGGGAGCACAGGAGAAATATTTTTACGATTTTTTAACAATTCTTTTAAATTTTATAGTATTCATTTATCATGGAAGCCTTCAATTTTAAAGTCAATCACCTACTAGAATATGAATTAGACTATGAACTGAAAATCCGTCGTACTTTCTCAGAACGTCCGGTCGCGGATAAAAGAAAGATTCTAACGAGGATCTTAAGTAAAGAAATTAATGAGCCCGGAAAAACGATAAAAATAGGGGATGACACCCTGTCTTTTAAAGAAGAAACGGCTGGTATCGAAAAGAGTTTAAATTCTATCCAAAACTTAATCGATAGTTATGACGGCGATCCAAATGATTCACTTGTACACCGGGTTAGGTCACGCTTATCGCATGTAGCGGGTCGCGTACAAAGAATTCCCATGCCGGATGACGAAGAGGAAGCGTCGAAATTTTCCAAATATGTTCAAGAAACAATAGCTACGTGTGTACTCATGGAAGCAAATCTTGCCGAAAAGATAGCTCCTGGTCATGAGTTACCACAGCTGCCTATTACAACCCCAGTCATAAACGTACCAGCTCCAATCGTGAATTGCGCAGCCAGAAATATTCCTGTCAGCGAATGGCAATTGAAATTTAATGGAGACTCAAGGAGACTCTATCCTTTTTTGGAGAGGCTAACTGAAATAGCTCAAGCTAGGAAAGTATCGGAAGATGAACTTTTCAGCTCTGCTGTTGAATTTTTCACTGGCGATGCCTTCATTTGGTATAGAAGTATAAAATCAAGTGTCAACGACTGGCATTCCTTGGTAGATAGGCTAAAGAAGGACTTCTTGCACTGTGATGATGATGAAGAATTGTGGTCAGAAATAAAGAAGAGGCGACAAAAGAAGGATGAGTCCACTGTGATTTTTATTGCCCACATGGAATCTTTATTTTGTAGGTTGTCCATCAAGCCTTTGGAATGTACCAAAGTTAAATTTATACGTAGGAATATTCTGCCTAGTTTCGTCAATCGGTTAGCTCTACTAGATATAAATTCGGTAGCCGAACTCGCCGGGTTATGTAGAAAACTTGAAGAGTCCGATTATTTGTTAGAAAAGAGCAGACCAAAAAGCGAAACTAATATACATCAAGTAAGGTATAATCCAAATGGCCGAAGTGGAGTCTCGACAAATAAAGTTGGGAATGTAAATCGGAACCCTAGGAGTAACCAGAAAACGGGTAAAGGAAAATATAATGACCCTAAAATTAGCGACACTGCAGCCAAAGTGAACGACAAGCCGGTTTCACCTAAGGCAATTTTCACGTGTTGGAATTGCACAGGCCCGAATCACACTTACCAAAATTGTACAGCACCAAAGAGGGTATTTTGTTTCAAATGTGGAACAACAGGTGTGAGACTAACATCATGCCCCAAATGTACAAAAAACGAGTAAGGACGGTATATTACCGAGGCGGATATCCTAAGTCCAACAAAAAAGCCTCTAATCATTCGGCTAAGTCACAAGCTCATGTTCGCAGTAAAGCCCCTAATCCAAAACGTTCTAGAAACACGGACGAACAAAAATATTCCAGTAGATCAGATTGGACTAAATGGTTACAAAAAGTTTCTGATTTTTTTAAGTCTAATAAAAATTCTCCTTCTCAAGTTAAAACTCCTGCTTCTCCAAATGGTCACATGTCTCCTCTATTCGTGCATAAATATTCAGATAACAGACCGCATATCGAGATAAATCTATTAGGTGCCCATTTCTCGGCTTTATTTGACTCTGGTGCAAATGCCTCCGTTATAGGTCAGAATGGTATTAAAATTTTAAGTCGTTTAAGTATAAAAATATGTCACGTCAAAAATAGAAGTGTTACCACTGCAGATGGCAGCCGTCTAAAAGTTTTAGGTACGGTTGAGTTGCCGCTAGTCTGCAATGGTCATTGTTTAGTAATCTCTGCTCTAGTAGTACCTTCTCTATCACATACTTTGGTTTTAGGATGTGATTTTGCACAAAAATTCGGAATTCTAGTAAATTTTAAAGATAATTCGTGGTATCCACAGTCCCTAGAAGTCAACTCTCAAACAGGTTTTAAAGATTGTTATTCGGAAAGTTCATTAGAAAACCTTTTCTCGCGTCTATGTACCCTAGATGATCTCTCGCGGACGGAACGCTTAAAAGCAGAAAACGTAAAAAGCTCTTTCAATGAAATAAGTAGTAAAAATAGGTTAGGCCGAACGAATAAAATCACCATGTCTATAGATACGGCTGATGCCAATCCTGTAAAGACAAGGCCCATCGCCATGTCTCCGAACATGTCAAAAGTATTGAATAAGGAGTTAGACGAAATGTTGAAACTCGGAGTGAAATCGTCTATGCTTTGACGGAAGAAAGCTCAACGAGGTCAGCAAATTTGATAACTATCCATTACCGAACATCGACAGAATTTTGTAAGGAGTTAGACGAAATGTTGAAACTCGGAGTGATATCGTCTATGCTTTGACGGTAGAAAGCTCAACGAGGTCAGCAAATTTGATAACTATCCATTACCGAGTATCGACAGAATTTTGACATCACTCAGGAATGCTAAGTATGTATCTTCGATAGGCCTTAGAAAGGCTTTCTGGCAAATTCCTTTAGACAAATCCTCTAAGGAAAAGACCGCTTTTGCAGTAGTAGGCCGAGGTCTATTTCAGTTCGTCACTATGCCGTTTGGTCTAAAGAACGCTGCTCAAACTCAGCAACGTTTAGAGGACGCTATATTTGGTCCGAAATATGAGCCACATATTTTTACCTATCTCGATGATATTTTAGTAACATCGGAAGACTTCGAATCGCATATTCGCTTACTTGAGGAAGTAAAAGATAAATTGAAAGAGGCCGGACTGACGATAAATTTGAGCAAATGTGATTTTTTCAAAACTTCTCTAAAGTTTTTAGGCTATATTGTAGGCTCAAATTCCTTGCGTACCGATCCGGATAAAGTAGCAAGCATGGTTAATTATGCGAGACCTACTAATACTACGGAAGTTAAGCGCTTCGTAGGAATGTGTTCATGGTATAGACGTTTTATCGAGAATTTTTCTACCCTGTTGTCGCCTATTAATGATCTTTTGAAAGGACGAAAAAAAGGACAATCGATAGATTGGACAAAGGCAGCCGAAGAATCTTTTATAAAGATTAAAGAGCTATTGGTTTCAGCTCCCATTTTATCCCAACCAGACTTTTCCCAACAGTTTTATATTTCTAGTGATGCTTCTAATACTGGTTTAGGGGGCGTCCTAACACAGAAAATCAATGGTGAGGAAAGGGTGATAGCGTATGCCAGTAGAACTTTATCAAAGGCTGAACGTAACTATTCGGTTGTTGAAAAAGAATGTTTAGCAGTACTCTTTAACATCGAAAAGTTTCGACCTTACATAGAAGGTGTTCCTTTCACGGTCATAACAGATCATTATAGTTTATTGTGGCTTAAATCTATTAAAAACCCTAGTGGCAAACTAGCGCGTTGGGCGATTAGGCTGAGACAACATGCGTTTAAAATGCGTTTTGATATCTTAAAGTTTGTGAGGACTTGTGAAATATGTGGAGCGCAGAAATCTCCAAATACACTACCTATGGGACTGATGGGAAAAGAGAAAACGGTTAATTACCCTTTTCAAGTCATAGCAGCTGATCTAGTAGGCCCATTCCCACGTTCAAAAAAGGGAAATAAATGGCTTCTCGTGGTTTCTTGCTGGTTTACAAAGTATACCATGCTATTTCCTTTGAAAAGCTCTAAAGCTGGATATATAGAGAGAATTTTGGAAAATAATATTTTTCTAATCCACGGAGTTTCATCGCTTTCGATATGCGATAACGGTACTCAGTTTACTTCTGAGTGTCTTAAGAGCTTAAGTGAGACATATAGTTTTAACATACGTTTCAATCCCGTGTGCCCTCTGCAATATAATTTCGTTCAAAGTAATATTCGTTGATTCACGTGATAATTCGGGATAAAGGAATTTCAAAGATTCAAACACGAAGTAACCGGGTTTACACCGTCTTTCTTAGTTTACGGCAGACAGATACCTCTATCTGGATCGTATTATAAAAATTTAGATTTGGATGTCAATGTTGACAGCGGAATAATTCCGAGTAACAGGGGTGCGTACGCCGAAAATTTAAAGGGTTTTAAAAGATATTTTCACCGACGTGAGTAGTAGGATACATAAGGCTTATGAACGGAACAGTAAGTCTTACAACCTTAGAAAAAGGGATTTTGCCTTTAATATAGGTGATCACGTTTGGCGAAAAAATAAAATTCTTTCCAGTGCAGCAGATAAATTCACATCTAAGTAGGTACCTAAGTATGTGCATTGCGTGATTAGAGAAACGATTTCAGATTTAGTTTATGGTTTAGTTAATTTAGATGGGACTAAAATAGGACGATGGCATATTAAAGACTTAAAACCATTCAACGGACCTAGCCCTAGTGAAAGTTTGTCAGAAGAAGAATAATTTATATTTACATTATCTTAATTGCTTTAATTTATTTTTTTGATGTTGCTCTGTAGAGGTGACGACCTCGTTTTTTTTGACCATTATAAAAGTTGAGCTGAGGATAGCTTACCTTTATAGTTTTTGCTAAGGTTTTGGGTATTGGCCATATCCCAAACTTAGGTTGATTGTAGTTGATGTTTAGCATCGACTCAGTTTTGCGAGCTTGCGAAGGAGTCACACTCAGGATATATCATAAGACTGGTATGTCGGTGGTCGCGGGATTTGATTTGCTTATGACCCCAAATAATATCCAGTTCTTGACACTTGGAAGCGAAATTTTGATTAGAGGCAATCCAAGGTGATCTTGAGTTAGGACAAGCGCAGGATGAAGCTCGTGTTGTATGATGTAGAGTCAAAATGTATAAGAGCAATTTCAAAGGTTGCTACCCGAGAGGGTGTATTTTTATTACCTTAGTGGTATATTTTGGATGCAATTAAGAGTAAATTGATTTTGGTTTATCCAGTAAGTCTAAGACTTGGATTATTTTGGTTTAGATCTTCTTCTGAATTGACAAACTGAGGGTATTTTCTATTTTTTTTCAGAGCCGTTTAAACGTTACCTTTGAGTCACTAATTTTTTTAAAATTTTTTTGCATAGACTCATAGGCCTCTGTTGAGTTTTTCGGTTTACTATCAGATTGATAGAAAATTGAAGTTCTGCAGGAGAACTAAAGGCTGATCATTTACAGGAGATGAGAGCAGAGTAAGACAGTCGTTTCACAAAGAAATGATCAAAATCTGATACCGAGATGAGAACCTTATCAAGAGAGGCTAAGCGCAGTGAAGGAAGATTCCTAACCGAATTTTTAGATTTCCAAGAGGTAATCTAGAAGTTTGGGCTGACAGAAAACGGTTATGCCTGATACCTGTAGCAGTTTCTTCTAGAGGCTATTGTTTAGGGAGACGATTAACACCATGATCGAATATTTTAGCTGTCAACGATGTTTTCTTCTTGTTTCTGATTAAGCTGGGAAAGCTCTTGTCGTCTTCAAAAGTTTTGTTGCGTTGCCACCGGAAAATTGAGCAATTTTTGCTTCATGTAGCCTTTTTAAGCTCATTTTCGTTTTTTAAAATTTCGTTAGAAGCTTGGTTAAGTCAACCTTGTAAACCTTTTAGGTTGTATCCCATGAGTTATCTGTTTTTACAGGCTGTGATGCACCGGGTGCTAACAGATGCCGTTACGACGTTTGGCAGGGAGTTAGTCTTCCTGAGGAACAGACTGATTGGAAGGGTAGTCTATGGGGGGTGAACGTTTGACCTTTGGGACCTTTAAAGGTTTTGTTACCCAATGGTTATTTCTATTTGAACCAAAGGAGAGCCTAACTACTGTAGTCGACCTCAGCTCCAATTAGCCTATTAGTGGTGACAGGCTGTTGGCAGTAGTGTATTTCGGAACACCCTATTGATTAATTTTTTTTGACTTATGGTGGTGTGGTAGACACCGTTTTAGTTTAGTGGATGCTATAATCTACTCCCTTTTGTTGGTGGACTCCAGGGTCACCAATTCTGTATTTTTTTTGTCTCCACCTTTCAGTATATCGTGGTGAAGTGTTTGTCTCCTGTTATGTGGGATGGATTGAATGTTTTTCGTTGTTGTTCTAGGGCGAGACCAGTACACGAGGGTTCTTCATGCAACTTGAAGAGGCGCAATGCTGGTTAAGTTTTATTTCTCTGTGTAGCCACCCTGAAGAATGACGGAGAGCGTTTTTTTCTGGCTCATGTTTCTAGGCAGATTTGTCACTTTGGTGCGATGTGCCGAAGATTTGATTAGCTTTTGCTAAGAGCTTTCACCAAGCTCAGTATGGAGTAGTCATAACCAAAGGTTTGGGACTTGAACTCCTGTATATATTTCTGTATATATTACTGTACATATTTCTGTATATATTTCGGTGTATGTTGGTTGCCTGAGGGCATGTGCTCAAAATGCAAGATTTTGAGTCGTTTTGCTTATGGATTCCTATATAGGATTATGACTTTAGGGAGGTCCTATTTCGAGACTTGCCGTCTCATATAGTTATGTTGGGAATGTTTCCTAGAATGTTAGTTGCGCGCGGACTAATCATTCTGTTCTTAGTGAACATTGCTTTTTGAAGCAGGATCATTCAGTTTAGTGAATTTTAGCTTTTATAGCTATTCACGGTGTGTAGAGTGAATTTTAGCTTTTATAGCTATTCACTGTGTTAAGAGTGAATTTTAGCTTTTGTAGCTATTCAGTGCGCTTATAGTGATTTAGTTAGCTTTTATAGCTGCTCACTATGATCATGGCGAGTTTGTTCTTTTAGAACGCAGACTTTGTGTAGTCGAGGACTATTTACAGAGTGTTTTCTTGGCGAGGAGCCGAGTTTTTTTCTGGCGATATACCAGAGTGTTTTGTTGGCGATAAGCTGACGTGTTTTCTGGCGATCAACCAGAGCGTTTTCCCTAGCGATTTTAGCATGTCTAGATGTCTTAGGACGTCGACATTGCGTTATAGAATGCGATTATTTTCCGAGTGCGACTAGTAGTGATACTAGATTTAGAATGTTTTCTTAGCGATGAGCTAGAGCATGGATAGCGATTTTTCCTGAGCGTTTGTCTGGATATTTATCCAGATATTATTTTTTTTTTGGCCTTGAGCTAAATGGTCTGACAAGACTTTTTCTTTTTAGTGTAAGTGTTTGCACTAGAATCATTTTTTTATTTTTTCTTCTTTATTTAAGAATTTTTATAAATTTCTTTTGCTGAAATAAAAAATTTTCAGACAATCCTTAAAAGATTTTAAGGGGGGTGTTCATATTTTATTTCAGTTCACTTTTTTTGATTTAGACAAAAGTCTAGACAAAGTTATATTTTTTTGTTTAGGTAACAATAATAGAGCTGATTCTTTTATATAAGAAGACCGCGATTGTTATTTTGGAAAGGTATTTCCTATGTTCATGCAAGGATTTTTATTTACTTTTTGATGTACTTAACCTTAGTGCTTAATTAAGTTAGGTCTAGTTATAAGATTCTTGTGTACTTGCATAGATTTTCATTTGGTTTTCATTGTACTTAATATTAGTGCTTAATTGAATTAAGTCTAGTAGTAAGGACCGAAGTTTGTAATTTTGTTTTAAGTTCTGACCTTAGTATTAAGTGATAGTGTACCACTTTATACCTTTTTATAAGTAGCCTAAGTTTAATAGACTAGTGTAGTCTATTTCTTTTTGGAAGGGGGGTAATGTAACATTCATTTTTTCCTAGATTTTAAGACCATGTAATGTTACTGATTTTTCCATTTCAAATTGTATTTATTTTTATTTTAAAATATCGACCGGTATATTAAACAGAAGTTTTAGGACATACGGTATATACTATATAGTTTATTGTGCGGGCTTTCGGACCGAAATCTTTCGCCAGGCCACGATTGGTCAAATGTTTGACCCGGAGTTCAGATTGGAGCGACGTGATATGACCGGCAAAGGTCGCACGATTATTTAAACGTCCGAGAACCAGCCGGCGGGACTTTTTCCATCGAAGTCGCCAGGCAGGGGAGTTCCATCGAGCCGCAGACCAGTGAGCGGTTTTTGATCTAGCTGCCGACCATGTCGGTCGTCGTTTCCATCTAGCGCAACCAGGCAGTACCGTCTAGCCGAAGTAGGCTAATCTTCACCAGAGTCGCTAAGTTTCGACAATAAAAGCTGTAGTGAGCTTTCTAAGTGCTAAAAAAAAAAAAGTGAAATCGGTCAAAGTCCATCACAGACAGGAATGAAACACTGTAAGTCAACCAAATCCCTTATATAGACTTATCCCGGAGAGTGCATTAACTACAATGTAACACCGACAAAAAAGTGAAGTGTAAGGCACGATACCTCGCCTTCGGGGATTTATAAGAATATAAAATTTTAATGTAACAACTACTGTTTAGGCTAGAATTTTTTGGTAAACTGCAAAGGTTAGAACTTTTATTATTTTTAAAAAAACATGAATAAATTTTCTTTTTGATTAAAGCTAAGTGTATCACTGAATATTTATTTTCCTTTTCAGGATCAGTTGTACTAGACTAATTCCTTTTAGTAATATCCATAAAACACTTCAGTTTTTTTTTCTCATTTTCTTAGCTGAAGTTAAATCCTTTCTATTTTAAAATGAGTGGTGCCCTTAAAAAACAAAAAGTCGTACAACTGAGGTTTCTTAAAAAAAAATAGAAAATAATTTCCAAAAAGACGTATAAAAAACTATCTCTTACCCATATTTCTCTACCAAGGAAAACTGAGCTAGTGTTTCTTTAATTTCTTTAGTTCTTTTAATATCAGGTTTCACTCAATTCATTATCAGAAATTAAAGCGGGGCTGCAAGAAAATTGTGCTCAAGCTTGGGGCGTCCAGTATTTAAAAATGTTACAAAAAGACGCAGTCTACATGGAGCAAAAGGAAAAGTTACAAAATTGCGCTCAAGCGTGGGACAAACAACTTCTCACAGGGTACAAAAAAAGATGCCTCAAACCGAAGCAACAATTTTTCATAAGTTACAATATATATATATATATATATATATATATATATATATATATATATATATATTAAATAAAGAAAAATTTAAATAGAAAAATGTTTCTCAGATCCTCTTGGCACACTTTTAAGAAATGCAAAGTGTGTTACAAGAGCAGTGAAATATACATTTTTTTAATAAGAAATTCTGTACACTTCTGGATAGTAAATTTTTACTGCTTCCGAACATATTCTTTATTACACATATCTTAAATCTAAATAATATATTAGAGTTTTTCAAATATTGGCATCTGAACAGTAGAATTTTTTCCTTGGTAATTTTCATGACCTTTAAGCGATGTATACTGAAACAAAACGATTTGCATGGTCTCGTCTAACTTTTTCAATATTCAAATGTGTTTAAAATCATTACAAAACTAGATATCCAAAAATATTCATATATGACCATCTAGAATTCTAAGGTGGTACATTATCAGCTATTAAAAATTGGAGCCTATATTGATATCAAATAGGGCTGAATTTATGTTTGGGTTCATAAAATAGGGATAGATTTCTTTAGAAGCAGCCCCTTCATTCTTCACGGAATATCGCTTCTTCAGTACAACTTGAAAACGGCTTCCTGTTTCTTAAAAAAAAAAAAACGCTAAAGTTATTTATTCACTACTTCCTTTGCGAATTTAAGTTATAACATAAATAAAGATTTTTAAGAACCTCACATTAAGAATAACCATTACCAACCCATATTTTATAGAAGGAATTAATACCTGGTAGTGAGAGATTAGCCACAAGCTATTTGAAAATTTCATGTGAGTGAATGACTATATATAAAATTAGCTGTTTTTATAAGTGTTCCGTATGGAACACTTATAAAATCACTTCGTTCTCTGTCCATCTGTCACACCCGATTTTCTCCGAGACAATTTGACATAGAAAGTTGAAATTTGGCACTAATATAGAAATTGATGGCCTCATTAGAGCCGTGTAATTTTGAAAGTTAAATTTTGACTAAAGGGGTTAGTTTTGGGAAGTGAAATCGGAAGTGAAAAAAAAAATTACCAGGTCATTGAGTGGAGTGTCAAATGAAAGCTTGTAAAAACACGAGTTTAAAAATATATGTAATGTAATACTTGCGCATACTTTTCTTTGTATTATTTCTAAAAAATTGGGAAAAAAACCTGTCCCCCCTTTATCTCGAAAAGTACTGATCAAAAAATTTTGAAAAAATTGCGGATGTATTATCTTTAATAATTTATCTGGTACAGATGTCCGAACTCTCCATTCGTCTTCCCCACTTGTTAAACTCGTTACATATTTAGCTCTAAATAATTGAAAATATTAATAATAATAACACAATTTTTAGTTCCTCGACTCTGAGCAGAAAATCTAATAAAAGATATACGGAGCAACCCCCCTAACTCCCTTCGATTTGAATCGATCTGTTATATATTTGACCCGAAATAATTATAAATAATCAACATAATTTTTAGATTACTTGACTCCAATAATTCCAAATAGGTCATATATCAATATTTATACAGAACAGTCCCTCTAACTCACATCATCCTTGAACTTTTATATATTTGACTAAAAATAGTTGAAAATAATAAAAAACTAATACAGTTTTCAAATTCTCTGACTCCAAGAAATTTCAAAAGGATATATAACACAATATAAAGAGAGTACCATAATATCTCCACTTTCCACCCTTTATTTTTTTGATCATAAATAATATAAACAAATAAAAAATAACACAATTTTCCAATTTCTCGAGTCTAGGAACCCTGAAAACGACCTATAACACGATATATAAGAATAATCCCTCTATATGTTTGACTGCAAAAGTTTGAAGAAATAACGAAGAAATTATATCATTTTCAGATATCAACTCCAAAAATACTTATAATACAATATGTACAAGATAACTCCTCTAAACCCTTCCCTAATCCTTTTAACTCCTTATATATTTAACTATAAATAATTTTGTTTAAGATTTATAAATAATTTTGTTTAAGATTTAGAAATTAGGAAAAATTGTCATAATGTAGAAAATATTCAAGATTTATAGACCACCACTCCTTTAACCTCCATTCTGTCAAGCTATATTGCTTAAAAACTACAGATTCTATTATTCTATCAATTGTTAAATAGGTGCCAAATTGTTTATCGATATCACAATTCTGTTCAAGATCATCAAGCCAAAAGACAGTACGACGAGAATGGATAACTATGTTTTTTGTAATCTACTGATTCTAAACCGTGAAGAAAATCTCGGTGTGTGATTTATTGACAAATGCTAAACCTCCTTTTAGCAAGGAAAATAATACACATATATGAATTAATTTGGTTTATAGCAGAAAGGGAACGACTCAATCTAAGACCTATGTCCAGAAAGAATCAGCTAGATATCTGATAGTAATACCAACGTGGCTACTCAAAAACTATACTGAGCGAATATGACATTCAAAAATTGATTGGTTTGCACCCAAGTTAACACTCTGTGACTTCCTTTCCCACTTCATTTGCTAACGAAAGGAAAGCGATACTACAAATAGCGCAACTAGTAGTAACCATGATACTCAACAGTATTGCACATAGTAGTCAACAGTAACAGTGTCTTGCGTTTTATTTTCTATTAAATGTTCGGTTTCTTTTTGGACAGAAAAAAAGTATACTTACTTTAATAAATTCTCGTTCTCACTATACTCTCACTCTAACATATATACAAATGTTAGCCACTTAAAATTTAATCGACTTTTGAGAATGGGGGTGAATAATTTTGAAGTATTAAAGATGAGGTAAAACTAATTTAATATTTAATTTAACGCTTAGTTCACTTAGATACAAGCTAACAAAATCACATGTTCAGTAAATTCCTATTTTCTTCATACGAATCAGTCTCATACACCTTACTGCTGTGATTTATAGAGTGTCAGGAACGTAATTTCTTATACACGCATATCTTTCGAAAGGTAATAAAGTTTTCATGAAGGAAACTCGAAAAAGGCAAGCAAAAAAACTGGAAAGCCAAATGTGATAATATGATTTATAAAGAAAAGTGTTTCTGTTTTGAAATAAAGTTGTAAGTTAGTAAGCAGTCTGGTGATAAATAAAATAAGAGGACTTTTTCAGTCTATTTGGGTTTCTAGTTACAAAATATATGTCAGGATACATACGTATATACAGAGTGGCCTATAAAATTTGTTTGGCTTAGGGCAGAACTTGGGTACTTTAGATGTTACCGATATTTTACCGGAACTCCAAGCTCTATTTTGGGTAAACACAAATCATTACGAAGAATATGTTGTAATGAACTCCTGACAGTTTGAATTTGTAACAAACTAACACTATAACGCACTGCCCAGCTGCATCACTTTCTGTTGAAATATCTTCAAAATGCTGCAACCATTTTTAATCAATTAAAATTAAATGCAGGGCTTAATTTAGGCCATGTAAATGAAATTGGAAGCAAGAAATACTTTTCCAAGAATTGAAGTTAAACTCTGGCTCTCCACCATGCCACTTCCGACTGGTTCGGTGAAAGTTATACAAAATGAATTTTAAAAATCAGTTTAGATAGATTAGGTTAGTTGACTTAGATTAAAGACTTGAAAGTGTGATCAAAGTGAATTAAAAACTCCTAGTAGGCTTAAGAACGTCAAATCCGTCTATTATATTGGTATATATATTATATATATATATATATATATATATATATATTATATATATATATATATATATATATATATATATAATACTTAACAATTTTCTTGAACCATCAATTTATATTTGTTTTCAATTCTTGGGCTTTGGGTTCGTTTTATGAATATTTGGTATTTAAATGAAACTTAAATTGACGTTTCGCCCTTTGGTTTAGAGCATTTTCATTTTTTTCTTTATTTCTACAAATTATACAAAATATAAAAATATAAAAATAATTTACATTTAGGTACACTAGTACAATACAAATTATTTAACACACACAACCATAAACTATTTACATAAATTCTTAGTTCTACCTTTAAAAATTAAAATCACATGGGACCTACCTTGAATCTCACATATTTTATTTACTACTGACAAGTCGTAGTGGCATTCTTATCGAATGTAGATTTTATTTTGTATTATTGATCCGTAATTTTTTTTTTTTTTTTGTTATTTGAATATTAAGCAGGTAGTCTTTTTGTTAATATATTAAGGATGAGTATACACTTTAAAATATTACCTTATTAAATTTGTATAAATATGGCTAATTCCTTTTATATCACTTTTATCATTGACTGTAAATTTCTCATTTTTTTTAATTTCGATCATTTCTTTTATTGCAAGTTTTCCAATATTAATGTCCCTGTTTAAAATCTTTGTTTCATTAAAGTTGAAGTCATGTCCAAGTTCCGTTGTGTGTTTATGAAGTGTCGTTGTTGCATTTTTTGTATACTTGTATCCGTTGAGTCTGTTTTTTAATAATTGGGTCGTCATACCAATATAATGCATTGGGCAATCTGCACAAGGTACCGAATAAACTACGTTGGATTGGTTCATGGTTGGTACCTGGCTTTTCAAGTTTGTAAATAGTGAGCTTAGTTTGTTCTGCGTTTTGTGACAAACAGTTATGTCATATTTTTTTAGAGTGCCTCCTAGTTTTTCTGATAAATCGCGTGTATAAGGTAGTGGGAGAAATTTGTTCTGATTTGTTCTTTGGTTTCCTCTTTTTTGATTTTTTTATTATAGAATTTGTATGTCCTTGTTTTTATTGTTTGGTTGATGTCTTTTTCTCTAAATCCATTTTGTATTAACACTGATTTCATTTGATTCAGTGCTTTCGGTCTTAAATTTGGTGAGGTCAGCGCTATTGCCCGGTCTGTTAAACCGACAATAACACTTACCTTTTGTGCCTTTGTGTGATTAGAGTAGAAATTCAAATACCTGCCAGACCACGTTGGTTTAGTATACCATTTAGTGATTATTTTGTTATGTTTTCTAATTAAAGTTGTACCCAGGAAATGTATTTCATTGTTATTTTCGATTTCTGAAGTAAATTGCAATTTTTAATGGAAACTGTTGAAATCATGCAGGACTTTAGCAGTGTTATCTGTTGTAACTGCCAATAAACAATCAACCACAAGTCTTTTGAAAAATAGTATGTTGTACTCTAAATTATTTATAACACTTTCTTCTAAATGCTCCATAACCAATTGAACTATTACTGAGGATATAGGAGAGCCCATGGCACACCCTTCTATTTGTTGATAGAATTTGTCTTGATATTGGAAATAATTAGTATTTAAAGTAAGGTTAACTGCTTCAATAAAGTTTTCTTTTGATATTGTTGTGTGTTCTGTTAATAGATCCCATTTTTTGTTTATGGCAGTCTATACAAGTTCTTTAGGTATATTTGTGTATAATGACACAACATCTAGTGAAAGAAGTTTATAGTTTTGTGGTATGTTTATCGTGTCAATGAATTCTTTAAATGTGAATGAATCTTTGATAAAAAAGTTATTTTTTACCTGTAATATTAGATATACATTTCGCTAGGTATTTTGAAAGTTTATAAAGAGGTGATTTTAAAACATGATACGATTGGCCTTAGCGGTATGTTTTGTTTATGCAATTTGGGTAAACCATAAATTTTAGGTGACACTGCGTTGTTTATAATTAACCTTTTGGCTTCTTCATTACTTATTTCTTTCTTATTTAATAGTTTTTTTTATAAAAAGCGTTGTTTGTAACGATACAAAAAATGAAAATACAACTTCAATATGGTTAGAAAATATTTCCGATACACTGATACCGAATGAAATAGCAGAAGTTTTGTCCTTGGGTCCTAATTTTGCACTAGATATAACCACAGAAAAAGAGATGCCTGTTGCAGAATATATTGCGTCCGTTGAGTCAGTAATAAAAGAGAAAGACACAATTAGAGCTAATATAACTAATATTATAACCAATCACAAAACTAAAATTAAAAACAACAAACAAAAAATGAACCTATTGCAAAAAAGAATCAAAAAAAACTTATACCGTACGAAACAATTTATTAAAGACAACCCCCAGATTGTAATAGCAAAACCAGATAAAACTAATAAAACTGTCATAATGAACACCAAAGATTATGAATCCAAGATGGAAACCCTTCTTAATGACCAAAATACATATAAGAAACTTAATAGTGACCCCACGAACGTTTTCCAAAAGAAAAAACAACGCCTTTATAAAAAAAACTATTAAATAAGAAAGAAATAAGTAATGAAGAAGCCAAAAGGTTAATTATAAACAACGCAGTGTCACCTAAAATTTATGGTTTACCCAAATTGCATAAACAAAACATACTGCTAAGGCCAATCGTATCATGTTTAAAATCACCTCTTTATAACCTTTCAAAATACCTAGCCAAATGTATATCTAATATTACAGGTAAAAATAACTTTTTTATCAAAGATTCATTCACATTTAAAGAATTCATTGACACGATAAACATACCACAAAACTATAAACTTCTTTCACTAGATGTTGTGTCATTATACACAAATATACCTAAAGAACTTGTACAGACTGCCATAAACAAAAAATGGGATCTATTAACAGAACCCACAACAATATCAAAAGAAAACTTTTTTGAAGCAGTTAACCTTACTTTAAATACTAATTATTTCCAATATCAAGACAAATTCTATCCTATATCCTATATCCTCAGTAATAGCTCAATTGGTTATGGAGCATTTAGAAGAAAGTGTTATAAATAATTTAGAGTACAACATACTATTTTTCAAAAGATTTGTGGATGATTGTTTATTGGCAGTTACAACAGATAACACTGATAAAGTCCTGCATGATTTCAACAGTTTCCATCAAAAATTGCAATTTACTTCAGAAATCGAAAATAACAATGAAATACATTTCCTGGATACAACTTTAATTAGAAAACATAACAAAATAATCACTAAATGGTATACTAAACCAACGTGGTCTGGCAGGTATTTGAATTTCTACTCTAATCACACAAAGGCACAAAAGGTAAGTGTTATTGTCGGTTTAACAGACCAGGTAATAGCGCTGACCTCACCAAATTTAAGACCGAAAGCACTGAATCAAATGAAATCAGTGTTAATACAAAATGGATTTAGAGAAAAAGACATCAACCAAACAATAAAAACAAGAACATACAAATTCTATAATAAAATAATCAAAAAAGAGGAAACCAAAGAACAAAATCAGAACAAATTTCTCCCACTACCTTATACACGCGATTTATCAGAAAAACTAGGAGGCACTCTAAAAAAATATGACATAACTGTTTGTCACAAAACGCAGAACAAACTAAGCTCACTATTTACAAACTTGAAAAGACAGGTACCAACCATGAACCAATCCAACGTAGTTTATTCGGTACCTTGTGCAGATTGCCCAATGCATTATATTGGTATGACGACCCAATTATTAAAAAACAGACTCAACGGACACAAGTATACAAAAAATGCAACAACGGCACTTCATAAACACACAACGGAACTTGGACATGACTTCAACTTTAATGAAACAAAGATTTTAAACAGGGACATTAATATTGGAAAACTTGCAATAAAAGAAATGATCGAAATTAAAAAAAATGAGAAAATTTACAGTCAATGATAAAAGTGATATAAAAGGAATTAGCCATATTTATACAAATTTAATAAGGTAATATTTTAAAGTGTATACTCATCCTTTATATATTAACAAAAAGACTACCTGCTTAATATTCAAATAACAAAAAAAAAAAAATTACGGATCAATAATACAAAATAAAATCTACATTCGATAAGAATGCCACTACGACTTGTCAGTAGTAAATAAAATATGTGAGATTCAAGGTAGGTCCCATGTAATTTTAATTTTTAAAGGTAGAACTAAGAATTTATGTAAATAGTTTATGGTTGTGTGTGTGTTAAATAATTTGTATTGTACTAGTGTACCTAAAATGTAAATTATTTTTATATTTTTATATTTTGTATAATTTGTAGAAATAAAGAAAAAAATGAAAATGCTCTAAACCAAAGGGCGAAACGTCAATTTAAGTTTCATTTAAATACCAAATATTCATAAAACGAACCCAAAGCCCAAGAATTGAAAACAAATATATATATATATATATATATATTATATATATATATATATATATAAATATATATATATATATATATATATATATATATATATATATATATATATATATGAGCAAAAAAATCGACTCAGACTATTTGGGTTCATTGAGCACGGATCCTAGAATTTAGTATTCATATATTTTTATGAGTTTTAGGATCATTTGAAAGTCCGTTCTATTCAATTTCAAATTCCATAGTATACCTCATGCTTTTTACTAATTAAAATGATTGGAATGGGAAACAAAGAGAACAAGGATAGAAAATAGGGATAAAAGAAAGGAAAAATTAAACAAATTTTAAGTTTAACAATTAAACGTATTGACAAAAACCAAAATCAATATTTTCTATTCCCCCCTAGCCCTTATTACTTTCAGCTTCCAGCCGGTTTTTCATGGAGCTGGTGAGCTTTCTCACCACTGTCTGTGGGATTATTCTCCACTCTTCTGCCATTCCCAGTTTCCTCAATTCCAATTTAAATTCTTCCTCTTCAGGTTTATGGTCTATTCCTTTGAGCATGGATTCATGCAGTTTTTTAAGGTTGTGTGGAATATGCGTGAAACTCGAGGTTTGTTGATGCCCTATCTGTTAGTGGACTATCCTATGCTTCGAATGTTGCGTAGTTAAATGTAATGTTAGGTTTCGTGCTGTTTTGGTCACACATAGATTCTATTCATTTTGTTGTATCTCCTCTAATATTCCTAAGACTATTGATGGTGGTTATATATGTTTTTGCCAAGCTATTTCGTATTTCCTTGTCCATTTTTTGGGCTCATTTGTGCCGCTATTGTTGTATTCTTTCTTTGGTTCTATTTGTTTAAGTTGGTAGTATTTTTTCTTAGTCGTCACTGCCTATGTGTCTTCATGTTGCTCTAGTGGCCTTTATTTTTTGTTCCTTTCAGATATTTATCTTAGGAATTTTGTTCCTTAATTTTTTCACGACATCGTCATTGAGTAGAGAATAAGACCTCCTGTAAAAAGTATTTTACATTAAAATGCAATCAATCAGTCATTATTTCTGGTTTCTTTTCCCTATATAAAATTAAAATATAAAATTTCTGCCAATCTAGCAATAACTTTTAAGAGTTTTCAAAAGGTCACTTATTACTTGCAGTTTAGATAGATCCAGTGTTATTTTTGTTTTGCTTATAACACTCTGAAAACTTAAATTGTTCACGTCATTCAAGCTCAACTCCGTTTCTCAGCGATCGAGAGTTTGAGGATTTAATGAGGAATTTTCCACTCCCTTATCTTTGAAACTGTCAGCGGCATCGCTCGGGTTCTTATTAGGTTTTCACTCTACCGAATTTACTATACTTTACGACTATCGTAATGCAGGTTAAGTCTATCACTTTCCTAACCACTCTCGTGGAGTTTTATATACTCTTGAACTTCGTGTCCACGTCTCCTCTATGTTTCATCCTACTCAGTAAAACCTCTACCTCTCACTATCTGGTTGTTTAAAATTTACACGGAGATGCAAGATCTTTGAGAAAATAATACTTAGGTTGAAAAGTTTTTGGTCGGACACACAGATGTCGCAATTTTCAAAAACTCCTTATGATTTTTAAGAAGTACCAGTCTTCAAACCATAGGTGTCAAAATTTCATGACATTTCGACGATTAGTTTACAAGTTACGGTGATTTTAGTGACTCTACTTTTAATATTTTCAATACAATGGAAAAAATAATCGAATTTTGTGTGTCGGTTAAACACTGTTTTTTGACGGGATTTTTTTTTTTATGGGTTCAGCACACGTGCTGCAGGGAAGTCCCTAAAGCGCTCCAGGAGCGGCATGAGTGCGGAAAAAGCGATTCACGTTGTTCTTGAATCGCTGTAAATTGTACTCGGTGGGAAACACAGCGCTGGGCAAATTATTCCAAAATACCTTTCTAGCAAAGCAATGGATTGATAAGTGTTATGGACCCTGGAAAATTACTCATCATTTACTGGTATGTTGAATTTAAACGCGGTCGTACAGGTACAAATGATGCGGAACGCTCTGAACGCCGAAATGAGGTGGTTACACTGCAAAAGATCAAAAAAATCCACAAAATTGTTTTGGGTGACCGTAGGGTAAAATTGCGTGAGATAGCTGACACCCTAAAGATATCAAAAGAACGTACTGGTTATATTTTGCATGAACATTTGGGCATGAGAAAGCTTTGTTCGAAATGGGTACCACGTTTGCTCATAGTGGACCATAAACAACAAGGTGTTGATGATTCTGAGCGCTATTTAGACCTGTTGAAGTGCAATAAAAAGGATTTGTGACAATGGATCCACCACTATACACCGGAATCAAATCGATAGTCAGCTGAGTCGACAGCAGCTTATGAAGGCCACCCGAAGCGACCAAAGACACAACAGTCGGCTGGGAAGATTTTGACCTCTGTATTTTAGGATACGCATGGAATAATTTTCATCGACTGGGCTGAGAAGGCAAAAACCATCAATAGCAAGTATTATATAAAGTTATTGATGCACTTGAAGGCAGAAATCGCAATAAACAGCCCCAAATGAACAAGAAAAAAGTGTCCTTTCATGAAGACAATGCATCGTGTCACAAGTCAACGGTTACGATTGTAAAATTGATTGAACTTAAGTTCGAAATTCTTCTTCATCCGTATTCTGCAGATTTGGCCCCCAACGACTATTATCTATTCGCAGACCTCAAAAAAATCCTCGCAGGAAAGAGATTTGGTTCCAATGAAGAAGTTATCGCCGAAACTGAGGCCTATTTTGAAGGCAGAGACAATTTCTTCTACAAGAAAGGTATAGAAATGTTAGAAAAGCGTTGGACTGATTGTATCGCTCTTGAAGGAGACTATATTGGTCAATAATGTCGAATTTTGCAAAAAAAATGTGTTCTGAGTAGCTATGCCAAAAACTTTTCAGCCTACGTGTAATTTATTTCATTTATTCTTGAACTAACCTCTCTGGTAGTAATCAATTTGGTTAGATGAATCTTGTATTATTTATCTGAACTAACCTGGGCTAACTACTGTCCTCCACTAACCAAGATCTTTTAAAATTACATATAAAACCTTATTTTTTGAGAAATTTATTTTTTATATATTTATCCACTCAAAAAGGTTGTTGATGAAATCTTTTCTTTCAATAATTATGTTTTCTAAAATTCTAAATTTGGTAAATAAACTAATTCCTTAACGTTTACTATCGTTAAAAAAGTCTTGATGCAAAACAAATGACGTGATCATACAGTGGACTTTTGGGCTATTACAGCAAATATTAGTTCTACTTAAATGGCTTAGTACACCTAAATGTGTTTTCCCGAGCTACAATGTTAAAGTAATTACTCTTTATTAGTCCTGTTATAACACACTTAAGTTCATAAATAAACAGACATTAATTATTTTATATTTTCTTTATAAACCTACTAATTAATGTCTAAAATTTCATCTCAACATTAAACCCAGACAAGCATAATTTTCTAAATTAATTAATTGAAATATTTAAATATGTTACTTCAGCAATAACAAATCTATTAATGTTACTTAATATTACTTAACTTCTGAAATAGAAAATAATTACAAAATCTTAAATGCAACCAGTTGACACATTGGAACTGACAATTTCAAAATAATATCCATCAACCAGATAAACTCCTGGACAAAATTAACGCAACAATCTGAAAATTAATTTATCTTTTTCTTATGACAGTTTTAAAGTTTATCGAGTATTTGAATAGTAGGCTATGTATATTTTGTTTCGTTGTTCATGACAGAAATCAAAATTCGTTTAGATTTACAGTTTTAAAGAACTGTTTAGAAGATAAACAATTTTCTGTAATAATGCTATAGATTTTCTTTAAAAGTAAGCTTATAAATTGTTCCCTTTTTTCAAAGTAATACGTTTTTGTGGTAGACTGTTTTATTTTTTTTTGACCCCGAAGAATTAGAAAAATGAATCGAACAAGGAATTTAACTGAACACGAGGTAGTCCGAGCCTCAGTTTTATTGGACGAGGGATATTGTCAAAGTTATGTTGCCAATTTGTTAGGCAAACATCGTTCCATAATAAGTCGTATGGTAAGACGCTTGAATGAACTTATTCTAGAAGGCTAGGGCAAGGGCGAAAACGATGCACTAGCGACCTAGATGAACGTTTTATAAGACAATACACTTTAAGAAACAGGACTGTCACTAGTTCTATAATAAGAAACGAACTCGAAGCTGTTTGTAATGTCACAATTTGTTCTAAAACAGTTAGAAGACGGTTAAATGAAGCTGGATTAAACAGTAGGAGACCAGCCACTGCACCCTTGCTTACTAGAGAGAACAGAGTTGCCAGGTTACGTTTTGCTCGAAATCACGAAAACTGGTCTGTGGATGATTGCAAACAAGTTTTCTTCACAGATGAAACTAGGGTTAGTCTAAAATATCCGGATGGTCGTGAGCGAGTATGGCGAAAACCAGGAGAGAGGTTTGCTCAATGCAATGTCTCTGCAAGGATTCCATTCGGCGGTGGCTCTGTTATGTTCTGGGGTGGCATCTGCTTTGATGCTCGCACAGAGTTAGTTCCTGTCCGTACGAGATCCATGAATGCTGACTACTATCTTGAGAATATTTTAATAGAACATGTGATGCCTTTCGGTCATTTTGTGGGGCCCAATTTCCTGTTTATGCAAGACAACGCTCGACCTCACGTGGCTAGGGAGGTACTCGATTATCTTAATCAAGTTGATATACCGATTATGCAATGGCCACCAAAAGGCCTGGATCTGAATCTGATAGAACATGTATGGGATCACCTTAAGAAAAATGTGAAACGTCATATACCTGCACCTAGAAACCTGAGGGAACTTGAAAATGCAGTTATCACAGAATGGGAGCAAATTCCTCAAGATTTTATCCAAAATTTAATTAGAAGCATGCCTAGGCGCATAAACGCTGTCATCCGAAGTAGAGGAGGCAACACACGCTACTAGAGTCCCAGTTACACCATTAATTTTGCTGCTAGTGTCCCAGTTTATTTTTTTTTCATTATTACATAACTTCAACCATTTTGTTATTATGTCTTAAGAATAATTTTACTTCGAATCTTATAGAGACATTTGGTAGCTAATTCACTTTTAAAGTATCCGAATAAGTTTTTTCTAACTTATAGTGTAACCAATGTTCATAAAAAATTATTAAAATTAATTCATTATAGAGATTTGTATGATTTAATATATTGTTGCGTTAATTTTGTCCAGGAGTGTATTAACAACACTAACCATATAATAAAGATGTTGGTAAATGTTCCAGTCTAACCGGCTGTCAACTTCGAACTAACGATAGCAGTTTCAAAGCAAAGAACTATCTCTTATCTTTTTCTAGTCCCGGAAAGGCAAATATGCAATATAAACAAAAAAACTAGATTTGAACATTTTGCGGAGAAGAGGCTTTAGCGGAAAGATCTGTATGCAAGGGCCTCGCTAAGTTTAGAGCTGGTGATTTCAGCTTTAAAAACAATAACATTCTGATAGATCCTCTATCAGTAATGATAACCAGCTCACGATATTGATGAAGAAGAATCCACATTAGGCGAAACGTGAATTAGCAAAGAGATTATAATAATCAAAAACTACCACCAACGAGAATTTTATAAATATTACAACTCATAGGTTCGGCACAATTTAAGAGACATTTTCAAATGCGACTTGCTGTGTAAAAGTGACGAAAATTCACCTTTTTAGAAGCAAATAGTGCTAGGATAGATTCTTCACAATCAAGTAAAGAGAAAGAACCCTGAGGAAAGCGATATGAACCATCGTTACGCATTCCAAAAGCCAGTATTTATCCAAAGAAAATCATGCTCTGTCTGGTGGGTTTGGGAAGTAACTTTATATTATAAGTTTCTATCATACAACCAGTTGCTAATTTCTAACGAGTAATACTCGTACCTGAATGAACGAGCATAGCGAGTCAGACAAAATGACCAGAATTAACTAATTATCGTACCGTCACGACAATACTAGGTCTCATGTCTCTGTGAGTACGTTACTAAAATTGTTGAAAATAGTTGAAATGTGCTAGCTACTGCATCTGCTATATTTACCAGATACTGTACCTTCTGACTTCCAGCTATTTATAAAACTTCGCCTGAAGACACAAAAAATTCTGGAAAGCTGCATGAAACGGATATATATATATATATATATATATATATATATATATATATATATATATATATATATATATATATATATAAATATAAATGACGCCTGTGAATTATTTGAAATATCGGCAAGAATTTTCCGGACGGTCTGATAAATTGTCAATTATATCAATTGATTTAGATAATTTGTAAGAAAGAAAAAACATTGTTGTCAACGCTGATTTGTTATAATTTTTTTGATTAATTTCCAGGACACTACTGATTAGAATTTATGCTAATAAAGTTTTACAGGGTGAGTCAACTATAGAGTAAAGTTCATTATCTCATTTGTTTCGGGAATGACGAAAAAATATGTGTGTGTGGGTTGATATAACATCAGTTTTTGGAACATCCTGTTTTCTAATTTATTTTTAAATTCTGCGTAAAGTTTTTTTATTAATAATATTATATACCTAAACCTAGTAGTTTCTCTAATATTTCAATTTTTTTTTTAAATACTAGGTTTCACTTTTGTAAAAATTTGCCAGTAGCGCGCCATTGTTTCTGAATGTGGAATACTCATAATTGGTACGAGCATTATATAGAGATGAAAAAAAAAGATATATGTAAAGAAATTTGAGTTAGATGCTACAGGATGTTCAAATAAATTTAGGCATTTCGACTATTTTAAATTGAAATATCGCAAATTTTTTAAATGACACACCCTGTGTATTATTATTTTTTCTGATAGATTTTACAAAACCCTCCAACTTTTGTTAAGTATGTTATATATCTTTTCTAATAGTTTTCGTTTTTTTTTTTGAATTCTTCAGTTTTTACCCTTATTTTTAATACACTTACACTATTGTGAAAACATAAACAAATAGTTAATAATAACTTTAATATAGTTTAACTTATCTAATGATTAATTAATATGACGTAATAAATGTTCAAAGATATGCCCGTCTACTTGAATACACATGTTTAGTCGTTTTACTATACACTAAGCGACCAATGGTTTTGGTTTTGAACTTCCCGGACCCAAAATGCATTAACTGTTGAATAATAATGCATGTTATGGCTGTTAACTACTCCATTACTGCGAAAAGTAGCTCCATCAGAATACATTATTTTGGATAAAAAATTTGGATCGGCTTCTATTGCTCCATTCATGGTGGTACAAAAGTTTACTCGTCAAAATCACTGTCTTGAAGTTCTTGGTGTAGTTCCATATGAAAGGGAAGATACTTGTATTTTCTCGTGGTGCGATTAGCCGTAGATTGGGAAGTGTCAGATAAGTCAGCTAGTTGACGGCTGCTGACCTGGGGATTATCTTCAACATATAGTAAAATCTCCATTTCTTCTTCTTCATTGGTAGCATTCTGGTTTACTCCTTTTCGTTTCGTGTACTCAACGCTACCACTACCATCAAACCGTTCCATTAAGCACTGAAAAGATTTTCTAGATGATATACGTCTATTATTGTACTTCGTTCCGTAAAGCCTTACTGCCAAAAGACAATTTTTTCCCGCCTGGCCCAGCATATAAACCATATCATTAATTCATAACTATTACGTTTATACGTCACTTACTACAACAATTTAAACTATTTTTCCTTGCTTAACTATGGCAACTATGATATAGCCTAAGTGTATTAAAAACAAGGGTAAAAATTGAAAAATTCAAAATAAATCAAAAACTATTAGAAGTAGATACAGTTAAAAACAGTTGGAGGGTATTGTAAAATCTATCAGAAAAAATTATAATATACAGCGTGTGCTATTTAAAAAATTTGAGATTTTTCAATTTAAAATCGTTGAAATGCATAAATTAATTTTGTAGCATCTAACTCAAATTTCTTTACATATATCTTTTCTTCATCTTTATAGAACGCTTGTACCAATTATGAATATTCCACCTTCAGGAACAATGGCAATACTAGCAATTTTTTACAAAACCGAAAACTAGTATTTCATTAAAAAAATTTAAATATTAGAAAAACTACTAGGTTTAGGTAAATAACGTTATTAATAAAAAAATTATACAATTTTCCGCAGAATTTAAAAATAAATTAAAAAATAGGATGTTATATTATATGTAAAAAAAAACATATTATATCGGCCACATTTTTTTGAAGTACCCTATATACTCTATACATTTTTTCGTCATTCCCGAAATAATGAACTCTATCGTTGACCCTGTACAAGGAATATACACACTGGGGTTCGAACATCTCGTTATAGAGATTTGAAGATTTATTAAGTGGACAGGAATAATATAAACAGGCAGGAGGTAATAGAAAAACTCGAAATGGTGTTGGTATAAAGAAATATAAATAATAAACGACAAACATATTTGAATAGCGGTGGTAGACATGGTACCAACTTATTGAAGTAAGTAGTAGCTTTTCACTTATTAATTTATTCTCCCTGAAATTTGCTTACTACTGAGATTTTTGCCTTGTGGAATAAAAGTCTCTTAAGAAATCTGGTCGTGAAAATTTAAATTGAGCATAAATGCAAGTAATGGAAAGAACTACTTACGTTTGTACTCAACTCTAATGTTTTACGTTATATTATCTATCCATTTATTATTGGGTTAAGAAAAAAAAAGAATTTGTATTGTAAGTGTAGAAGGAGAGAGTCTAAATTGTTAATGACCAAATTTAATAATGTAAACTTTGCAATTCATTACTATTTGCCACCAAAAGTATCGTATAGAGCAAAAAACGAATCTAATAAAAACATAATATAAAAATTTTAGTGTGTATCAGGGTTTGGATTAGATTGAAATATAGGGCTAAATAGAGAATTAAGTGAAAACAGTACAATTTTTTTAAAACTTTTAACATAAATAGAATATTTATCTTTCAGCGATTACCTATTGCTATTGATTTTATACATTTTTATGTATTCGGATTACACCAACCTTGACTAGCCCAGACAAAACATTAGCCAACCTGTAAGAATTTGTAGTGTGTGTGTTTGATTTTACACATATTTATGTATTCGGATTACATCACTCTTGACTAGCTCAGACAAAACATTAGCAAACCTGTAAGGTGAGATTTTGAGATTAGATTTTGGATACTATAGCTGTATTTCTATTATTTTATATAGTTTTGCATGTAAAATAGTAAATCTGTACAAAATCGACATTAATTATAAAGGAACTTCGGCTTAGCGATAGGCGAACTTAACCAACAACGACCGCTATCAGTACTAGGGTGACTGACCGCTTCGGAAAGTAAAGAGTGTTTATAAGACAGATAGGTTATAAACAAGAATAGAAATTTTATATTTTGTATTAAGTTTAATCGTATACCTATCTTGTATAACTTGTACTACTTTTTGAAGATTTTCTGCCTTGTATCTTTTTATTTCTAGATTTAATACTTCTAAGTTACCACAACAATTTATTAACTCGCACTTCGTCTTAATAGACGAAAACACATGAGGTATGACTTAAAAATAAGAGATTTGTTTTAAGAAAGACTAAAAGATTTATACTTTCTCCTACAATACCCTAGATTCACTATTGGAAGTAATATTACTGGATAATATTCTTCTTCTTACGACGCCGTCTCCTCACGAAGATCCATATAGCTAAACGAGCTTTAGAAACTGCTGCTCGAAAAATATCACTCGAAGCACATCCAAACCACCTTCTCATGTCCTTCAGCCCAGAATTCTGTCGTCTTTCGATCGATCGTTTGCCCTTTATTTTACCTTCAATAATTAGACGTAGCAATTCGTACTTTGGGCCCCTCATTGTATGTCCGAAGTATTAAGTTTTTCCTATTTTTATGGTTGTTAGTAATTCCTTCGTTTTGTTCATTCTTTCTAGTACTTCTGTGATTTTTATTTTCTGTACCCAGGAGATGCGAAAAAGGCGTCTATAAATGTACATTTCAAAAGATTCCAGTCTTCTCTCAGTGTCGGGATGAAGAGTCCAGCAATACATCTATACAATACAAGCAGAATACATATGCTCTCACCATTCTCATTCGGAGTTCGAGACTGAGACTTGTGCAATGGAAAAAATTATTCATATTTATTTATGTTACCCGGGCCTGTTCAAGTCGGGAATATATTTACTTTATTGGGTCACCCTCTTCATTTATATTAGTTCCCAAATATTTAAATGTGGAGACCTAATCTATGGATTTTTTCCTAATTTCGACGGATTCTGGTAGTAGATTTTTCTTTACTAAGTTGGGAATGTGGAATCTTTGACACTCAGTATATATCACCACTACACCAAACACTTTATTTTTGCACTCGCCGCGCGTTTCGCTAACCATGTTAGCTTCATCAGGAGCGATGATTGACTAAAGCTAAACTACGAATCTACCCTATTTATACTTAGCCTAACCCTGAAATTACTCAGGCGGAACTAATGGAATAGGCAAGACCATCAGTTCCAGTCAAGTAACCAGGAAGGGGGGACTCTAAGGAATAGGCCTTCTGCCTATTATTAACTACTCTTACATTTTATAATTTCCATACGTATGCGTTCAACAATCTCCTATCAGATGCATTTTATATTAATCTTAGATTATCTAATGTCACAATATGATCAGCTTCAAGGGCATGTTCGGCAATGCTACACTTTTCTGTTCTGCTGTATTTTAAGTGTGTTAAATGTTCTTTAAATCGTGTTTTTAATTGACCTTTTTGTTTGCCCAACATACTTTTTGTCACAAGTATTACAACTAATTTCATAAATTCCACTTTTCTCACCATTAAGAATCTTATCTTTGGGATTTCCTAAGATATTCCTCAAGTTGTTTGATGACTTATAGACTAAAGTCTTACTTACTTATTAAATACCTTATTGAGTCCCTTGCTATATTCCGGATTATATGGTATGGAGACATACTTGGTGTTATTTTCTTCACGTGTAAAAAAAAAGGTGGAATTCTGAATATTAAACCTAAATTTATGTCTATTTAGTAGCTTATTTACTAAGCCATCGTATTAAGTCTAGTTATATTTCTAATGCGATTCCTTTCTTTATTAAAGTTTACTCTATTCAGAGGGAAAGTGACTAAACGATGAACTAAAAAATGTAGTGAGGCTAATTTGTGTTGTTTCCAATGAAATGAATCATTAGAAATATATCTATCTGTTACTGTATCCTTCCTATAGATATCAAATTCTAATCTATTTATTATTTTTATTAATTAAAATATCTAGAAAAGGCACTTGTCCTTTGCTCTAAATTTCGTAAGTTTTATTTAATTTACAAACAAAATCATCAATATTTGCTTTCTTTGTATCAAAAATCGCGAAAATATCATCCACATATCTATACCATACCCTTGGGAAATATTCGAATTCTTGACTGGCTCATGAATGTTTCATTCATGTTTTTCTTATATTTACAGTTGATCCAAATCTTTTGCTGGCTGTTATGACTTGATCGATCAGTTGTTGGAGATCTTTGATATTATTTGCCAATAGAACAGTATCATCAGCATATCGTATGTTGTTCAGTGTTTTTTCATTAACTATTATTCCTTCAGTGGATTCATAGATTGCCTCATTAAACCCAGCATCAGAATAAAGATTGAACAAAAGTGGAGAGAGAATGTATCCCTATGTTATACCTTAGATTATTTTTATGCTTTTGGGGTCTTCCAGCCGAATTCCGAACATCCACTGATTGATAATATTGCAGCGCTGAAATTGGCAAACTTCAGTCTTTATTGAATTAATGTTTTCAAAAATAAATTTTTATCAAGATTAACTCTGCTGTTCCCCTGTCACTGCCGTTAGGTTCTTTTGACCATAAACTGCTTACAACATCGAGTATTCTACCAACCAGTGACAGAGAGGCGCCTAAACCGAGCAAGACTTGGCACTACAAATCTGCTAAATGGGAAGAACTCATGGAATATTTTCGAAGTTTCTATTGGTTAGACGTTTGTTTTCGATTCGACGATCCATCTGACTGCGCCAAGGAGGATTCCGATGTTATTTTGGCTGATATGGAAGCTTACATCCCTTTTTCGAAGAAATGTCCTTCCAACAGCAAGCCTTGGTCCGACTGAAAATGCAAAGAAGCTGTTGCTTCTAAACATCCTCCTTACCGACAATGGCGTTAAAATCCTATCTCGGTAAATAGTAACACCTTTGTTCGTGCCAGGGACAGATGCAAAGAAATTATAGACGAAACCAAGGAGGCACACAATAAACGCATTAGAAACAAACTTCTCCCTTATTTCAACAATTCCAGGTCCTTTTGGTGAGTCGCTAATCCACCATACCACCACTCACACGGTCAGATAATTCTATTGCAACAACACCTGTTGAGAAAGTGAACTTTTTGGCTGAACTTTTTGCTTAACACTCTACTGTCGATTTCCAAGGAAAAACACCACCTACTATTCCCATAGTGCAGTCAAGGATGCCCGATATTCTCTTCTGACATACGTAAAACGTATTTTAATGAAACTAGATACCAAAAAAACTTCTGGAGCTGATGGAATACTTGCCACAGTGCTCAAAAACTGTGCGAGGGAACTAAAACTAGTTTTCTGTAGACTTTTCAACCTATCCTACAGAAAGGGAATATTTCCTTCCTGCTGGAAATGTGCCACAGTTAACACAATTAACTACCGACAGTTGCCCTGCTTTCAATAATATCAAAAGTCATGGAAAAGGCTATCTTCTAAAATATTTTGAAGGATTCAACATTATTAGCGATCATCAATATGGCCTTCGTAAACGTAGATCAACAGGAGATCTTCTGACTTATGTAACATATGTTTGGAACAACGTAATTGAACACTTTGGAGAATCTCGAGCGGTTGCTCTTGATATGTCCAAGGCATTCGACCATGTTTGATACGATTGATTGTTGCCTAAGCTACACTCTTCTGATATGTCTGAAAAGTTCGGTTTGTGGCTCTCATATTTCTCTCTCTCTCTCTGTCTCTCGCATTTACATTAACGATCTGCTGCAAAAGACCGGGAATCTAATTTATAGCTTCGCAGATGACTTCTTATCTTTCATTCACTTTGAACGCTCGGACATCGACTGCTTAGGCTAATATGCGCAGACAGCAGAAATTCTATCTTGGGATGAGAGTAACCAAGTGGAATTTAATGCTATAAAAACCC
Organism: Pachyrhynchus sulphureomaculatus; assembly: GCA_019049505.1. Taxonomy (NCBI): domain Eukaryota; kingdom Metazoa; phylum Arthropoda; class Insecta; order Coleoptera; family Curculionidae; genus Pachyrhynchus; species Pachyrhynchus sulphureomaculatus. The sequence goes on along the minus strand of CM032446.1, from coordinate 81,397,417 downwards.
AGGCGGCATATTTTACTAAAAAATTAATGTTGCTGAACCCGACATAGTTATGTCGGGGCACTCCATTCCTCTAGCATCGTCAATTAATTTGTTGGGCGTTCATTTGGGAGCAAATATGTCTTGACATGAATATGTTGCACGCGTAGCAAAGCTGGGAATATTATTTCGAACCAGAAAGCTTTACAGCCCATAACAACTGTTAATTCTGTACAAAGCTCAAACTCAACCAACTATGGAATACTGTTCCCATATTTGGGGCTCTGCTCCCAAACATACACTACATTTGTTGGATTCTATTCAGAGAAGAGCTGCTCACCTGATTTGAGACCCTGAACTGGCCGGCGGCCTTGATTCGTTGGAACGTCGAAGAACGGTTGGCGACTTGACTCTGTTCTACAAACATTTTCGTGGAAAGTGTTCGATGACGTAGCCCCTACCAGAGGGGTGAATGCTAGAAATACACGTCGCGCTAGTACTTCACATTCGTATGAAGTTCTGCTTGTTATTCCTCGTACAACCCCTTTCAAGCAGTCATTTATATGGAGAACCTCATCCCTTTGAATAATTTGCCCAGGACTGTGTTCCCTACCAAGTACAATTTACAGCGATTCAAGACCAATATGTATCGTTTTTTCCGCACACGTGTCACTCTTGTAGGACTTTAGGAATTTCCCTGCAGCACGTGTGCTAGACCCATAAAAAAAAACTCAACATAGTGACAGTCTTTTGTAAAACATTATAAGTAGTAGTATAGCCAGGCTCCAGGAAGAGAGAGGATAAAGATGGAGTATAAACAAGGAGTGTTTCATTAAGAAAAAGAGAGAAGAAACTAAAGGAGAAGCTGTTTATAGAAGAGAAAGGAGGCAATCGTTAAACTGGCGAACGTTTTAAAAAAAATCCCTCTTGAAGTCTTTAGAACTAAATCTACCAATCATGATTAGAGGAAGAATTTTTTTACGAAAAAGAACCATTTCCTATAGCAGGTCTTTGAACTCTTAAACTAGATTTAAAATCGATGACTGGATGATAGACATTTTTTACAAAAAAGAGTCCTTTCATAGAATAATACTTTAAAAGCTTTCCCCAACAAAAAAGCTCGATTTCCATTTTTCACTAATTTTTACATAACTGAAGGCTACATTTAAAAATTACCAACCCAAATAACAAGCAGCCTTACGAAAAAGATTTAGCACAATCGAACAGCTACACACGGTCGAACATATTATAGAAGAGGTAACTAAATACAATATCACAGTCCAGATGACACCTGTCGACTTCCGAAAAGCTTTTGATACCGTGGTATACTGGACAATCTAGAAAGCGATGAAAAACGTAAAAGTCGATCAAAGGCATATTAACATACTGACAAAAAACAATTAACAATCAAAACTAAAAGTGAGATTACACGAGGATATCATGGAAGTAAAAATAAAAAAAAAGTGTTAGACAAGGTAATATCAAATCACCCAAAATATTCACCCTGATATTAGAAGATATCTTCAAGAGCACTGGGAAAACAGAGAACTCGGAAAGAGACTCAACCACTTAAGATTTGCTGATGACATCGCACTTTTTGCCGAAAACGAAAGAAATGCTCCAAGAATTACAAATTGAAGCAAAAAAAGTCGGTTTAGAGATGAAGATCACAAAAACCAAATTCATGACGAACGAACATTAATGATGTAATATCCATACACGGGCAACAAGTGGAAAAGGTGGACTCATATGAATATTTTGGACAGGATACCCCTGGGATGGGCAGCTTACTGTAAAATGAAGCAAGTCTTTCAATCCAAACTGCCTTTAAAATTTAAAAGTAAAGTATATAACGAATGCATTTGAGCAATTGAAAGGAAAATTCTAGGTATATTACTTAGGGACTGCAAACCCAACGATTGGATCAGAAAAAAAAGCAGGGGTCCACAACATAATTGAAAGGATATCTTTCTTCAAGTAGAACTGGGCTGGCCATGTGGCCAGAAATAATGATAACTGGAGCGGAAAAGTGACATAGGGGAAAAAAGAAGTACTGGCAGACCTCAACAACGTTGGTATGACGATATTAAAAATATATATGTATATATATATTTATATATATATATATATATATATATATATATATATATATATATATATATATATATATATGTATATATATATATATATATATATATATATATATATATATATATATATATATATATATATGTATATATATATATATATATATATATATATATATATATATATATATATATATATATATATATATATATATATGATATAATATAATGAGTATCTGACAGCTTCTGTCTCATTCCGCATTTCTACAGCCATCTCTTTCTGTCGTTCCAATCATTCTCGTGGATCGCGCTGTCTCTCATTATGTCCATTATCCCGTTGACCCCTGTCTGTTCTAATCTTTCTTCTATTTGAAGGAATATTTTCAAATGCTCTTTTTGGTCATCTAGTATTCGGCCTTCTCTTCACGTGTCCGTACCGAATTACTGTCTGGTTTATATTCTCTCTGCTGTTGTATGTGTTCTTCTTGACCGTCTTCTGATTTCTTTATTTTGGACGTGCTCCGGTCTAGATATCCTTTGTGTATCCTCTTTTTTGTCATTTTTCAGCATTCTGATCCATACAGTCAATATCGACTCTACAACTGCCCTAAGGATTATCAATCTTGTTTAAATTTTTATCCGGCTTGACCAAAGCAAAGAGTTTAGAATCCGTGTGCATTTTCTATCCTACTAAGTCCTGCACTTTACCTCTCTCTCTGATGATCTTTTGTTGGAAATTACACTTTCCAAGTATTTAAATCCCTTGTATCTTGTTATTTCCTTAATTTCAAATCTGATTCTTCTTCTCCATGTTCCTCTTGTTCTTTTTCAGGTGCGTACTCTTCTAAGAAAAGTATTCGCGATCATAATCCGGGATATCGCCGTTCTAAATAATGATGTTAGACATACCCTATTCTTATCCACCTATATATATATAAATATATATATATATATATATATATATATATATATATATATATATATATATATATATATATATAAAATAAATGAAACTTATTCCACCAAAAGCATAAATCCTCTAAAATTAAGTGCCTGAGTCACCATATTAATTAAAAATTTTTCATAACCATTTAAAATATTACTATATATTTTTAACTACTTGTTACACTTTAGTGCTCTAATATGGTTTCCAAAACTTATTAAAATAAAATAGAACATTACAGTTTTTGTTCTATATCACTTAGTATATTCTTCTATTATTTATAATTACTCAATTTTATCTTATTAATGAAAAGCACGAAGAATATTCTCATTTATCTAAACTGCCTCTGCTTCTAAAATTTCCTTGCAATTTACCATATTAATTATAGAAGGCATCTTGCGGTCTTTGTTAATTATTCAGTGGCGTGTTCCGACACCGTAACCTGAAGATGTAAAATCATATTTTAATGATTAGGTATCTTGCTTAATTAATAAATAATTAATAGTTGTTTACTGTCGCAAGTTAATATTACAGCACAAACAGTGTGTAAAGAAGGTGTACTTTGATCAATATTTTCAATTATTACATATAGTAGGACAAAAAGTTATGGTTAAAAATATTAATTAATTCATAAATTATTTTAAGTGATTTATTTATTACAAATAGAAGTACAAACAGGTATATAAACAAAAAAAAATGAAAATAAAACTACTATAGATCATTTTGGGTGGGCGAGATCAAAGGCGGTGGCCGAAGATCGATAATACAATCTCAAACCAAGATTCAATAAAAAGGATATGTTTGGATAAATAGTACATTTATGCAGTGGTCAAGCGTTATATATTAAAATTATCATTACATTAGACTAGATGTCGTTTACAAACAGACCACTCAAGATTTTGTTGTATTTATTATAATGTTTCCAAACAATTTGACCCTTGTTATATGTTCGGGTTGGTCCAATATGTGAATCACTGTCCAAGCCTCTTAGTTAAGGCATTTATATCCCGAACTTTCGGGATATAGTCGTCTTACTCTAGTAGCTCCATGAAAGATTCGTACTCTAATGCATCTTTAACTCACACTGTAGAAAAAATAAATACCTGAATATACTAGGGTCCACGAATATTCACGTAATTATACAAAATTAATCTTTCCTGCTCACGATTCCAAAACTCCCAGTCACGTTCCAAAATTTCTCCGTGGGGGGGGGGTGGGATAGAACATGTCCCCCCGGTATGTTCTGCTTGTCGTAGGAGGCAACTAAAAGAACAACTTAGATGGTAGATACCAGGATCTACCAGGCATCACCCGGTGTGATACCATTGCATGATGAAGTACCTGGATACAAAAAATCCAGGAGGTAAAATAGCTCCCCGTTCGGATCGCTGGATGGAGGCTGATTTAGTGGAGTCAACATGCAAAGATCACAACTTTAAAATAGATTTTTGCAACATACGAGGTTTAAACTGGAATATAAATTCAGTGCATCAACACCTGCAATCAAATAAACCTCATCTCGCTCTCTGTGAAACCAAGGTCAGTTCATCGACCCGCATAGTCAACTTTCTCTATCCTGGGTACGATTTCTACTTTCGGCTTAGGCATAACTTTGGAATCTGTCTTTTTTCAGAAGCGACCTCTCTTGTCAACGAGAGGAGGCTCTGGAGCCCCGAAACCTCGATGTAATGTGGTTAAAAATAACAATCACAAGATTTATCTGCCGCTTCTACCGACGACCAAGAGATACTAACTTTAGAACACTTTTCGCTTCATTTGCAGATACCATCGGTCATTTACAGATTAAGTATCCAAATGCCGAAATTGCCATCCTGGGCGACTTTAATGTCCACAACACCAACTGGCTTAAGTATTCAAATACTACCAACGAACAAGATCGTAAAGCTGGCTTAACTCAGATTATTAACGAGCCAACACGCATCCCTGATCGAGACAGAGAGTTCGCCAGTCTACTTGATCTGTTTTTAACCAACAATCGAGAGATTTACACTGTCACCGTAAATCCACCGTTAGGTTCTTCGGATCATAAACTACTTTCGACATCAAGTACACTACCAACCAGTGATAGAGAGGCGCCTAAATCGCGCAAGATTTGGCACTACAAATCTGCTAAATGGGAGGAACTCATGGAATATTTTCGAACTTTTCCTTGGTTAGACGTTTTTTTTTCGATTCGACGGCCCATCTGACTGCGCTAAGCAAGTTTCCAATGTTGGTTGGTATGGATAGTTACATCCCTTTTTCGAAGAAATGCCCTTCCAATGGCAAGCCTTCGTTTGACCGAAAATGCAAAGACCCTGTTGCTTCCAAACATCTTGCCTACCGACAATGGCGTGATAATCCTAAAATCTTTGTTCATGCCCGGAACAGATACAAAGAAATTATCGACGAAACTAAGGAGGCACACAATCAACGAATTAGAAACAAACTTCTTGCTTGCCTCAACAATTTCAGGTCCTTTTGGTCAGTCGCTAAGGTTGTTAGTCAAAACTTCACCAAATCCACTATACCATCACTTGCAGGGACAGATAATTCTATTGCAACACCTGCTGAAAAAGCGAACTTGTAGGTTTGCTTCACATTCTACTGTTGATTTCCAAGGAAAAACATCACTTACTATTCCCATAGTGCAGTCAAGGATGCCCGATATTGTCTTCAGACAGCGTATTATAAAAACGTATTTTAATGAAGCTAGACACCAAAAAGGCTTCGGGCGCTGACGACAGTACTTAAACACTACACGAGAGAGCTAACACCAGCTTTTTCTAGATCTTTCAACCAATCCTACAGAAAAAGAATATTTTCTCCCTGCTGGAAATACGCCACAGTTCAGCCGATACCTAAAAAAGGCAACAAGACCTTGCCAAATGTTTACAGTCGTACTGCTTTCAGTAATATCGAAAGTCATGGAGAAGGCTATTAATCTGCATCTTCTAAAATATCTTGAAGGATTCAATATTATTAGTGATCATCAATATGGCTTTCGTAAATATAGGTCAGCAGGAGATCTTCTAACTTATGTAACACATATTTGCAACAACACAATTGAACACTTTGGAGAATCTCGAGAGGTTGCTCTCGATATATCCAAGGCATTCGACCGGGTTTGGCACGATGGATTGTTGGCTAAGCTACGCTATTCTAGTATCTGTTTATGGCTCTCATGTTTCCCCAAAGAGCGTTTTTTACGAATGGTGGTCAACGGATTTCTTTCTAACACCTTTACTATCAACGCCGGTGTGCCCCAGTACTCCAGACTGTTTCCTACTCTCGACCACGAAACTAATCTACAGCTTTGTTTATAACAGTACGCTTATCTCTTCTTCACTTTGAACAAACGAACTTAACAAAGACCTGGAAAAAGTCTATATTGAGGTGACGGTAACCAACTAGAATTTAGTGCCATAAAAACACATGCGAAAGTTTTTTCCAAAAAAGTTAAGGCTGCTTAATCTGACATAGTTATGTCGGAGCACTCCATTTCTCTAGCATCGTCACTCAATTTGGTGAGCGTTAATTTGGAAGCCAATATGTCATGGCAAGAACATGTTGGAAGCATAACAAAGAGAGCTTCTCAAAAACTGAGAATATTATTTCGAACTAGAAAGCTTTACACTCCACAACAACTGTTAATTCTGTACAAAGCTCAAATTCGACTAACGATGAAATACTGCGCCCATCTTTGGGGCTCTGCTCCCAAATATACATTGCATTTATTGCATTCTATTCAGAAGAGACCTGTTCGCCCAACTGGAGACCAGAAACTAGCCAACAACCTTGATTTATTGGAATATCTAAGAAACGGTTGGCGACTTGAGACTATTCTGTAAGTATTTTCATGAAAACTGTTCGATGGATGTAGCCTGCTAGCCTCCTAGAGTGGTGCATGATAGAAATACACATCGCGCTAATACTTCATTCACATCCGTATAAAGTTCAAGTTGTTGCTCCTCGTATAACCCTTTTCACGCAGTTTCTTTATGAAGAACCACATCATTTTGGAATAATTTGCCCAGGACTGTGTTTCCGAGTACAATTTTCAGGTATTTACGACCACCGCGAATTGCTTTTTTCGCAGATGGGTCGCTCCTGTAGCACTTTAGGGATTCTCCTGCAGCACGTGTGCTAGGCCCATAAAAAAAAACCACTGACCGAAGGTCTTTAGAGTTAGAATACAGTTCTACTAAAAGCAGCGAATGATATCTTGGGACTCGGGTGAGCTTACTGCTCTAATCCTTCCTTCAGGGTCTTTGGTATGTTGAACCATCAATAGTGTTGTTAGCAATTCTTCAATCTATGATTTCGAGATAAACTTCTGTAAATTTTTGGGGTAATATCTTATACGAAGAATCCAATCCACCAGTCATACGCTACACATTGACGTGGATAGCTTCTGCGGTGTACCTCAAGGATCCATTTTTAGTCCCCTTTCTTTACTCTATATACTCCTCAATTAGTCAACAATGTCAGCCACGCTTCTGTGCATTTTAATGCGGACGATACCCAGTTAAACCTGTCATTTAATCATGAATAAATCACTAACACAAGTGATAGGCTGATGAGTGATCTTGATTGGTAACAACAGAGTTTAATTAATTATAATTAAGGTGGTTTTATGTTCAAAGAATTCCCTTCAACTGGCCAAACAGTTAACAAGAAGCATTATTTAAGCGTTATTTGTCGTTTACGTGAGCCTGTCTATATATATATATATATATATATATATATATATATATATATATATATATATATATATATATATATATATATATGTATGTATATAAACATATATTCCTCCTCTGACCTTGGTCCTTTGGTCCTATTCTATACTATGCATGATGGGCCTTCTCAGGAGTTTTATCTGGTCAGTCCATCGAGTGGGTGACTGTCCCCTTGCTCTTTTGCCATGTTTTTATCCTTTACAATTAATCTTTCGATAGTGTATGATATGTGACCAAAGTAACGTAGTGGCTTTTTTGTTTATTGTTCTTGATGGCCTCGGCTTAATTTTTAATTCTTCCAAGATAGCATTAGTTCTATGTGTTATCCAAGGTATACGCAATATTCTTTGGTACACCCACATGCCAAAGGCTTGTGGGTGTGTACCAGGCGATTTGCGTTGTTCTTTTTAACTGCCCATATATATATATATATATATATATATATATATATATATATATATATATATATATATATATATATATATATATATATATATACAGGGTTACAGGGAAAGTCGTCCTAGATAATTAAGGACGTTATAGTTTAGGTCGTTTCTGATCGATTTGACTCTATGACATGATGTCCTAAACTTAAAACCGTTTTCGAGATATTGAAGTTTAAAGATTTTCTAAAAAAAAACATGTTTTTTGTGCTTTTATATCGATTTTTTTTTTTTTTATTAGAGGTTCTCGAGTGCGATTTTTTTTTTTGGTTATTTTTAGTTAGTCTGTATATCAAGTATCAAAAATCATCAAAAAAATTTGAACTAGTTACTAACAGTTTCAAATGGCGGCTTGTTTCTAAATTACGAATTTTTACCAAGTGTTTCCTACTTTAAATCAATAAAGAGAAAAAAAAATGTATGGAAGTTATTCTGCAAATTATTTTAAAAAACTTTTACGCCTATTTAGCTATCAAAAAAGGTATAATACTAGGAGTTTAATAGGAAAACTGTACACAGAATGACACCTAAAGCCGGCTCGGGTAGCAAAAGGTAAATTTTTAGTTCTAGGTGAAAATACGAAAAATACACAAATAAAACAAAAAACATTGCAATTTAATATTTTTTATTAATTATAATTCATGTTCTATATGATCGCCCCCCTATTTCTAACACAAATTCTCATTCTTTTTCTTAAACTACTTTTCACAACGCTGGTTGTGAGGTGCCGCCTCATTTCGTCAGCCGCATCAATTATTTTTTGGCTTAGGACATCCACGTTTTCGATAGGAGTCATCTGGTCGAATACGAGACTTTTCATGTGACCCCACACATAAAAATCCATCGGTGTTAGGTCTGGGCTTCTCGCCGGCCAAGGTATGGGTCCGCCTCTTCCAATCCATTTGTTGGGATAATTGTCATTGAGCCATGCACGAACACTTCCTCTGTAGTGAGCTGGGCAGCCATCGTGTTGAAAGTACATGTTTTGTCTCAAACCAATAGGTAGGTCTTCCATCAAATTAGGTAAATCGTTCCCCAAAAAATTGTCGTATTCCTCGCCATTCAAATTATCTGGAAGGAAGAATGGCCCAACTAAATAATTTGAAATTATATCCATCCACACATTTAAGCTGAATCTTGTTTGTGATCCTGTCGCTCTTTTTTTGTTGGGTTGCCTTCCTCTTTAGAAGCCCAATAGTATTGTGGTAGTTTGTAAAAACCGTCTTTGTCGAATTTCGACTCGTCAGTCCATAGTATTTTCTTAAAAAAGATGCATCTTCGACATCGGTATTGAGCATAGATCTGCAGAATTCTAATCGTCGCAACGGATCCCCTTCTTCAATGACTTGCACGGGCATATAGTGGGGTGTTGCCCAACAGTATGCATTACAAACTATACCTTCCACTGCGAAATACCAAGCTGTTGTGTGACAACATTTGTAGATGTGGTTGGGTCCACCCCAAAGAGACGTCGTATTTCGTTTTCTTCGTCTTCGTCAAAGATACGTGGTCGTCCCATGTCAGTCCGCCGTCTTTGTACGGAACCAGTTTCTCGTAGTCTTCGATAAGTTCCATCAAATACGCTAACATCAGGTACACGACGAGTAGGATATCGCAGTATGTATTTATCACGTGCACGCGACGACACTCCTTCACAAATCCGTAACACATTAGGATGTCAGCATATTCCTCGTTGGTATACGTTGCCATATTCACAAGCAGAGATCAAAATCCAGTTACGAGCCAATTCCCACAGTCAGAAGATGAAACACAGATATTTTTGAAAAGCACGGAATAGCACATCTACCACGGACGAATCGCATGAGCAGACTAAAAATCATTCAATAATGTTTAGTGAACAGAAAATGTCACTCGCACAGAGAATACCCCGACCGGAAAAAATGCTTACCCAACCCTTTTTATTGTTTGAAGGTGCAAGTAGTAAACGGTAATTGATAGTATCTAAATTCTATTATTATGTTACTCTACATTTGGGCCTATTGAAATCTCATTTTCTTAGAATTTTCAATAGATCCAGTAGATATTATACCGTTTTACATAGCTAAAAAGACATAAAATTTTTTAAAATAAGTTGCAGAATAACTTCCACACATTTTTTTTTCTCTTTATTGATTTAGAGTAGGAAACACTTGGTAAAAATTCGTAATTTAGAAATATTAACAAGCCGCCATTTGAAACTGTTAGTAACTAGTTCAAATTTTTTGATGATTTTTGATACTTGACATACAGACTAACTAAAAATAACCAAAAAAAATCGCACTCGAGAACCTCTAATAAAAAAAAATCGATATAAAAGCAAAAAAAAACATGTTTTTTTTAGAAAATCTTTAAACTTCAATATCTCGAAAACGGTTAAGTTTAGGACATCATGTCATAGAGTCAAATCGATCAGAACCGACCTAAACTATAACGTCCTTAATTATCTAGGACGACTTTCCCTGTAACCCTGTGTATATATATATATATATATATATATATATATATATATATATATATATATATATATATATATATATATACATGGGAAAATTTTTTATTATTAGAGTATTGAAATTTCGTTTTCAGGTAATCAGTTCTGCATGTCCGATAACCTAAAAACTGATTTTGACATATGTCATTATGACCGTTGGTATGGCGGGAAAGTGGAATAAACTCATATGGAATCATAAAAAAATTCATTTGTCGGGTTAATTGACAAAATATGGAAAAACTCAAGGGGTAAAAAGTATTCTTAAATTAGATTTAACCTCCACATGCAAAGTTTCGAGCATCCACATATAAAAAATTAAAATCGCAACTTTTTCAAAAATATTTCTTTATCTAGATAAAAACTTTTATTTTATTTTTTATCTAAGTACTTTAATTGACGTAAAGTTCGTTTCTGGCTACGTGTCCAAAAGTGATTCTAAAGGAACTAAAGCCATAATGCAGTGGAGACCAAGAGAGACAAAGAGAAGTGTTGGACGACCACAAGCCCAATGGAGAAACGACATCCAACGACATACGGTGAAGAACTGGATTCAGACCGCCAACAAAGATCGGCATTGAAATCTCTGGAAGAGGCCCATGATCAGGAGTGGACTTCTACGGGCTAAAAAAGAAGAAGTAGAAAGTTCTATTGCTTCGATGGTAATTAGGAATATTCTTTTGTCTTTTTTTGACAGCTGGAGGAAATAATAAGTAATGAGTTTACGTTTGAACGCCAACTGTTGCAATGATTTGTATACAATTGCTATTTCGGTGTTTTACAACAAAAATGTTCTTAATTGTTTTAAAATATATGAGTTTTCTTATCCATCCAACAGTTTAGTTAATACTAATAAAAAGGACAAAATTAACTTAATTTAAAAATTAAAATTTCGTATGCCCGCCATCTCGCTCCATACATAAAATTGCTCGAGATCGCTTTTTTCTTGTAACATTTCTAACTATATCGGGAGTTATTTGGCCTACATAGTTTCTAATAACTAATTTCAAATGTTCGTGATATCTAAAACACAATTTTTTAAGAACCCCCACAAAAAAGTCTAAAGGTGAAAGGTCGAGGGATCTGACATGTCAGGAATTTTCTGTGAATCGGCCTATCTACTGATTGTCATACTTCTCGTGTAACCAGTTACTCTCATCAATAGTAGAGAGAACACGAGGGCCATTTTGCTGAAAGTATGTATGCCTTCTTTCCATTAAAGGGAGATTCTCTTTGTTGGTGAATGTATGTATATATTAAAATTAAAAAAGGACTGATTTTCTTATTGTAATTTCGATGCTATCAGTATGAGTAGCTTGACATATTTTAGTAAATGGTCAAAATTGATTAAATGTGTTTAGAATGTGTAGTAGAATTCAAAAAATAAGAAAAATAAATTTAGAAAACATTTAAAGAAGCAAAAAAATAGGTTTGTTAATACTCATGTTTAACACAGCTTTTTGGTGTAACTACTCCAGGGGTTTCCACCCTTCCCAGTTTAATGTAAGTTTGTTTTTTTTTCCTCATAGATAAACCAAGACAGTTCGGTATTACAGTTAGCGAAAGTTATGTCCGTTTGTGTGGAGTTGATAGCACACACCATGGGTGATACACATTAAAATGTCATAAATCATAAGCGTCCGAAATTTCTCTACCAATTATTTGCATTTTTTGTTTTAAGTACTTTTATTTTCTATCTCTATACAACAGTGCGACCTTTTTCTAAAAAATAATTTATTACATGCCTTCTAAACTTTACAATAACCTATATAAATCAACGCAAGTTTATTTTAATGAGTAAATGATGAAACTAAAAAATCTTATTTGTATTATAAAGACCTAAACGAGTACAATTAACCATTCTTAAGAACTAGAAATCTACAGTGTTATAAAGCTTAATGATAAGAGGTACAATAAAATTATTTGAGATTTTAGCAGTTATTGGAATATAGTTAACCAAACTACTTATCGGTAAGTGGGTGCCTAAGTGCCTAAGTATGCTATAAAAATATTCTGTATAAGTATGAAAATAAAGCAAAATCCTATAATATGGTTAGTTCAAATCAGAACAGCAATGGCTTCAACTTTCAGTTTTGCCCCGGCCAAACTTCACAGAGTCTATAAATCTGCATTTTCCTCGCGAGAAAAAAACAATGATACTTAACGTCCACGATATCCTAGTGCATCAACAGCCAACAAGCCAAGTCCGTGAAATTGTGGAAATTTGTGCCAACATGACGGGAGTTGGATCAGCAACTACTTATAGATTTCGCGGTCTATGCAACGAACCTAAGAATCACAAAGGAAAGGAGCCCTTAAAGGTCGATGAAGACTTTAAAAATGCAATAAGAAGAAAAATATACCATTTTTTATTAAGAAAGAGATACCTACACTACATAAAGTTTTGCAAGAAATCAGAGAAGGACTTACCAGATTTTAAAAAACGGTAATTACGGAAAATCCCTCGTAACTTCAATTTTCGTTGGGAAAAAACACAACAGAAAATCTGTTCTTATCTACGAGCAATCAGAAAATTTCGAGCCGAATAATGAAGAAATATTTTTATTTAGACGAGACTTAGGCTAATGAGGGACACACCGTGAAAAAATTCTGGATTGACAAAAACATTAAGAGTGCCAAACAAGCTAGGCTAATTATAGCACATATCGGTAGTGATTTCTCAACCGTGGCTTGTTGGAATTCGAATCAAAGTCAACTAAAGATTACCATGGAGATGACGGCTAATGTTTTTGGGGAGTACTTCCGACAAATGATTGAATGTATACCAGCAGAATCAGTTATAGTAGTAGAGAATGCTCCATACCATTCTCGATTATTAGAACGGCTGCCGACTAATTCAATGGATAAGAGATAAAAATCTAAAACATAAAGATGGTATGTTAAAGGCGGAACTTCTCAAAATTGCGAAACAAAATAGGGCATAGTTCAAGAAATACGCAGTCGATGAGATGGCAAAGAAACGGAATATCACAGTGCTTAGATTACATCCATATTATTACAAATTGAATTCCATAGAGCTAATTTGGGCACAAATGAAAGGTTTCGTTGCAAGGAAAAACACTACGTTCAAACTTCAAGACGTAAAGCAATTATTACTCGCCGGAATAGAGAGGATTAGAGAGGATAATTGGAGAAATGCCATTCCCCACGTTATAGAAGAAGGAAGTAAAATGTGGAAACTTGGCGAATACGTCGAAGAAACTGTGGAAATGGAACCCTTAATTATCAGTTTAGGAGAAGTCGAGTCTTCAGATTTTGAAGATGATAATTGTTTTTGGTTGTAATTAAAGTACTTATATATCGTGTAAATTTGTATATATACATAGATCTATAGAATAAAAAAAATTTTGGTATTAAATCTTATATTTTTATAACTTTATTTTTAAGATAATTTTATTTATTAAAACACTAAAAGCAGGTTACGTTTAAACTGCTATGCTACCGATGAACCCTCATTTACATTTTATAACCCTATTGTATATCAGAGTTCTGCCTAAAATAGGGTGAATCCTTAAAAATAATTCAAAACAGGTAGCAAAATCCAGTAAAATGCATAAGAAATCTCTTTTTTTTTTGGGCGCACCCCAACATGTTTTTGCATCTACAGTGAGAGACTTCTGCTATCAACTCCAAACAAATACACTTTAGTGCTGTTATTTTTTATCGTTTCTTGTTCAAAACCTTTTTTAGAACAATAATAAAATAAATTTAATGTAATAGCTAAAACAAATAAACAAATATTAGTAAAGTGATTTACTCAGTAATTTCCAGGCAAACACGCAACTCTAAAATAAATATTGAATTTATCTTACTTACGTTGAATAATAAATTAATCTAAGGATGACAATTCCATATTCTCTAAATGATATAGTGAGATATTAATAGCAAAAAAAGGTGTATCAAGAAGTTGCTTGAGGGAGATTTACAACGGTAACCTGTTTCCTTTACATACGTCTTCTGATCAAATGAAGTTAACTGTGATATAAAATGGCAAATGAAATGAGGATTAGCAATTAGCAATAAAAAGTGATAAATTTGTTAATCTTAGTACATTCCTTTCAAATATAAGTTATGAAGTAAATATTTTTTTCAGGTGAGTATATGTTATAATCATATAACTTTGTGTACTACTCTTGTTAAGATTGGAAATATTCATAGAACATAATTTCAGATTCATCACGAATCCTGAAAGGCTGTATAACATGATTTCGAAGTCATCTGTTTCCTCCCTTTCAAGAATAAATAATTTTGCTTAAACTTTGCCTGTTATTTTAGCCAAAAATTAGAAGATTGTCTCATAATCCTATTGAAAATACAAAATTGGTTGACCCCACTATATAGATTAAATTCGTTCTTTTAGTGCTAGATGTGTACCAAGTTTGAAATCCATATCTCATTTCAGTCGAGAGTTATCGTGAGAATTCACCAGATTGACGACAATGAGAAACTATGGGTGTTTTGGGGCTAGGGAATTCGAAACTGTAAAAGAACATAAAAATCTCGAAGGAGGATTTTTCCACAAATACAGTGCTTCCCTTTAGAAAAGGACATAACAACTCAATCATCGGACTTCTAGACTTTAAAAAAAAATCCCGAAAAAGGCATATACTCAGATATATACGGAACAACATCTGTAGCCATTTCTGTCTCTTTAACCTCTATATGTTTTTCTTAACTATAGATAACTGTCTTGAGATCTGGTTCAGTAATTCAATATTCTAAAAACTAGGAAAAATACTATATAACACTATACAAAATTTTGTCAATTTTCATACCCCG
>CM032446.1:81354438-81369438 GCA_019049505.1 Pachyrhynchus sulphureomaculatus | reverse complement strand
AGTGTGCGCAAGTATTACATTATATATATTTTTCAACTCGTGTTTTTACAAGCTTTGATTTGACACCCCGATGACCTAGTAAAAAAAAAATGTTCACTTTTGACTTCACCCCCCAAAACTAACCCTTTAAATCAAATACTGCACGGCTCTGATGAGGCCATCAATTCCTATATTAATGCCAAATTTCAACATTTTATGACAGACAGACAGACATACGGACAGACGGACACCGAAGTGATCTTATAAGTGTTCCTTATGGAACAGTAAAATTATTATAAAAATTGTTAACTTTTAAGATAACTACTTCGTGACACCAAAAACTAATCACCCAAGTCTTATATTTTATATTTATTATATTAATTAAAAGTTTTAACACATGTAATTCACAGAAAGTTTATTTGCTTCATTGAAAAAATGCCAGCTTTCCTCAAGCCGACAAAGGATCTCTTATCGGCCGATAAGAAAGGATCTCTTAGCGGCCGCCTCGGCAGTTTTGCCAAGTGACAACGCCCTCTAGCAAAACGATGTAAATAGAGATAGTGTTATTAATTATGAAGTTTTTAAAAAGTGCAGAACATAGGAGCAGGTGTGATAGATTGTGTCGTTCGGTGCAGTAGTTTGACTTGCTCAATAGGGTGGTCCTTATTTTTCGACTTTCGAATTATCCCCGGGGCACTTTGGCATTTGATTATATACATCTAAATATGAAATAAGTTTTTTTTTTCTTGTTAAGATTTAGAGGTCGCCAGCTGCTGTCAAAGTTTTTACAAAAAGCGTTGAAGGACCGCTTAAATGATGGTTTCACCAATGTTTCATTTAAGTGTTTATATTACATTTTACGTGCAAGTGAAAATCGCTCCTTATCCCCTCCTCCCCTCGACCCCACCGACGCGTCGAGATTTAGCCCGCCTCGCACTTCAGTTCTAATAAGTCATTAACGAGAGCGCACGCGTTTCATTTGTAAAAGTCATAGTAACGTGTTTCAACTTGCAATGGCGTCTACAAGTAGCGGACTCAGTAAAGCTACTAGAAATCAAAGGAAGGTTTGGCTTATCGGTCAATTATTATCCGAATTAAACCAGTCAACGTTGCCATCCATTGGTGAAGTATTGCGTTTGTTTTTTTACTACAAACATGAATAAAAGAAAAGCATTCGTGAATCTGCGACTTTGGCAGCTTGCGAAGTTATAAATTTGTGGAAAAAAGCTAGTGTACTAATTCAATTAAAAAAACATATCATCAGTAAAATTGAAAGACTATTCAAAGACTGGCAGAATCTAAAAAAAAATAAAGAAAACAAGAAAAAACGTTCCGAAGCATTAAAGAAAAAAGGACAACACTGGCAACAAAAATTAGAAGATTTATTTGATGTTGCTCATCGTGATGCTTTAAATATTATGACTGTAGAAGAAGACAAGCAGTTTTTATTAGCAATGCGACAAAATCGACGCCAATTTTTAATTGGTTCAGTGGACGGAAAAAGTTTAAACAAATGTAAGAAAATAAAAGAGAAAGGAGAACGCCTTGAAAAATTGCGCGAACGTGGAAACAAAGATATCTCGACTTTAACAGAAAAGTGCTCTTTTTCTTCATTGTTGTTTCTTTCGTCGTCGTCTGCCACCACCAGTAAAGAAGCAACTTCATCTGATTCGAAATGCATATCAGAATTGTCCGAAATGCAACCACCTCAGAAACGAGCTCAAAAAGACATTATTAACAGCCAATTAGCTTCCAGTCTCGATGTCTCTAAATTGAGTGACAGAAAAGCAACTATGGTCGTGACATCTACTTTGAAAAGTGCAGGATGTGATCCATCAGAATTAAATGTCAATAGATCTTCTATTCGTCGGCAGCGTGTGAAAAATCGCAAAGCAGTTGCAGTCTCTCAAAAGCGAGTTTAAACCTAATTCGTCATTAACAATCCATTGGGACGGTAAACTTATAGACGATATTACTGGACACGAAACTGTAGATCGGCTGCCAATTTTGGTATCAGGACATGGAGTTGATCAACTTCTAGCAGTTCCAAAATTGGAACGTAGAACGAGCGAAGCATGTGCGTCAGCTGTCTACGAAACTATAAATTCATGGAATTTGAGCGATAAGGTAAAATGTTTGTGTTTTGACACTACTGCTGTAAATACGGGTTTAAGAAGTGGAGTATGCGTTCTTTTGGAGCGAAAAATGGATAAAAATATGCTTTGGCTTGCTTGGCGTCACCACATAATGGAAATTATGTTGTCAGCTGTAGTGGATCAATCGCTTGCCCCATTTAGTGGTCCTGATATACAATTATTTAAAAGATTTAAGAACAATTGGAACACTATTGATCAAAGCGACTACAAAACAATAACAGATGACACTGAGGCAAATATTTTGCAGAAGTAGCCGCAGACAGGATTTCTTTTGCCGAAAAACAACTACAAGTACATCAACCTCAAGATGACTACAGAGAACTGTTGAATCTCACAACCATTTTCTTAGGAGGTGTTCCTGAAAAAGGCGTTTTATTTAGGAGACCTGCTGGTCTACATCGAGCTAGATGGATGGCAAGAGCCTTGTACTGTTTGAAAATTTATTTGTTTAAACATCAGTTTAAGCTAACGAAGAAGGACGAAGAGGCTGTGAGAGAAATATGCATTTTCACGGTGATGATTTATGTTAAATATTGGTTTCAAGCCTCTACCGGATGGTCAGCACCAAGAAACGACTTACAATTATTGAAAGACCTTAAAGCCTTTGAAAGCTTTAACAAAAATATAGCTACTGTTGCGCTGAAAAAAATTCTAAATTATTTGTGGTATTTGTCGGAAGAGCTAGTTTTGTTTGCCTTTTTCGATGACGAACTTTCAGTTCAAGAGAAGAAAAAAATGATAGAAGCACTGAAAATTGAAGGCACAGAAGATTGCTTAAAAAGAATAAACCTTGATATCACACATATCCACGAAAAAAATATAGAAAACTTCGTGAGTAGTAATTCCTTAAGATTCTTTCAGATCCTAGGTATCTCATCAAATTTTTTGAATAAAGACGTGGAAATTGGAACGAAGACACTGATTATATAGCTGCCAAAAATATCGTTCATTCTTTGCGAGTAGTGAACGACATAGCTGAGCGCGGTGTTGCTTTAATGGAAGAACATAATAAATTGATTACAACCAATGAAAACAAAAGCAATATTTGCTTTTGTTGATGAAAGAGTATAGAAAAAAGTACCCTAATACTAACAAGTCAACCCTTGTATCTTAAACATAAATGATTCAAATATCTACATAATATCTTAATTCATAACAACAACAATAATTTTGTAATATTTTTTATGTCCTGGCTTTATAAATAAAAGAATCCAACAAATACAGAGTTTTTATTTAAAATTCAAACCTTGGTAGAGACCCCTAAATGTCATTTAAAAAATTCAAAAAAATTGCTGGAATAGTTTCTAATGGTATATAATCAAATTACGTGGTGCTCCGCGAAATTAAAGAGAAAAAAATTTTTTTTCTTAGGAATAAGGACCACCCTATTGCTCATAGTAAAGAATTACTTAATCTAAGCATTATAACTCGTCTCTTGAAATGATAATGAGTTTATGGTCATACATTAACTGGAAGGACTTTAGATATAGAGCTTAAAAAGGTTGTATGGTACGATATATATAAAGCAGACCCTTTCACACCTCATTCGTCCCTTTAGCCTGTTATAAATTAAATTAGGAATAATTACGCTTAAAATTTGTTCAGTTATCCCAACTAAAAAGTAGAAAAAAATCTTACAAAACTATTGAAATTATATAAAACTATCCTGTCCCACCACCTTTACTCCATTTTTCTACAGTGAAGTCAAAACTGTCCATTTCTTTCTTGAAGTATTTCGCGTATACCTAATTTTAAATTGTTCTCTACTCGAGAGTCATATACAGGGAGAGTCAACGATAGAGTGAAAAAATGTTAAATACAATAATTTTAGGGAATGTTAAGGTGCACAGTTTTGAGTATACAGGGTACTTCAAAAAGTGTGGCCGATATAACATATGTTTTTTTAAGTGGAACATCCTACTTTCTAATTTATTTTTAAATTCTTAAAATTTTATCATTTTTTTATTAGTAATGTTATATACCTAAACCTAGTAGTTTTTCTAATATTTCAATTATTTTTTTTTTAATTCTAGTTTTCAGTTTTGCAAAAAAATTGTCAGTAGCGCCATTGTTTCTGAAGGTGGAATACACATAATTGGTACGAGCGCTCTATAGGGACAAAAAAAAATATATGTAAAGAAATTTGAGTTAGATGCTACAGGGTGTTCAAAATAAATTTATGCATTTCGACTATTTTTAATTGAAAAATCTGAAAAATAATAACATACAGGCACAACCTGTATGTTATTATTTTTTCTGATAATATTCTATAAAACCCTCCAACTTTCATATACCTATTGCTAATAGTTTTCGATTTATTTTGAATTTTTCAATTTTTACCCTTGTTTTTAATACACTAACGCTATAACAACATAGTTGCCAAGACAAAGCAAAAATGTAGGCATTGTCAAATTTTGACATGTCTATTAGGCAAGTAAAAATAGTTTAATTTGTTGTAGTAAATGACGTATAAAGGTAATAGTTATGGATTTTCCTAAAAATGAATTAACTGATATGGTTTATATACTGGGCGAAGCCGGAAAAAATTGTCTTTTGGCAGTAAGGCTTCATGGAGCGAAGTACCCTAATAGACGTATACCATATAGAAAACCTTTTCAGTGCTTAATGGAACGGTTTGATGGTAGTGGTAGCGTTGAGTATACGAAACGGAGAGTAGTAAACCAGAATGCTACCAGTGAGGAAAAAGAAATTTTTCTTCATGTTGAAGATAATCCCCAGGACAGCAACCGTCAACTAGCTGACTTATCTGACACATCCCAATCTATGGCTAATCGCACCACGAGAAAATACAAGTATCATCCCTTTCATATGGAACTACACCAAGAACTTCAAGACCGTGATTTTGAACGACGAGTAAATTACCACCATGAATGGAGCAATAGAGGCCGATCTAAATTTTTATCCAAAATAATGTTTTCTAGTGAAGCTACTTTTCGCAGGAATGTAGCAGAAATAGTCATAACATGCTTTATTATTCAACAGTTAATCCATTTTAGGTCCGGGAAGTTCAAAACCAAAACCATTGGTCGTTTAATGTATGGTGTGGAATATTAAATTTTCGAATTATTGGTCCATATTTTTTCCGTAAGCCGCTTAACGGGCCTAGATATCTAAATTTTTTGCAAAACGAATTACCCCAGCTTCTTAAAGAATAAAATGTGGATTCGACAAGACGGAGCTCCTGCTCATTACCACTAGGAAGTTCGGGAATTTTTAAACTACGTTAAAGACCGTGTTTATGCGAATCCCCCTACAACACCCGTATATATAGAAAATAGGATACGGGACGCGTGCAGGACAATAACGCCCTTTATGCTAAGGAAAGTGAAGGAAAATATAGTAAAACGACTAAACATGTGTATTCAAGTAGACAGGCATATTTTTGAACATTTATTACGCCAAAAATTCAAAATAAATCGAAAACTGTTAGAAATAGGTATATGATATACTTAATACAAGATGGGGGGTTTTGTAAAATTTGTCAGAAAAAACAATAATATACAGGGGTGCCGTTTAAAAAATTTGAGATTTTTCAATTTAAAATAGTCGAAACGTATAAATTTATTTTTGATACCCTGTAGCATCTAACTCAAATTTCTTTACATATATCTTTTTTTATCTCTATAGAACGCTTTACCAATTATGAGTATTCCACCTTCAGAAATAATGGTGCTACTGACAATTTTTTACAAAACTGAAAACTAGTATCTTTTTTTAAAAATTGAAATATTAGGTAAAAACGACTAGATTTAGGTATTTAATATTATTAATAAAAAAGTAATAAAATTTTACGCAGAATTTAAAAATAAATCAGAAAATTGGATGTTCCATTTAAAAAAAAACATATGTTATATCAGCCAGACTTTTTTGAAGTACCCTGTATACTCAAAAGTGCACCTTAACATTCCCTAAAACTATTGTATTTAACATTTGTGTAGTCATTCCTGAAACAAATGAGATAATAAACTTTACTCTGTCGTTGACTCACCCTGTATAGACAGACGGACGGAATTGGGAAGCTTTGTTTTTTGTGGGAAACGTAAACAAATGCAAAAAATCAGTAGCCAGATAATAGTAGCTTTAAGGAGAAAGATAATTTCACGTATATGTGGCGGGAATATACTTAAAAATTACTAAAGATAACATAATTTAAAATGTTTAAACCACTCGTACAAGGTAAGCATTTATTACCAAATGCATTTAGCGTGTTTCCGTTACACATAAGTTGCAGCTCCTTATCGGAGACTTATTCTCTAATTATTCATCAAAATACTTAAAACACTCATATAGCTCTGAAAATACACAGGTTAGTTGTTCCAAAGAAAATGATCTGAAAAGTTTACAATTTTAAAGCTATGTACTATATTATAACAATAATTAGCTATGAAATCACTTAACCATGTTGAAATATCCACCTTAAAGTCAGGCACTTAAAGATCCTGATATATTAAATTAAAATCAGGATGACTATAAGTACCTGATTTCTAATTATGGATAATAAATACATCCTGAAAATACTGTCTTAATACATAAAAGTCAAGGTAAGTTACCAAGTGATGCTTATCTGTTCTCCACGTATAGGGGCATGAAAACCGTAGCATCAAACGGTAAGTTCTTGTCAGTGGTGGAAATAAATACAAACAAATAATCGTTAAAACCGATGAAGTGCATAGTCAGGTAACTAAAAATAAAGTACTTACTTATTGCTTATAAAAAAGGCAGTACTATTGCAACATCTGCTGAAGAGGCCAACTTGTTAGCTGAACTCCTTGCTTCATACTTAACTGCAGGTTTCCGGAAAAAATACTATTTGTCCTAAATGTGCATAAATGCTATTTCCAGATAGCATATCAGCAAACAAATCCTAGTTGATGGTGATCTGAATAATCTGCAAGAATTATTAACTCTAGCTAACATAAAATGTATTTATCTATGCCACGCATTTTCTTAACAAGTTATTTGAGCATTCTAGGGAATTTCTTTGTTCTTATGGTATGGCTGAAAAGAATTGTTTATAGGTTTCAAGATTCGCTGAGGGTCTTCCTGCGGCCCACAATGGATTTTTTTTTCAATGTCTTCAGTTCCATCGTTAGTGTATCATAGGGTTCCATACCGTCTACTACTATCTTTCTTCTTTACATTAATAACTGCCGAGGAGGGCTAAAAAAAAGAAACTTAAGCTATCATGTAGGATTCTTCTTAATATAATTAGGAAACACGAACATCAGCAAAGTTAATGTTGCAGATTACGACAAAGTTATGTTTCGGTATAATTATGTCGAAGGAATGGCAAAGTAGCGCCTCAAAAATGGGGAATATTTTTGCTCTTGTACATATGTGTATACTTCACAACTGCTTTTAATTATCCAAAGTTCAAATAGAACTGCCGATGGAACATCGGCACCATGCTTGAGGCTTTATGTTACAACATACCTGACATTAGCTAGATTCTACCCAGAAGAGAGCTATTCGTTTATTTGCTGACCTGCGTCTCACTAGAAATCATGATTTCTTGGAACATCGAAGATGGTTTGATTAATTCGAGTCTCTTCCATAAATACCTTTGTAGAAGTAAAATCTACAGAGATTGAAGACCAATCTAACTGCTTACCTCTACATAGGCCCCACTAATTACAAAATAATTAGTTTTCCTACAAAATTTCTTGTGATATTAAAACGAACAAAAAGCTATTCTGACCGGTTAAGGACTTCTAGTAGTGTTGAGCTATATTCGCTTGAAAAACCAGGTACCCAAAGATCTTGAGGTATTAAAGTTAAATCAGGACCTGTTGGGTACCAGTTTTTAAAACAAAATAACTGTCATTTTTAAGCACTATAGGTTTTTTCAAACCTAATTCATGATTTCAATTAAACAGTTGTAATAGCAGAGGAATAATAGTTAAATTGGTAAGTAACTTTGTGGAATCTCACACCAGGTCAGGTTTGATTGCACCTTCACCGAGTAGTAGCACACAATCGGTAGAAATGGACTGTAAGTTAAAATGCAATTTATTATGTTAAGGTCTTCGGACATTAATACAGCTCGATGTGTCGCAATTTTTCACCTCTGTACATATGGAAATATTAAGTATGACGTGAGCATAAAATGTAACTTTGGGTATAGTGAGATCTATAACGATAAAAAATTCTCCCATAGCAAAAGTATTTACCGCGCCCTAACAAAATATTCTGCTTATTAGGTGTGACTAATTATACGTAATTTATCGACTGATGCAGTTAAAAGTTTTACTTAATTTGTACAAGACATGGCATTCCGACGATGAATATTGTTGTTAGGTATCGATCTGGATATTTAAAAATACGCCACAACCTTTTAATTACAGTACACTCTTGTTCAGTTGTAAGTATATTTTAATTTAATCAGTTGTAATAAAACAGCTACCAGGGAAGATTTAGAAGGTATAGCCTGTCCCAAAATATAAGATCCTGATTTTTGACGTTTTAAGTGGGAAATACAAAAATTCTGACCTTTTGTTTTTGATAGATTGCAGAGATAGGCTTAAGAATTTTATTCATTAATGCAAATAAATAAAATTATAAGTGTTTTTGGAGATGTTTATTTATAGACGCATGTAAAAACAAATGGATAAGAAGTACAAATATACAGTTTGAAGAATGGGGTTTACAAAAGGGGACATATTGTATAAATAAAAATATATTTTAACTTAAGCCTAATTCGGTTTCACTATCACTGTCATCAACTGAAGTAATTATCAGTGGTTTTATATTATTTACATAAATATATGAACCTTCAACTTTAACAACGTGCTGAATGGAATTCTTCCAGCTTTTACAAGGTATATCATTTATAACTTTTTTACTAATTAAATCACTGACACGCTTAAAGTAGGAGAAACATTTTGTGCCCTTATGTTTTATTTAATTTGATGTCAAATATGTTCAATTGGATTAAACACACATTAATCCGGAGGAAGCCGCAAAACAGTGTGTCCCATTTTCTTAGCCATACTATCACAAACATATTTCTTTTTCAATTTATAATCTTTCAAAACTTCCAAAAGATCACTTTTTATAACTAAAATCAAAATAAATGTCATTTTCTAACATATATTCCTGTATTTCCAATTTGGCGTTGGCTGCATTAGGAACCTTATTTAGTAGGCGACTATGGC
Source organism: Pachyrhynchus sulphureomaculatus (assembly GCA_019049505.1). Taxonomy (NCBI): domain Eukaryota; kingdom Metazoa; phylum Arthropoda; class Insecta; order Coleoptera; family Curculionidae; genus Pachyrhynchus; species Pachyrhynchus sulphureomaculatus. The sequence goes on along the minus strand of CM032446.1, from coordinate 81,360,128 downwards.
AACTTTCATTGTCCATAACTATAACCCTCTGTTCGGGAACATTTGGCAAAAGGGAATTTTGAAACCAATTTTCAAAAAGTTCTGCTGTCGTGTCTTCGTGATAGTCCAAACTAGAATCTTTCATATTTTCAGATAATAGTAGACAGTTTGAAACCCAGCATTCAAAATGGTTATTCGTTTACCTTTATTTGAAGGTGCGTTAGTCTGACATTTTGTACTGATGTCAACCCACCCTTTTTGCACAGCGTTATGAGTATCAAACCATGATTCGTCAAGGTAAATTATTGGCCAATTCTCTTATCGATACTTCTTAATTTCTTGTAAATAAGTATGTCGCAAGATTCGTAATCTTTGTGACTCCATCAGTACTTGCCTTTTGTTTATTTCTCGGAACGTGAATCTCATTTTTAAGAGAATTCTGTGAAGGGTTAATCGGCCACAATGTATATTGGTCCCGTCCTGCACCAGTCTTAATTTTATTTTGTCTAATGTGGGCACCAACTGCTCTTCGTTCATAGAATATATTTTTCTCCTGATGACGTCATTTTCACAATCGTCTACATGATGCATTGGAAAATTTTTCCGTTTTTTCCTTTTCCTACAATACCCTTAATCGTAGAAATTGATGTTTTTGTTAGTTCACTAGTTTCTTGCAAAGCACTTTGTTTATTCAAATTTCTTTTTACCAAACTGTCGTAAACATTTTTCACTATTTGTTTAGCGTCAAGAGATAAATGTTGTCTCTTGCAATAGCTACTATTGCAGTTTTCCCAAGGACGCCGTTACGTTGCAAGTAAAACTAAAAATAATAAAAAGTATCTTTCGAATCTTAATGGGGACCTGTTGTCATTAGGTATATATTATCAAATACTTAAAAGGCTCCAAACCGGGTTGCCAGGTAGTAAATATATAGCTAAAAATAGATCCAATATGATTGCAGGTGCAAATGAGGGCGGTATACAAAGCAGGTAAAATAAAAATACGTTTGTCGTAATACCTAGCAGGTATGCACAAAACCGTAATAGGGTCGTTTATTGCCCCATTGAAAAAGCAAAAAGGCAGGATCTTATATCTTGGGATTTACTTTAATAGAGCCTAAAAAATAATGTGTTATTAGGTGCGACGCATCGCACTTACCATATGAAGAAGTTGAATCTATACTGTCCCTACTTAATTATACAAATTATACTTAATTACTTTTTGTAAAACTTCAAGTCTAAATGAAGGGTATTGTTTTTAAAATAAAGTACCTAAAAATCTTGATATTTAAAAAAAGATCTTTTAAGCAATAGTGTTCTATAGGGAACACTTCGGTTTCCGTCTGTCACGCTAGATTTTCTCCGCAACTATTTGACATAGAAAGTTAAAATTTGGCATAAATATAGGAATTGCCGGCACAATCAGAGCCGTGTAGTTTAGAAAGCCTAATTTTGATTTAAGGAGTTGGTTTTGAGGGGTCAAATCAGAAATAAAAAACTAATTTTTACCAGATCATCGGGTGTCAAATAAAAGCTTGCGAAAACACGAGTTCCAAAATATATATGATGTAATACTCGCGTACACTTTGTCTGTATTATCCTTTCCTCGACAAGTACTGATCAAAAAGTTTTGAAAAAATTTTGGAATATCCTTCAGAATAGATTGAGCGAAAATTATCACAAACTCATTACGTTTCATTATTTATTTGGTATAAAAAAAAACTAGGAAAACTAGGTTGCTTAATAGTATGGTTGACGGTATTTTAATATACTTTTCAGTGCACACGAAAGGGTACTGAGAGAAAGTAATTTTATTTTATTTGTTTATAATTAAACAGATATTTAGGTAGTAATTCTTTCTCTTGCACATTTATTGCTAGATTGATTTATAGGCTATTAGGTAGCTAAGAACTATTATAAATTACTGACTAAGAAAAAATGTGAAAATACATATTGGATCTTAGATATACATGCCAGGGACCCACTTAACTTAGACTCGGTTAGGATTTAATTTAATAAATGGAACACTAAATGCGCAAGTTCGACTTGCACTTGGCCGTTATTTTAAGTTATAATACGCTCTTAGTAGAAGATTATTTTAACAAATCTTAATTTCATCAAGTTTTAAAGGAGCTTCGTATCCTTTTTTACATAGTTTTGGGAGAGTTGTTGGCTACACAGCAAAAAAAATTATAACAAGAAATAAAATGTATAATATGTGTTAATATTTTAATAATAACAATTTAATTTAGTAGTTTAGCTGCTTGTCTAATAGGAGTTGGGAAAGCAGATAGATTTTTCAATATATTGTCAGAACACAAAGAATTATTAATATATCCATATAAAGTCGGGTGCTCAAAAATACTGGGTATATGTTTCTAAGTTTATGGCCAGCTTCATGTTATGTATTTACTACTATTTATAATTTTATCCTTCTTCCTTCATATTTTTATTTAGGCAATTCACAGTATCAAGTTTGTTTGGTAGGACTTTTTAGCTTTTCTTTTTTCTTTCTTGTATTTTTATTTATTTATGTGTATATATATATATATATATATATATATATATATATATATATATATATATATATGTGTGTGTGTGTATATATATATATATATATATATATATATATATATATATATATATATATATATATATATATAAATACAATCTTAGTTGGGGAACTCGACAAGAAGGGGGCGTGATAAGAGATCACACAATTTTCATTAAGCCAATATTTTTCTTGACTAAACCCCTTATCTCTGTCGGGCAGCTGTCTCCTGTCGTCCTTGCCATCTTTCCTAAATGGCGGTGGCCATGTGAGGTGGTCACAGGTGAAATAATTAACAATGTTCTCAACATCCAAGGTTCCAATTACATCCATGTTTTAAATTTGGTTTTTAGATTTTTGTCTACAGTGTTTTAGTGTGTATTTTATATATTTTATGGATTAACCAACTTTTATATGTAACAACTTTTGTATGTATAAGCTACCTACGGCCATTCAGGCTAACGAAATCTTTGCACATGAGAAGTCATGTGAGTTTTTTAACTTATTATGACTAATATCTTATTCTTGTTCTACACTAATTTTATTTATTATAACAACATAACGATAACATCATTAATTTAAAGTTGTCCCAGACACGATCAGTGAATACGCTATGTTCTTCTTTTCAGTTCTGCCCTGAAGAAGGTCCCAGTCCAGGACCGAAATATTGGCTTAATGAAAATTGTGTGATCTCTTATCACGCCCCCTTCTTGCCGAGTTCCCCAACTAAGATTGTATTTTTAATAATTTTGGTAGATACGGCAATTTTTTTGCTTTCTTTCTTTTTTTATATATATATATATATATATATATATATATATATATATATATATATATATATATATATATATATTCTTTTATGTTTTCTTTTCTTTTCTGTATATTATGTTTTTCTTTTTTAGTTTTCTAGTATTGTAAATACCATACAATGTTAACAATGTACTTGCAACGGTTTCCTTACCGTTTTCCTTTTTTCTGTTATAAAGTTATACAATACCTTATATACTACTATATTGTTCAATAAAATGAGATAAGTCAGATTGGACGATAGACCTACAGCGATTCCTAGATTGTCGATTAAAACATTTATATGGTTTCTTAAATAAACACAATTAAACATACAATGTTCCAAGTCACCTACTTCTCCGCAGTCACAATATTAATTTTCGCCTGGACCTATTATTTTTTTTGTGTTTGAAAGATTCATACTCTAGAAATTACTCTTGTAAAATTTCTATTGGATAGTTTGTGAAACCAAAGATTTTTAGAAATCAGTGAAAATATTTCTTATAACTTATTCCTTTTATTGATTCAGTATAATGCACTTGCCCATTTTCATCTCATCTTTCTTTGACATTTAACATTATTTGTGAGGTTTTGTAGCTTCCTTAGCCAAATTATCAACTATTTCATTCGGTGGAATACTACGTAGTGCCTTTACCCACGCTAATCAAACACAAATAGTATTAGATTGTAAGATATGATGTACTTTTAGTATCTCTATAATACAGTGACGTCCGAAAATATTACAATTGTTTATTTTCTTTATATTAATATACAACAATATTTGAGGGCCTCTTGAATAGCCCATAGTTGGGCTGTGAAAATTGATGCTTCATTAGGTAGGGTAAACTGTTCTGAAAGAAGCTTATTTTTATAATAATAAAAGCACCCTGTTTTGTTGTTTAAAACTGAACCATCTGTAAAACTTTGTTCATATTTTAACCATGTGATTCCAAGTTCTTCCACAAATTTGAAGTTTATTATATTTGAATCTTTTATTGCTTGATCAGGTATTAAAGTTAAGGTTCTATATTGATACTTGCTAAGTTACTTTGATAATATGGTTTTAATAAAGAACGATCTATTTTATTTTATTTGGATGACCCAAGAATAACTCTAGAGTTTTTTTACTCTCCAATAAGAGCGCGTGATAGATTAGAATATTGATTTTGTTGACTAATACACTGTCTTTAGCAATTATTCACTGCATCAGCAATTTGTCAATTGTGTCGCCGCAGGAATTGAGGTGGTTCAACAGCTTCAGCTTCAGACCTTGTTTTTAATTTGATCTTAAGATTTTTTAAGATGTGTTTCCGCAGCTATACCATAGAATAAATATAGATAGTACAATGTTGATCTAATGAAAGTTTTATAAAATAAAAAAACCGGTCAAGTGCAAGTTGAACTTGCACAATTAGTGTTCCGTACGTTGATTGTTTTTAAAATAAAAATTTTTGTTAGGATGGTATAAAATGATCAGTGACTTCACAAAACACACACCAAATGAGTTTTCAACAAAGTTTGTTTCCAATCTTTACTGAAAACTGGTGACCTTGATTTTTTTTTATATACCAAATAAATTATTAAAGGTAATGCACTCGTGATAATTTTCGTTCAATCTATACCCCGTGGAGAATATTCCAGAATTTTTTCAAAATTTTTTGATTAGTACTTTTCGAGATAAGGTAGGGGTCAGCGATTTTTGAAAAGTAATACGAAGAAAAGTGTGCGCAAGTATTACATTATATATATATTTTTTACTCGTGTTTTCACAAGCTTTCATTTGACACCACACTCGATGACCTAGTAAAAAAAAAATTTTTTTCACTTCCGATTTCACCCCTCAAAACGAACCCCTTAAGTCAAAATTTATGTTACGGTGGTATAAAATGATCAATAACTTCACAAAAACACACCCCAAATGAGTTTTCAACAAAGTTTGTTTCCAATCTTTACTGAAATCGGATGACCTTGAAATTTTTGTTTTTTTTTTTTATACCATATAAATTATTAAAGGTAATACATTCGTGTTAATTTTCGTTCAATCTACACCCCGTGGAGAATATTCCAGAATTTTTTTGAAATTTTTTGATAAGTACTTTTCGAGATAAGGCCCGGAACAGCGATTTTTCGCGAATTTTTAAAAATAATACAAAGAAAAGTGCGCGCAAGTATAATATTATATATATATTTTTTACTCGTGTTTTCACAAGCTTTCAATTGACACCACACTCGATGACCTAGTAAAAAATTTTTTTTCACTTCCGGCTTCACCCCCCAAAACTAACCCCTTAAGTCAAAATTTAATTCTCAAAACTACATGGCTCTGATGAGGCCATCAATTCCTATATTGTTACCAAATTTCACCTTTCTATGTC
>CM032446.1:81346938-81349438 GCA_019049505.1 Pachyrhynchus sulphureomaculatus | reverse complement strand
CCAAAATCTCTCCCAACAATTGTTGCTTTGCCTCCACTTTCATCTTCAATTCCAAAGTGACGCTTTTACGCTCTTTTTTCTTTACAGGCGGCATTTTTAACGTAGGGTTAAATTATGTATGTATGTATCTCCAATAAATATTAAAACAAAACTGCCAGCCGACCGAACTAACATTACGGAACAAATGAACACACGAAACGAACGAGGAAATCCCCATAGAACAAAGTCGAAGGACAGGGAATTCCCAATTCTTCAAAGAGAATATTCAGAGAAAGCGGGGATCCTCCCGCGACCATAGAGAAGTTAATGACTACATGAGCGCGAAATTTGAAATTCGCGTTATAGTGAAACCGCGCGTAACGGGGGGTCGCGCTAAGCGGGGTATTACTGTATACAGTAATACCCCGCTTTACGCGAGGGATACGTTCCGAAAAAAATCGCGCGTTAACTGAAATTCGCGTATATCGAGGTTTATGATTAAACATAGTCAAAATTTTAATACAAAAAAATACAAATCATTTTTTAATCAATCACTTTAATTCTAAGAACACTTTATGCAATACATACTCTTATTTTTTACGGAAAAATACATCTATTGTCTTTTGGGTAACGTTTTGTTTACGTTCTTGTAAAATACGTTCATAACACCCAACACTGTTTTTAATTGTTTGACACACGGTCAAGACACGGTCATCATTATTGTCTATACTCTGCAATATGTCCAAACCTGAATAAATTTTTGAAAGTGCATTTTGTATTTCCCCTGAAGATAAAACTTTCTCTTCTACTTGTTCTTCCTCATCGTAGATAGGATTATTCTGTAACTCGATCAGATCTTCATTGCTAATAGGATCGTCGTGCGTTGCTACAAGTTCTACGAGATCTTCTACCGTGACATCTTCAAGTTCAGACCCCTCAATCATTGCAGCAATGTCTTCAAGCACTTGTCTCTGCATCTGGACAATTCTTCTAGGTGCTTCCACTACATCTGGCCAAAGATTACGCCACACCCCATTCATACAACTCATTTTAACTTCCTTCCAAGCCTCTTCTATGTTGTGAATAGACTTCATAATGTTGTATGACTTCCACCACTCTCGCATAGACTGTCTTCCTTCCCCGTCAGTTTCATGAATTAGTTGGCTAAAAGTGCGGCGATGGTAATAAGCTTTGAAGTTTGCTATTGCTCCCTGGTCCATAGGTTGTAATATTGACGTAGTGTTTGGTGGAAGGAACTTTACGTACACTTTTAAGTCTCTGGGCGTATCAAGTGAGGTTGGATGTCCTGGGGCATTGTCTAAGAGTAATATAACTTTAGGTTCAAGCCCATTTCTGTCACAGTATGATTTGACTGATGGGCAAAAACTATTAGAATACCATTCTTGAAAAATTTCCCGTGTAACCACGCCTTTCTGTTTGATCGCCACACAACTGGTAGACTTGTCTTGTCTGTGCCTCGCATTGCACGGGGTGTTTCTGAATGGTACACTAGTAAAAGGTTTTAGTTTGAAATCACCAGTGGCATTACCACCCAGCAGAAGTGTTAGTCGATCTTTCGCAGCTTTGAAACCACTGGCTTGACGTTCTTCCTTAGAAATGAATGTTCGAGATGGCATTTTTTTCCAGTAAAGTGCGGTCTCATCAACATGAAGATGAGACAAGCAGGAATTTTCTCTCGTCTAACGAAGTCTTGAAACTTGTCTGGAAACTCAGCTGCAGCTTGAATGTCCGCGCTGGCCGCCTCGCCTGTTATGTGGATATTGTGAAGATTAGAACGCTGCTTGAACCGATGGAACCAGCCTCTGCTGGCAGCAAAAGTCGGAGTGGCACTCCCTTCTCCTTCTTTTGTTTTCAGCATCTCATACAAAGATTTTGCTTTTGTGCATATGAGATCTTGACTTAGTGGTTGTGTTCTTCTTATTCAAATCTTCGATCCAGACTGACAGTAATTTCTCCATTCTTTCTAAGATAGATGATCTCGAACGAGAAAGTTTTGTTGCACTTATAGGTGTTGAACCTTCGCTGGAGATTTTAATTTTTTCCCGATTTTTATAAATCGTTCTCACAGTCGATTCTGAGAGTCCAAAATCTCTCCCAACAATTGTTGCTTTGCCTCCATTTTCCATTCTTCTTAACACTTTCATCTTCAATTCCAAAGTGACGCTTTTACGCTCTTTTTTCTTTACAGGCGGCATTTTTTTAACGTAGGGTTAAATTATGTATGTATGTATCTCCAATAAATATTAAAACAAAACTGCCAGCCGACCGAACTAACATTACGGAAACAAATGAACACACGAAACGAACGAGGAAATCCCCATAGAACAAAGTCGAAGGACAGGGAATTCCCAATTCTTCAAGAGAATATTCAGAGAAAGCGGGGATCCCCCCGCGACCATAGAGAAGTTAATGACTACATGTGCGCGAAATTTGAAATTCGCGTTATTAGTGAAACCGCGCGTAACGGGTCGCGCTAAGCGGGGGTATAACTGTATATATA
>CM032446.1:81130555-81346838 GCA_019049505.1 Pachyrhynchus sulphureomaculatus | reverse complement strand
CAACTTGTGTACCTTTTCAATAAACGGTTGTTTAAAAGAGTTTTCCATTCTTACTATTAATTATATTTCGCTTCGTAATAGCTTTTCGCTCGATCTACATTTTATGACGACATTTTCTAGACTTTTATCAAGAATTGTGGTGATTAGTACGTTTTTTAGTTAAGGCGGGTGGTCGGGGTATTTTTGGTACTTTTTTAAAATAATATAAACGAAAAACGTGAGCAAAAGTTATTAACTTCTATATACTATTACGCGTGTGTTTTCAACAAGCTTTTCATTTTGACACTTCCAATCGATGAACCCTGACAAAAAAAACTTTTTACGCAGACTGCCGAATTTCACTTCTCTCAAAACCCCACGGCTCTGATGGGCCATCAATTCCCTATATTTGTGCCAAATTTAAACTTCACACTCCCCTCCAAACTAACCTTCTTAATTCAAAAATTAATTTCATAACTACAGGGCCCCGATGTGGACTCATTTTCTATTTTTCTAGCAAATTTTCTGTGTTAAATGTGTTTTCATAGAAGAAATCGGGTGTGACAGATGATCACTACAGACAGACCGCAATGGGTGCCCATAAGGTGTTCCGTACCGCAAACACTAATAAACGTTTTATATTATACTATCTCTACATTACACTACTGTGCGAAAAGTTGTCGTCAAATTTGGCTTTTTCTTCTCCTTTTGCTTCAGTATATATAGTGCTAATAAGTACTTTTTTAGGGATGTCATCAACTCAATTCTGAAAATTAAGGTATTTTTTTCATTTCTTTCTTCCCGGCTTGCAGTCCTAGTATGTCGAGGAATCAGTAGAGGGGCTTCAGTTGTAAGTACCCTCTAAGAGCCATTCCTCAGATAAAACAGAACGGTTACCTACCATTCTAAATATATTCAACATATTTCTTGAATTCTTGAGCGTAAGAAAGTTAAATTTATTTTAGAAAACTGCGTATTTGCGAAGAAAGTACCGAGTTTTTCTCGATTTCCTTGCCATTTATTAACAACATTGTTTCTTTCTCCAATCGACTTTTTTATAAGAAAAAAAGTCCTTAGCTAAGATAAAATATAACAATAGTTATAGCGCAATAATTTATACATTTATATTAAACTTCGTTGTCAGTGTATCAAATCAAAAATGAGAATAATTCTCCAGCATGCCCATTTAAATTATTTGCAGAATAAACATTTTTGGGAAATTAAATATTGTAGCAACTATTAGCTTTCATATTAACAACTATAAAGAAAAATTGTTATGAGTATAGCAATGTAATTGAATACAAAATTGCGATGGAAGCTTCATTTCGACCTCTAAAAAACTAATTTTCCTTTATTTGTTTGTGTTTGATGAGATATATTTTTTTTTCTTTAGACCAAGCATAATTCTTTTTGTAAAATATTCTAGGTGACCATTTTAGATTTTAATTGTAATCTTTACTCTAATTTATTTAAGGTTGCCATAAATATTACGGTGCACAACTTGTCCAACACCTAAAAAATTACTTATCTCTCCAAGCAGTGTTTGTTTAAAATGATAACATAAAGAAGAGATTGTATTGGTAATTATAAACGGCGTTCTTCAAAGGTATATAAAACTCTGGAAACCCTGTCACACTACATATATTTAAAAAAATAAAATAATATGTTAAAATGATGACATCCTAATTTGCAGAGATCTCCTCTACTTCCCAAGCCCTAAAATGTGGCGTTTAAAAGTGCGGTATGATTATCAATAGCAATCGTCTCTCCTACTTTAAAAACATATGTATTTGTCCATAATTAAATGAAAACAAATAATGTTGTTGTTCAAGGGAAATTTACATATTACCAAACAAACCACTCCAACCTCCGCCCTCCAACCTTTGTAGCCTCTTGATATGTTTGAATAATAAATAGGTTAAAATATTTTGCAATTACCTCACCTCATACAACCCTATTATATTTTTCCTTCTCCCTCAAATTATTATGTTACATACGTCCCCAATACTAATAGCGCCATTTTATTTCGTTTCAGACATAATTCATGGATGCCAACAGGACAGACAAACAGAAGAAAAATATTTCGCTACTTCGACAGACAAAGGTTTAAAAAGAAAAAGAAAAAAAACAAATCTGGAAGGTCTCATTTATGCCACGAATTACCTTCCCCTTAGGAAGGAAAGTAAAAAACAAAGCAAATTCTCTTAGTCGAGCGACGGTCTGCAATAAACCAGAGAAGCCAAGCGTCCTTCAAACTATGATTATTGTTGTTGAATGTAGAAAACAAAGTAGTATAGTAAGTTATTCAGAAGACATATTAACTAACGAAATCATGAAATTAAATATGTATTAGATTGACTGGAACTACTGGAAATCAGTGATTATTATAAAATATAATATACAGGTGAACTATTAAACTATACGCTAGTGCTGTCTCCATCCCTTATGAGGTTCAGCTTGCCGCGTATCAACGCTATTTCAAAGCAGTCTTTTATATGGAGAACATCATATCCTTTGGAATAATTTGCCCAGCGCGCTGTGTTTCCCACCGCGTTAGCAATTTACAGCGATTCAAGAACACGCTGAATCGCTTCTTTTTCCGCAACATCGTGCTTGCTACCTGGAGCGCTTTAGGGACTGTCCCCTGCAGCCCGTGTGCGCTTTTTTTAAGAACCCCATGTAAAAAAAAACAATAGTAACGTAGGTTAAATATAAAAGGAATTGTTTGGATATCTAATTGGTCATTGAGAAGAAGGCCCTGGTTTTATATTTACACTTTATACAAATCATTATTACCAATGCATAGTTTATGTCATTTAAATATTAATTTTTATGTCTAAATCTTTTAGTGTGTAAAGCCCTCTCAAGACGATACACATTGCTGGCGCCAAAACAGTCATAAGTGTATCATGATAAGTTAATTTAGAAGCGATTTAGTTGAGGAGCGGCGAGCGAAAGCGCGTGTCGAGCGTCTGTTCATCCCACTCAGATCACGGGTAGCGATGCCTAGCGATGCGTCGAGTATATCTACTCTCTCCGAAAACACATTACAGTACGCTGTTGAATTGTGCAGTCTACTGTGTGTATCATGTAATGAATACAGGAGAGAGAGTGTCCTAATCCCCGACCTTGCATACAATTTTTTTAAATGCTCCTTCTGTGAAGAAATGATGTTTTTATAACAGGCTTTTAATTACCACTTGTTAAGTTGCCCGGATTTCATTATCTTGACCAGTTTTAAAAATATATAATATTACGTTAATAAAAGCTGTAGTTGGACTATACTAAAGGATCAGTTACCCCACCCTTACAAGTAGTTTCGTTTTAAAATTAAAACTACAAACTCCTCAACAAAAATAGACTGAGGGACCGAGCACCAATTAGTTTCAGATAGCAACTAATTATTAGAAAAATTTAGTAAAACAAACACATAAAAATACGCACTAGAAGACAACTTGTAATCTTTTAAAAATATTTATCGGTGATAAGTATCTCCATTCTTAGAGAAGAAAAGAAGGATGGACTGAACATCTGAAAGTATTATATAATAATAACGTTCAATTAATTAAGCTATAGCAAAAATTAATCCATAAAACTTCTTGAAAATTTACTCTGTCGAAAATAGTTATTTCCCTATTTATATAAATTTAAATCTATGAACTAGTTATTTTAGAATGTTTTAGAAAGAGGAGAGGATAATAAGGAAATATTTTATTATAATAAACTATACTTTACTTATTTTCGAAAATAACTGTTTGACGGTTTACTCGTGAGATTTCTAACTAGATTTTCACATAATATATATTCACGTATAAAAAGTATGATGCTGGTTACAAATTTCCGGGCAAAAATTATTCTGCTATGAAAAAGATATTTGAGATGCTGAGTATGGTAACATTTATCAGCTAGATGTTCCCCTACACTACTATCTTTTAGCAAAGTAGGAATAGGGACATCCACTTGATAAAAATACTAATATTAAATAGCTGATTTTATTACCGAGTAAAATAATATATCTGTATCTGACTGACACAAGTGTCAAGTTATGCTGCACGCACGAACCACTCGACATTCATAAGACCCTTACCTCCCGTTTAGGCTTAAGCTTAGGTTAGTTAGATAATACTAGTAATAACCCCAGGGGGAGAATCTTTATATGGCAATCTATGTTGGAAGGATATTCGGACATGGAGAATCACATCATGTTTTCCGAAATATAAATAAATAAACTTCATAGATAATTTTAATACTCTTTCAATAGAAATGTTAATCTGCTTTATAGTTTTGTTCATCAATAAAGGCAAATAACATTCCTGGAAAACTAGTACCGATTTATTCTCCTATATTTTGAACACTGTAGCTGAAATCCAAAATCTCCTTTTAATAAATAATTTTCTCTATATTACGTAACTACAGCTTGCTGCTACTCTTCACTTCAAGATGTGTTTGTCTCTCTTCAAAAAAGTTACCCGCAGTGTCCCGTTAATTTAAATCTAAACGGGTGACCAAGGGTACCTAATTCAATGAAAGATTTCACTGCCTGTAAATTTAGTCTTCATTTAGTTAGAAATGTGACAGAATATCTCTAAATTTACGAGTCTATATATATTTATATTTCTATATTAGATATATATATATATATATATATATATATATATATATTATATGGTATATATAAAGGGGCGTTTTTTTATAGAGGTATAAAACTTTAAGTTGGCAACACTTTTTTAACTGGCGGCCATTTTGTCAGCTGTCAAGTGATTTATGTTTAGTTTGGTTTGGCATTTCAACATGATTGGAATAGACTGACGCATTGAACAACGCTTCCAAATTGTGCAAATTTATTTTGAAAATCATGGTTCTGTTCGAAATACGTATCGCGCACTACGTCCATTTTTACAGTCAACATAACCGTCCATCAGAGCAATTAATTCGATTAACTATGGAACGTTTTCGCACCACGTTTACTCTAAATGATAATACGCGCATCCACAGAGACGTCGTACAGTGCGTACAGAAGAAGTCATTGCTGCTGTAGATGCGTAGCGTAGAGGAAGACCTGAATCAGTGTATCCGCCATCGTGCACAGGAATTGGATTGTGTGGTGTCCATCCACTTTATGGAAGATTTTGCGGAAAGATCTTGGTTTGCGTGCCTACAAAATCCAACTCGTGCAACAATTGAAAGCCCACACGATCACCTAGCAAGGCGTAGATTCGGTGAATGGGCCCAAAAACAAGACAAGATTGCCGTTTGATCCCGATTTTCATAAGCGAATTTTGTTTAGCGATGAAGCTCACTTTTGTTTGAATGGATACGTCAATAAACAAAACTGCCGTATTTAGAGTGATGATAATTCTCAAGTGTATGTTTGAGACACAGTTACCATCCAGAAAAACTGACTGTTTGGTGTGCTTTATGGGCTGGTGGGAATCATTGGTCCGTACTTCTTTAAAAAACGATGCTGGTCAGAACGTTACAGTCCAATGGTGACCGCTATAGAGCCATGTTGATTACTGACTTTTTCGCTCATCGCGATTGAACAACCATGATGTGCACGAGCTGTGGTTTCAACAAGACGGCGCCAGCTCGTGCCACAATTGATTTATAGTGAAACGTTTGGTAACCGCATAGTTTCGGACCTGTGAATTGGCCTCCAAGATCGTGCGATTTTACGCCGCTAGACTATTTTCTGTGGGGAACGATTGAGCACTTGGAGGACAACATTCGCCGCGTTATTTGCCGATATACGGCCACTAAATGTTGGAAAAAAAAAAGTCATCGAAAATTGGACCTCCAGATTAGACTACGTCCGAGCCAGCCGTGGCGGTGGTCATAGATGCCAGAAGTCATATTTTAAATTATAATGCCAGAAGATTATCTTTCGAATAAAGTAAATTTTCATGTCAATTTAGAAAAAATTCATCTTTGTTTTATTCCCTTTCAAAGTTCTATACCTCTATAAGATAAAAAAACACCCTTTATATATAATATTCAGTCAGTACTGCACAAAAGTAAATGGAATGTAAATGAATTTTTTAAATATTTATTCTTCAGTTAATCCATTTAAATATTTCAGAACTAATATTTAACATATATTCGAGCAGTTTGGGTGTTTTTGGCGTATTAATACGTAGATGCAAGGTCTACGCTACTATTTTGAAATAAAGTATGCGCAGAAACAGCATCTGCGCATAAAACTATGCCAGCGATATTGAAAACCAGGTCTAAAAAATATTGTTGAGTTGCTAATAAGAATTTTATTGTACATTTTATTTTAAACATACATTTAAATGACATATCACTAGTTTGTATCCAAGACTTCACCTGCGATAACATGTCTACTAGTGTTCAAAATATGTCTGCAGAGTCATCATCTCCTGAGTACGTAATTACGAGTTTGATTTAAAATTTTATTTTGAGTGTTAAGTCGAAATCGCTCAATAATAAAGCAAGCAGACTGTCTAAATTTGATCAAAATTCGCCTATAAATGAAGAAGGTGGCAACTGTCGATATTGGAGAATTCTATTCTATACTCTACGAGGCTGGTTTGAAAAGTCCGTGCAAAGTCCGAGAGATGGCACCACCGGCGCGTATCGAGGTCATGTTTAGTTAGTAGCATCTCTTGAATGAACGCACACCAAGTTTCAGCCATATTGGTCTATTTCTTTGTGTTTGGCATTCGTGTGAATCAAAGAAGTCGAGTGATTTTCAAGAAATGGACGAAAAAGAATTCGTGTGGTGATTAAACATTACTTTATGAAAGGCACAAAACGCCTCAGGAGACTAAAGAGAAGCTTGATAAACATTATGGTGACTCTGTCTGCACCTTCGATTAGAACAGTTTTTTATAAGTGGTGTTCAAAATTTTCAGACTGGCCATATGGGCACAAGTGACGCTGAACGTTACTGGACTGCCGGGGGGCGAGGGCTGTGGAGGTTACGACTCCAGAAATCATTGATCAAATCCATGATATGGTGATGGATGACAGAAGAGTTAAGGTGGTGAGATTGCTAGTGCTGTGGGCATCTCGACTGAACGGGTACATAATATTTTGCATAAACATTTGGACATGAGAAAGCTATCCGCAAGATGGGTGCCGCGATTGCTCACGCTTGACCAAAAACGGAATCGTGTGAAGTGTTGCAAGGATGGTTTGTATCTGTTCCAGAAGAATCCGAGGACTTTAAGCGTCGTTTCGTCACTGTGGATGAAACATGGATACATTACTATACTCCTGAGACCAAACAACAATCTAAACAATGGGTTACCAAGGGGGAATCGGCATCAAAAAAGGCGAAGACCGTTCCTTCGACCGGAAAGGTTATGGCGACTGTCTTTTGGGATTCGCAAGGGATAATCCTCATCGACTATCTGGAAAAGGGTAAAACTATTACAGGTGAATATTATTCATCGTTATTGGACCGTTTGAAAAACCGAGCTGCAAGAAAAACGCCCCGCGATTGGCCCACAAGAAAGTCCTTTTCCATCGCGACAACGCACCAGCACACACCTCAGCAGTTGTGGTCTCAAAATTAATGGAAATAGGATTCCAACTCGTATCACATCCCCCCTATCTCCAGACTTGGCTCCCTCGGACTACTATTTGTTCCTCAATTTGAAGAAATGGACAAATCCTATTATTCGGAAGGGATCAACAAACTAGAATATCGTTGGGACGAATGTGTATAAGCCCTAAAAGGAGACTATGTAGAAAAATAAAAAAAGTTTACACTCCCAAAGACGTAAGTAGTTTTTATTTTTGCACGGACTTTCAAACCAGCCTCGTATTTCTTAAATTTTAATTGAGATTCGCCAAACTATTTAGGTTTAATTACGGAATAAATGCATAAACGTACAAATAAATATATGGTCGTTGCGTAGTAAAAAAATCTTTCATAACGTATAACACTAAAAATTTAGATCAACTGATATTTTCCTTCATGTCTAATTTAAATCTTTATTATTTTTCTCCTGTTGCTACCCTTTTTTTAGCTCTATGATTATGTATGCCTTTTCAACTCGTAGTCTTTCAGTTTTATTTTATTTAAGAATTTCTACCTTAAGAGTTTATACAATTATATTAGCTGGTTGGTCTTCAAATTCTAATTATGTTATATATGTATGTATACTAAATCCCAGATATAAGATCCTGCCTTTTTTTGCTTTTTCAATGGGGCACTAAACGACCCTATTAAGGTTTTTGTGCATAATTGCCAGGTATTACGATAAACGTATTTTTATTTTACCTGCTTTGTATACCGCCCTCACTTTCACCTGCAATCATATTGGATCTATTTTTACCTATATATTTACTACCTGGCAACCCGGTTTGGAGCCCTTTAAGTATTTAATAATTTAGGCCACAGGTCCCCATTATGATTCGAAAGATACTTTTTATTGTTTTTATTTTTAGTTTTACTTACAACGAAACGGTTCTATTTTAATTACGTGGCTTCCGTGGGAAAATTTCAATAGTGGCCATCGCAAGACTTGACGCTAAACAGATAGTGAAAAATGTTTACTACAGTTTGGTAAAAAAAAAATTGAATAAACCAAGTGCTTTGCAAGAAACCGGTGAACTAGCAAAAATCCCAATTTCTACGATTAAGGATATTGTAGGAAAACCAGCACTTAGGAACAAGAAAAAACGGAAGGATTTACAAACGCATCATATAGACGATTGTGAAAAAGACGTCATCTGGAGAAAAATAATATTCTATGTATGAAGAGCAGTTGGTGCCGACACTAGACAAAATAAAAATTAAGACTAGCCGGACCGATTGGCGCAGTGGGTTAAGATGCTAGCTTTGCCCGCTGTTGTTCGAGAGGTCAGCGGTTCGATTCCGTGTGACGGCTGGGTGTTTGTGATTTGTCTCTTGTATATATGTGTGTGTGTAAACTTGTGTGTTTAGGTTAAGTTAGGTTTAAGTATATTGGATTACTTTATGAATTACGAATCTTGCGACATACTTATTTACAAGAAATTAAAAGTATCAATCAGAGAATTGGCCAATAATTTACCTTGACGAAACATGGTTCGATACCCATAACACTGTGCAAGAGGGTGGATTGACAGCAGTACAAAAATGTCAGACTAACGCACCTTCAAATAAAGGTAAACAAATAACCTATTTGCATGTGGATCTAAAAAGTTCTGGGTTTCAAAATTGTCTACTATTATCTGCAAAAAACATAAGAAAAGATTTTAGTTTGGACTATCACGAAGACACGACCGCAGAACTTTTTGAAAATTAGCTTCAAAATTCCCTTTTGCCAAATGTTCCCGAACAGAGTGTTATAGTTATGGACAATGCAAGTGACCATAGTTGCCTACAAAATAAGCTTCCTAATGCAGCCAACACCAAATCGAAATATATGTTTAGAAAATGACATTTATTTTGACTTTAGTTATAAAAAAAGTGATCTTTTGTGAAGTTTTGAAAGATTGAAAAAGTAATATGTTTGTGATAGTGTGGCTACGAAAATGGGACACACTGTTTTGCGGCTTCCTCCGCATTATTGTGTGTTTAATCCAATCGAACATATTTGGCGTCAAGTCAAAAATAAGGGTACAAAATGTTTCTCCTACTTTAAGCGTGTCAGTGGTTGAATTAGTAAAAAAAGGTTATAAATGATATACCTTGTGAAAGCTGGAAGAATTCCATTCGGCACGTTGTTAAAGTTGAAGATGTATATTTATGTAAATAATATAAAACCATTGATAATTACCTCAGCTGATGACAGTGATAGTGAAACCGAATTAGGCTTAACTTAAAATATATTTTTATTTATACAATATGTCCTCTCTTGTAAACCCCATTCATTCAAACTGTATATATGTACTTCTTATCCATTTGTTTTTACACGCATCTATAAATAAACATCTCCAAAAACGCTTTATATAATAACCTATCATAAACAAAAGGTCAGAATTTTTATATTGCCCACTTAAAACGGCAAAAATCAGGATCTTATATTTTAGGACAGGCTATGTATTAGGTGGTTGTTCAGACTATCTCTAAATTTTATAATCTTTAGGTCTGATATTTTAGATTTAGGAAAATATCAAGATTGACTGAAATTATTTGTACGCGATTTGATTTTGAATAGGTACACATCTGCAATACATTGGTGCAACTAATGTACTTGTAGATGGAATGTATGCATGATAATACCTAAAACAGAGAACTAAAGTAATTTTTATGGTTTTCTGATCTAGTCAACTAGTATACCATTTATTTATGTTATTATTTCTGACTCTTCGGTTACCTCGAGTATCGGCTCAAAGGAAAGTGAGGAAAAGCGCTATATTATATATATTGAGCGAAGTAATACCAAATTATAAAATCTGGTCTAAAACATAACACTATTTACTTTTTTAATGTTATTTGGATTGAAATTTTAACTAACTTTAACTTATATTTTTATACGTCTACTTCAAATTTACGTCACAAATACAAAATTTAGATCAGATGGAGTTTATGCTGCACAACATATAGCACTGCTTTAATTTAAAGATCGCTACTCTGAAATCTGTAAAATTGATAACCAAGTCATTCCCAACGATAATTAAGACAATATTAATTACCAGGACATTTTCTTAGGATTAAACGAAATATAATATCCTTTACTGCCCAATTATATTTAGTTACATTTAATGAATTTATTAAATATAGTTAAAACTGGTATCTGGATTAAAAAAGTCAAATTCTCAACAGAAAAATATCTTTAAAAAAGTCAAGTTTTCAAGTGATACATAGAGAAAAACATAAATTAAAAAACCGCACGGTAACGTAGAAAATTTACATAAAAAATAAATTATTAATGCTATCGTATTAACCTCCCAGCTTTATTTATCTTTTTCTATTACGATTATGGATCACAATATCCTTTGCTATTCAATTATAAATTAATTATCTTTCTTAGTGAATTTACTACTCAATATTAAAACTTTCCATAAATACAAAATATACAAAACAGAAAAGGGTACTACTATGTTATGTTCAAAAATTAATTAAGCAGACTTACAGTGACTCACAGCTTAAATGATGCAGTCGCTATAAGAGAAGACTAACTGGTCTCAGTGCCTCTTTATTTATTTGGAAAAAACAACTTATTGAAATTAAATTGGTAAAGAGTCTTCTAAAAAATTATGAATTACTTTTTGTCTTAAATATGCCTTACTTAATTAACAATAAATAATTAATTAAATCATACGCAATTTTAACGACACAGCTTAAATGATGCAAAATAACAACAGTGGTCAAAACTTACCGCATTTTGAAATTTACGAAGGCGGCGTTGCTTTGATTTCTTAGTGCAATTGGTTTTTGTTTAGTTTGACATTTTTTCATTCAATAAAACGAAATTGTTTAAGAATGGGTCGTCGAACTACAATTTCTGAGAGAAATTTAATTATTGCTCATTACAGGAATGGATACAGCCAAAGAGACAGCCAAACTGGTAAATAAATGTCCGTCAACTGTTCAACATTTCATTGAACGTTACCGGAATGAAAATAGAGTCGAGAATAAGTCAAGGTTGGCTCCAAATAAGATCTTCAATAAACGTAAAGAAAGATGGATTTTAAGAGAGGTATCAAATAATCCAAAAAAGTGCGCCAAAGTTGTGCGCCGTGGTGGAAAGACAGTTTGGAAAAAGGTGTAACCCCGAAACAGTTCGACGGATCTTGCGAAATAATAATTTACATGGTCGAATTGCTAGCAATAAGCCTTTCATTAGCCAAAGAAATAGACGCGTGAGATTGGAATTTGCGAGAGAGCATATCAATAAAGACTTGAACTTCTGGAATTCAGTAATATTTGCTGATGAGACCAAAATAAACTTATTTGGGTACGATGGAAAAATATCAGTGTGGAGAAAGCCTAACGAAGAATTAAAATTGAAAAATATGAAAGCTACGGTAAAGCACGGTGGATGTGGAGTGATGTTATGGGACTGTATGTCATCTACAGGAGTAGGTAACATGCATTTCGTTGAAGGGAATATGAACCAATATGTGTACTTGGATATACTAAGGCAGCATCTTGTCGCTAGTGCCCAAAAATTAGATATTAAAAACAATTATCGGTTCTATCACGACAATGATCCAAAGCACACGTCATTTTGAGTCCGCAGTTGGTTGCTTTATAACTGTCCAAATGTTATTAAAACACCAGCCCAGTCACCCGACTAAAATGTAATTGAAAATTTGTGGCTGACATTAAAAAATAAAATAAATAGTACCCCAATATCAAATAAAACTGAATTAAAAGTAAAAATTACTGAAGCATGGAACACTATTTCCCCGGAGTATACTAGAAAGTTAATTGAATCAATGTCCAGAAGATTATAAGCCGTTATTGATAATGAGGGAGGCCCAACCAAATATTAGCAGGCTTATTTCAAATTATACAGTTTGTTCTCTCTAATAATTTTGGTTTATTGAATTTTGCATCATTTAAGCTGTGACGTTAAAATCGCATATAATTTAATTAATTATTTATTGTTAATTAAGTAAGGCATATTTAAGACAAAAAGTAATTCATACTTTTTTAGAAGACTCTTTACTAATTTAATTTCAATAAGTTATTTTTTCCAAATAAATAAAGAGGCACTGAGACCAGTTAGTCTTCTCTTATAGCGACTGCATCATTTAAGCTGTGAGTCACTGTATATACCAAATCTATTTGATAACCCTTAAATAGTAATGTCCTCCCACTGCAATACTGAAAACCATTTATTCTAACTTTCAAAAATTTTGTTACGCTTAATTTCCAATGTTGTTTTCAAGACAGTCAGCGAATTCTCTTTTATAGGTCTTATAGATTGAATAAATAGCAATAGCGAAGTTATTTTTTAAAAAAGTGCGTTAATTGTTGAAGAGTCGTATATTTAATACAACGCCAAGCCAAGTTTTTTCAGGGATTTTACGTGAAAAAATCAATTGTAAAAGTGATGTGTGAATCACTTCGCAAATTATTTAATATTCATATTCGGCAGTAAAAAACGTTCAAATAAGGCTGCAAAATTCACAACAAATATCACCGTTGTGCGAATTAGCCCTTAGTAAAACTAAAATTGTATGAATGGCTTTTTCTAGAAGGAAAAAAAAAACATTAATGCTTTAGTTTATAGCTAAGAGATAAGAATAATCCAATTTAATATAGCTTTCTTTAAGACTTTTTTAGTTAGATTAGATACATACACACACAAATTGAGCAAAAATAAATTATATATTTTTCTCGTATAATCTTACTAACATGTCTGAAAATAAGGTTCTATAGTATAGTAACAAAGACAAAACGATCTTACCTAGTTTCCTTAAAGAAAATTTGTCTCACATTCACAAAATATATTGATCATCATTTCACATCACTATTAGATTGAATTTCTATTTTCAACACTTGACACTTTTTAAAGCACTTTAGATTTGTTACTATCAACTGTTATAGGTCTTAATACCAATGTTTCGGCCGAAGCACTACTATAAACTATTATCAATTTTCTTAGTTTTTCACTTAAATACGTTCCGGACTGACCATTTTATCCCCAAAGATAATTAAGTTATTATTCCGCCTTAATACCTGGGATATTTCCTATTGTTATCTAAACTATTATTTACTGCAAGGAATTTATTCCATATTGTTTTCAATTAGGGTATCCTAGGTATAAACTCTTAAATATTCTTTGAAAGTACAGTCACTACAATAAAATGGCTTGCCTATTAAAATAAGTTATATTCTGAAAATTAAATCTCTATATCTATCTATAACTGTAGGAATATAATAAAAAATTCCCGTCTAAATTTCTTTTATTAGACATATCTTAGTAATGTTAAAAAAACTGACCAAGTGCAAGTCGAACTTGCACAATTTGTATTCTGTACGATGATTCCCTTTAAAATAAAAAATTTTATTACGGAGATACAAAATGATCAGTGACTTCACAAAACACACCCTAAATGAGTTTTCAGCAAAGTTTGTTTCTAATCTTTGTTGAAAACTGATGACCTTGAATTTTTTTTTGATATACTAGATAAATTATCAAAAGTAACGTAATCTTGATAAGTTTCATTATATCTACACTTCATGAAGAATATTCCAGAATTTCTTTAAAATTTTTTAATCAGTACTTTTCGAGATAAAGGGACAGCGATTTTTGGCGGATCTTAAAAATATTATGAAGAAAGATTTGCGCGAATATTACATCATCTGTATTTTTGAACCCGTCTTTTCACAAGGTTTCATTCGACACCCCACTCGTCGACCTGGTAGATTTTTTTTCACTTCCGATTTCACCCCCCAAAAACTAAGTTTTTAAGTAAAAATTTAACCTCTAGAACTATACGGGCCTGATTAAGCCATCAATTTCCATATTTATGCCAAATTTCAACTTTCTACGTCAAATAGTTTCGGAGAAAATCCAGTGAAAGAGGACACCGAAGTAATCCTACAAATGTTTCGTATGGAACATTAACAAGTTTCTTCAATGCAATAAAGGATGCATCAATATATATTTTTTTATTGGTTCATTTTTTCTTATACATACTTTAAGAAGCGGAAAAAATATATAGTGGTTTGTCGGACAAAGTTTTAACTTTGTATTTAAAGTACTAGAGTCCGAGAATAATGAACAACCCATAGCTGTATTTAAATGCATAACGGTTTAATAACAAAATCTTGATTTGATATGCAAACAACCCTGTCAATAATACTATAACAATTTTTACACAGTTACTTAGCTCAGGACCTAAAATTATGAAATTACTCCAAATTTTATGTTTTACTTTCTTTAATCATTAAGATTGGTGATCTCCAGTAACCCATTTTTACCATGTGAGATGCTGCAAGATTACGTGCTCCAAAGGAATAAGCATTTATATAAAAAGAAAAATTGTATATTATTTTCTGTTACAATTTGAACTAATATATCAATACAATAAAAGTAAGGAAATATTAATCTAAAAGAAATCAATGCGATTGTTGGCATAACGAGATATACCGGACAAGAAATTAAAAAAAAACGCTAACACTGTTTTTACGTATTTCAGGAGGTATGAAGAACTTATTTTCGGGATATTTACATTAGGTGAATTTTACAAAATTTATTATGGTTTATTAAAATTTTAAACAAGAGGTATATCCAACTTTTACGAAATAATTTTTTATTATCCAATAGTTCCAGTCATAATCCATACAGGATCAATCACTTGAATCACAGTGATCATCAGAATTAGCGATAATAATTTTCAAAGCCATATAGGTTGTTGAAATTTTCTTTTAAGGACTTGTAAAAAATGAGCAGTCGGTGAAGATTTGCTTTTTTATACACTTTCCAGCCGTACCACGCACATATGTATTCTTATAGGAATTTCATTAATCCAAAATCGGAAACATCATCCTGATGGTTCAATAAAGTGAATATTTCTTTCATTTTACACTTTTTTTCTTGGAAACTCGAAAAATTCTTTATTAATTTTCTTTCTAAAAGCAAGCACGGCCTTTGCTTGCTTTTAGCATGAGAACCCGGTAATACTCGACGTAAACTATCACCTAATTTTTTTGGGTAGCTCCGTTCAATTTATACAATATCTTCTATTCGCTTTTGAACTTATGAACGTTTGTAATTAAAACCTCTTTAAAACGCTATAATCAAAAGAGCGTTGGGAAGAAGTTTATGAGGACCAAAATTTGGCGGAATTAACAATACCAATCGAAACAGACAATTAATCTTACCCAATTCTGGCTGCTGGAAATATCATCATTGTACTCTTGTCTTTACAGTGTTATAAAATGGAGGTCCCATTTAATTATAAGCGCAAATAGTGGTCAAAAAATTCTAAATTAATAAATTTATGTATATTTTCTAGCAGAATAACTAATATCAGGATCAGGGCATTTAATCATGAGTTTGGGATTATTCAATAATTTGTTTATATGGCATCAGCTTCCCCGTGGTAATATTCAAATTCAGGGTCAGATGAATTGAGCTAACCTGAATGATACTGGGATTCAAAATTTCTTACTATATATTTGGTTCAGGAGGATTGGAGTCGTTAAATTTTAAGATTTGAAACATATACCAGGAAATCATACTTACTGTACTAGCGGTAAATTGTCAGATTATAATTATCCCAAACCAAAGGTAGCTGTCACTGTGCTAATATTACTTTCTATTATAGTTTACTCTGTGGTATAAAATACATCAACAATTTTAAGAACTTCAAAATAGACCATTTCAATACATAATAGTGCAGCAAAAAAATCATTTGAACTTGCACAATTTAGATACAGCAATATTATGATTTTATTCTCTCTGGGGTATCGCCAAGAGTATTGTCCTGAGTCTTTGACGTCGAGAAACTTGTGCTCCTTTGTTTACAAACAATTGAAGTTTTGAAAACGCATTTTTTGAACTTAAAATGCTCCGGTTATATATATGTCGAATCGAGACAAACAAAAATGAACTCTTCATAATGAAATTTCCAACATATTCTCCTTAGTTTTAAGTCATTCAAATGTGTACATAACCTACAAAATTTAAAAAAAAAAAAACGACAAAAAAACCGTTAAACTCTTTTTTTTTTTTTTCATTTTATTTTACAGGCCGACTAAGTGAACCGATCAGCTTGAAACATTCAGAAAATATACCTTTTGTATAGCAAAAATACCCTGAAATTTTGGTTCAAAAATATTGAACCCAGTATTCACAATTGAATTTGTTATTTAAAATTTGAATTACCCTCCATTTTATGCCATTTGGTCCAAAATGGATTTTTTTTTAAAAAAACTTAGATCTTGACGCCAGCTTTCCTATACTACTAAAAAAAATTTTTGTGGAGTCATTTTAACCGTTTTTTTTTTTATATTTGTTTATTAATTAAATAAAAATAAATGCGTTTTTTCGGTCATTTGGAAAAAAAATTGAAAATTTTTTATCACATCTGATAGAGAATCGCGAGATCCTTATTTTTAAAAAAACAATTTTTTTTTCATTTGTTATTGTCATTAGTTATTTGATTAATAAACAAATTTAAAAAAAACGATTAAAATGACTCCAAAAAAAAATTTTTAATGGCTTTGGAAAGCTGACGTCGAGGCCAAAATTTTGAAAAAAAAAGATTAATTTTGAACTAAATGGCATAAAATGGCGGGCAATTCAAATTTTAAACAACAAATTTAATTGTGTCCACCGGGCACAATATTTTTATACAAAAATTTTAGAGTGTTTTTTCTATAACAAAAGAAATGTTTTCTGAAAGTTTCAAGCCGATCGGTTCACTTAATCCGCCTGTAGAATAAAATAAAAAAAAGATTTTTGCCGGTTTTTTCAAGTTTGCAGGTTATGTACACATTTAAAGGATTTAAAACTAACGAGTTATTTACATTTTAAGCTCAAAAAACGCGCTTTGAAGACTTCAATTGTTTATAAACAAAAGAGCACAAGTTTTTCGAGGTCCAAAACTCAGGGCAATACTCCTGGTGATACTCCAGAGAGGATAAAATCATAATATAGCTGTATCAAAACCATGCACATCTCATCATTATTTTGACCTTTTTTTTATTGCACTATAAATAAAATTGAGCCTTGGACAATTTAGAACTCCCTTGGCGTATCAATTACTTTTTATTACAATGTTCAATGCTCAGATTAATCATTAAATTAGATAAGCTTGTTTTTATTCAACATGACATGTTTATTTCGAATGACTAATTTACACCTTATGAACATTTATTATGAAAAATGTTTCTGACGAACATAAGTAATTTAAAACACTAAGCATATGATTTTATTTACTTTATTGCACTAATTAGATTTAATTAATTTTTATATCGTTAGGATTTATATATGTACACGCGACAACAGTGCATTCTGGATTTCACGCACTTTTCGATGAGACTATGGGGCCAGATCATTTTCACTGCAATTTACGTATTTGTTGTGCATCAAATATTAATATTTTTCTCAAACGTTTTATTTTAGACCGTTAGAGAGTAGTACGTGCGAATAGTAATGATTCACAAGTTCTCGTATCCAAAAAATACAGCTGAGATTATCTTCTCACACTCATTCAACCGGTATGTAAAAAGCAAACGTACAATATCAGTAAGTGGCGTATGAAAATACTATTTTGGAACATAACATCTACAATTTCTTTTAGAGAGTTTCCGACAAATTTATATATTTTATAATTGTCGAATTATTTTTATTTTTTTATTTTATAATTTAGTACATATTTAGCAGTTTTAATACCCAAATGCATTTAGTTTAAATGTATAGTAAAGCCAGATGCTATAGAAATATAAAACTAGAATAGTTTATTTTATGGCTAGACTACATAGAGTAGATATTAATCCTTAAAACGACAGTCTATATAGGTCATTATAAGAATCAATAGTAAGGTTGGTAATGTTAATCACTTCCTTATAAAGCTTTATTATTTTTTGTGATTCAACCTTCCTACTGAAGTAGATAAGAAAATGGATCTAGTTATTAATTTTCCAAGAACAATTTCCCAAAGGACCTAAAGTTTGTTATTATCATTTTAATTTGAAGGACTTCTGTAACATGTTACACGGTAGAATTATTTTCAGAAAATTATTAATTAATTTGTAATTATTTATCTGAATTGCTAATATATCATATCATATATATATATATATATATTATATATATATATTATATATATATATATATATATATATATACATATATATATATATATATATATATATATATATATATATATATATATATATATATATATATATATATTTATATATATATATATATATATATATATATATATATATATATATATATATATATATATGATGTTATGCAATTCACTGCATATGTTGGAACTGGCTCCTCCTTGCAGCATGGCCGACTGCACTTCACCATGAATAGCAGATCTTAATAATAAAGACGAAAATCGACCCTAAAAAATGATGACACGAGTATTGTTTCAATAAATTTAATAAAAAAAAGTATATAGAAATTGTTACATTTTAAAATATTTAGTTCCTGAAAGTCAACAATTAATTACACTGTATTTAATTATCGAAGGAGAATTGTAAAATTTTTTTATAATCTTTTGCCAAAGATTTGAATTGCATTACGTACTAAAATTTTAACCCATTTATCGCGGAAACCAGTCATAAGAGTCATTACCTAAATGAGTACACTAAAAAATTATTATTAACGGTAAAAAATGCCGACAAACATACAAAAATTGTCACGCTATTTTCCCAATGAAACCACTCACAACTTGCCACCAGGGAGCGCCACCAATGACTGTGTCAGTGATTTTTAAATAATTATTTTCTTAATTTTTTTACTTTTCCACCATAAAATAATAAATCTAAAAAAAAATAAGCCGTCTTACTTATATTATTAGTTATTATAATATTTTATTATTCTTTTACAGTAAAAAACGAAAACTTTCAAAGGAATAAACACAATATCTTTAAACATTAATATTTAAGAAACCAAAACCGGGAAGGGCAATTTATAAAGTAGAAATCCTAAAACACAGAAACAGTTTATTGAAACTAGTATTTTGGAATAATTTACTTTATGTACAGAGTGGTCCAAACTAGACACTTTTAAAAGGTAAACCCCTTTATCTAATGGAGATAGACGAAAACTGATGTCGGTGTCTGAGGCTCAATTTTTATGATAAACTCAATGGTGAAAACCGCATATTGATATCTAGTACTGTTTCAGATATACAGGGTGTTCTTCAAAAACCTGCATTTTAGAAAAATGTTTGTAATTATTTTCCTATTGAAAATTTTTGATTTCTGTAAAAAACATTCTCAAAGCACTTTTTCACGTGAATTTCAATACTGTAAGTTACTTTTTTTTTACAACTAATATTTTAATAATTACTAACCCAAAAATATATTTTTTAAATGGGATGCCCTGTATATTTTTCCTTATCCGAATAGAGCTTTAAATTACCATTCTAAAAATATAGCACACTTTATATTTTTCTTAAATCTACTTCAACATATAAATGTTTTCAGTTTTTACGCGAGTTTTAAATGTACATTTTGTGAAGTAGGCTTTGGACTGAGCAGCCATATGGTTTAATTCAATTGTTTACTCGTAGTTGTCAAATTTTACTTCAGGATCATCAATTGTCAAATAAATCGCAATGAAGTTTGAAAATTACGAAAAATGGGATATGATAGTGTGGGTTTCATACAAACCGGAGAAATTTCGGAAGCGGCAAGTAATTTATGCCACGAACGGTATCCCGAGGCGTCAACCCTTCAAGGATATATTCGCTCGATTGCGACATAACCTAGTTAATAGTGGCCAATTTGAGAAGAAACGACCCAAAAATTATGCATCAAACAGGGATAAGGAGTTAGAAGAAAAAGTAGTTTTAGGAACTATGGGAAATAATCCCAACACTTCAACCCGACAGTTAAAAGAATTCACTGGACTACCAAGAACTAACATAAGTCGTACTTTGAAGACGCACAAATTCAGGCCATATAGGACAAGAAAAGTTCATCACCTTAGAGACGGAGATTTTCAACGGGGTATGGATTTTTGCCAATGGTTTCTGGAGAATTGTAATCATATTTCGAATTTTTCATTAAATTGCATTTGGAAAGACGAAGCTTATGTAAGCAATGCAGGTATTTTTATCCGTTACTATTCTTATACGTGGGCACAAGAAAATCCTTGTAGTTATGACTCTTAGAGTTACTTCTGGGCTTTTTTTTTTACGACTTGATTGCTATCGGTCCGTCCAAAGCCTAGTTCACAAAATGTGCATTTAAAATTCGCGTTAAAACTGAAAACCTTTATATTTTAAAGTAGATTTAAGAAAAATATAAAGTGTGCTATATTTTTAGAATGGTAATTTAAAGCTCTATTCGGATAAGGAAAAATATACGGGGTATCCCATTTAAAAAATATATTTTTGGGGGGGTTAATAACTATTAAAATATTATTTGTAAAAAATGTAACTTACACTGTTGAAATCCACGTGAAAAAAATGCTTTGAGAATGTTTCTACAGAAATCAAAAATTTTCAATAGGAAAAAGAATTACAAACATTTTTCCAAAATGCAGATTTTTGAAAAACACCCTGGCTATCTGAAACGGTACTATATATCGACATGCGTTTTTCACCGTTGAGTTTATCATTAAAATTGAGCCTCAGACTCCTTTAGATAAAGGAGTTTACCTTTAAACGTGTCCAATTTGGACCACCCTGTTCAAATACATAAAAATCCAAATTCCCATTTCAAGCACTCTGATGAATTATTGATTCTATGGAGGCATTTGCTTAAAGCCAATTTAAAGAAAAACTCTCTACTAAAAAGTTTTCTTTTAGGTTTTCCTACTAAGAGAAAATTATTTAGACTTCAGGTTTAAAAACCAAAGAAGATAGAAGATGCAGATGCTTTTGACTTTATTGGCCACGTTAGCTAAATGAATAAAAATGTTCTCAAATGGCAAGTTTCTTTTTTTACCTGTGGTTTTCCACCGTCAAACGTTTGTTCCATTCATCCGAATTTATTATTGTATTGTATATAGTTGCGAAATCATCAAATATATTACTTTTATGTATAGGTGCATATTCATTAAACGCATAGAAAGCTTAGCCCAATAATTTGCATGTCTAAGGTGGACTTAGTCAGTAATAAAATAAGTATATTTTGTAGAGTTTAAATAATGTAATGTTCAAGTTCGTTTTTTTTGGGGGTAAGTTGTATTTCTGTTAATTTTTAGTGTTTCGTACGGAACATTTATAAGATCACTTCGGTGTCTGCCTGTCCGTCTGTCTATCCATCTGTCATAAAAAGTTGAAATTTGGCACTAATATAGGAACTGATGGCCTCACCAGAGCCGTATAGTTTTGAAAGTTAAATTTTGACTTAAAGGGTTAGTTTTAGGGGGTAAAATCGGATGTGAAAAAAAAATTGAAAAATGCGAAAAATTGCTGTCTCCCCCCTTAACTCGAAAAGTACTGGATCTAATACTAATTGCGCAAGGAGGACTTTTTTATGATCTTAATTTGAAAGTAGGTACCTCTTAAAGAATATAAAGAATATATTTTCAATTATTTATATTATAAATAGGGCGCATACTCGAGTTGTGTAATACATTGTATACGTTTATTATGACGATTTAGAACTTTATAGTTTTTAGTCAACTTTGTAATTCCAGGCAATTCTTGCTTAAGACCATATGTTAAATTGAGTTTGAGGGTTTATTCACAAATTTCATTACTTACAATGTGGTCCGACACACCAGTTCGAAGTCGAACACTATGTTTAGATATTCTTAGCAATTAACTGGCTGTATAAGGTGATAATACTAGTCAGCACCATTTTTATCGCATGAAATTGATATTTCAACATATTTATGTACACGCATTACAAAACTGAAATAATATTTATGTGGTCACTCTCAGGTTTTTTTGCATCAGTGGCCTATTCGGTTTGATAAAAAAAAGCGAATGTTAAGTTTTTGAAACTGAGCGGTTATTGACTTGAACATTTATAATTTAATTTTCTCCTATATCTCAATAACTACGTCAAGAACGTATTTAAATTATCGGACTAGTTTTTGTTACTTATGAGAAAAAGTAACTTTTCGAAATTAACGGCAAATCTTTACAACTTTAATTAACCCTACTATCTTGACTATTTCGATTTTCCTGTTCTCATCAGAACTAATCTGGAGTTCTACACGTCTGCTGTATAACGTATGTTAGACTTATTAAAGGATCTACTAAGGGATCACGACAGATGTTCCTTGCTGTGCCAATGATTTGGACCTAAAGATCACATAAGTATTGGTTACTTTTGCTCAATTGACATAAAGGGCATAACTAATAAGTCGAAATGCACCCTACAAATATCCAGATCTACTCTCTTTAAAAAGGTCAGTCAATCATAATTACTGAGTTGCCTGTGCTACCTAAATCAACGTCTTTTAAATATCTAGAATCTGACAAAATATTTGATATTTCTAGATCATGAAACGGAGTGCGATCCAACTTATGAACCAAGTACTTTTAAATTTCGTTTTAAACACAAATAGACCTTATTGATGGAGCTTTTAGAATATTAGTTGAAGGGCTGGAATTGATAGGATACGAGAATTTTTAGATACAGAGAAAATAAACTAAAATCTTATGTCTTTTAAGAGGGTGATTTGCTTTATTATAATGTCATTACTCATTGGCTCATCTAAAGCTAGATTTATAGTTGTGCTTTTGCACAACGGAAATCCGATTTGGTAGCAGTAGCTCCTGCTGCCAACATGAAAGAATCCTACAAAAACATGAAATTACTCCTAGAAAAAAGTCGTTGCCCTTTTGCTGATATTTTAGCTTAGTTATACAAAGGATTGTTGAAATATTTGCAAGTGAGACAGAAGAGATACCAAAAAGACAACGGCAGTTATTTGGTTGTTACACACACTTAATGCATCAAACTATGGCACAAATTTCTGTGTGACAAAAAATATTTAAATTTCGTAAACCAATGTAGCTAATGATTCAAAAAAGTGAAAATTACACAAAAATATAGGATAAACCGTGACTTTACGTTGTGGTAAGGCTAATGTACAGTATATATAAAGCAAAAAGAATTTTGTCACTTAAAGAAGTCACGAAGAACGAGGTTAAGAATTTCGGCGAGAATAATGTTAATAAAGCTTTGAAGCCCTAATCAAAGAAGTGTCTAGAAATATATTACAATAAGGATCTAGATATAATGGATTATCAGTAATTATTTTTTAATAATACCATAATTTTATTTCGAACTCCAGTCCAATAAATTCTCCGAAATGCGGTATATCCTGTTTGTTAATGGTAAATATAATTGTAATAACTTGAAAACTGTAATTGTAAATTAATTATCAAATTGTAATTAAGTAATAAATAATATTAAACTTACCCTTTAAATATGCAAAACTTAGAAATTAAAATAGCACGTAAAAATTAAAATTTTAAATTAGAAATAAAATTTTAGTATCCTTTAATATCACAACGAATGTTCTACTGAATATGAGATGGTAGCCTGGCATTCTGGGTACTGTTCGGCTGATAAGGATATTTTTTACTCATTGAAAATTTTTTTATATAATTTACCATCAACATTATTTTATACAGTGTACTTCAATTTTTCGAAAATGGATAATAACACTTTCAATATTGACGTTAAATATTTTATTCAGCACTTACATGAAAACGAAACAGTAAATTACAAGAGAGAGTTTTTAGTTTCATTTATACACTGGTGAGCAAAAAATCCACCCCAACTATTTGGCTTTATTTAACTGGGTTCCTAGAATTTACTGTTCATATATTTTTACGGATTTTAGTATCATTTAAAAGCCCATTCTATTCTCTTTCTAATGATACCAAATTCCATAGCATATCTCATCCTTTTTACGGATTAAAATGATTGAAAGGGGAAACAAGGAGAACAAGGACTGAAAATAGGGGTAAGAGAACGGAAAATTTAAACAAATCTTAAGTTTAACAATTAAATTTATTGATAAAAACCAAAATCAATATTTTGTATTACCCATCCTAGCCCTTATTACTGCTTCCAGCCGGTTTTTCAGGAAGCGGGTGGGCTTTTTCACCACTGTCTGTGGGATTCTTTCCCACTCTTCTGCCATCGTAACCTTTAAGTCCCTCAGGGATGCAGGTGTAGAACTTCTAGCTCAAACTCTTCTTTTGTGCTCACTCCACATGTGCTCGATTGGATTGAGGCCAGGACTCCGCCCGCCAGGTATTGCCTCACCGATGCAGCAGCATGTGGCCTCGCATTGTCGTGCATTAGCACGAAGCTATCACCAAGAAATCCAGCGTAAGGAACGACGCGCTCCTGCAGGATCTCCTCGATGTACCGGTGAGCAGTTAATCCACCGCTATGAGTCACAAAAAACAACTCTGAAGGCAGCTGCCTGGCTCAGTTGCGCAGAGACTACACGTTGGCTAAGCCCTTCTTGTAATAGGGCAATGACTTATGCTGTTTCTTCCGGGGTGGTATACATTTTCTAATGACGTAATTAATAAGCAGGTCTAGCAGAGATGTCGACGGTTCAAGTTCCGAGAAAAAAATGATAGGAAAATGCAGTTGTATGTGTTTTTATAGGGATGAAAAGCGCACAACGAGTACGTTGCTGAGCGAGCAAAAACGGTTCTATTGAGTTAAACCGTTCTAATGATATCAAAAATAATACTACTGTTTAAAATTTAAGTTTAATGATCGTTGTTAAATAAAGCTAAATCGTTTGAGTCGACTTTTTTCCTCACCAATATACATATATATATATATATATATATATATATTTATATATATATATATATATATATATATATATATATATATACATATATTTATATATGTATATATATTTATATATATATATATATATATATATATATATATATATATATATACATATATTTATATATGTATATATATTTATATATATATATATATATATATATATATATATATATATATATATATATGTATATATATATATATATATATATATATATATATATATATATATATATATATATATATATATATATATATATATATATATATATATATATATATATATATATATATATACATATATATATATATATATATATATATATATATATATATATATATACATATATATACATATATATATATATATATATATATATATATATATATATATACATATATATATATATATATATATATATATATATATATATATATATATATATATGCATATATATGCATATATATACATATATATATACATATATATATATATGTATATATATATATATAATATATATATATATATATATATATGTATATATATATATATATATATATATATATATATATATATATATATAGAATAATATTAAAAGTGTAACCTAAAGAAGTGCATAGTTTTATTTAACAGGAAAGAAAGTAAATTATATTATATTTGTTATTAACGGCTAAAAATATCGAAATTTTAATAACCACATACAACTACCTATTAATACTAATAAATATAAATGGCAAAGCCTTTACGATATCCCAGAAGATTTGTACTACATAAGAGCTGGTGGTTATTTAGTTTTTGTTTCGATGTTTCCAGGAACACGGAATAAAGTAACTTTTTACATAGAGTGGTTTTTATTTGTTCTTATAGCACTAATTTAAATTTTATATGGAAGATTGTTTTAACTGAGATGATTGAATGAATTACATACGTAGATAATAGTCATTGATTATATGGTTCTTGGTATTAAATCTTATTAATTTGATGCAATTTTCTGACTTTTCGCCTAAGATGACACACGTATACACGTATCTTTCAGGGATCTTTACTCTTCTCGATTAGATCATAAAAAAGAACATTCAGTGTTATAACATGGAATGGATCCCTGAAGATGCCTAATGCAATCATAGGCGAGACCTTGGAAGCTTACTCCAAATCGACACAGCTCAATCCTAGTCACCACGAGCTCTCATCTAACAAAGACCTTGAAAGTGTTATGTCACAAGCTATGAACAATAAATAAAAATAGTGATATGGACCTATAACTTAATAATGATTGGTCTTTATTGTACTATTGTTTTAAAATTTTGACCGAGTTATGACCTGAAATGTGTAAGATAATAAAAATAATACCTGCAGTTTTTAGTATATAAATTCTTTTTTATAAGGATATTGTGATTGATGCAATTTTATTAGAACGTATTGCAAAACTGCTGTGAAAAACCAAACCTAGTCTTCTTGTCAATAATTTTGAAAAACATCGTTTTGTTCTTCTTCACAGGGTAAACTTAGCATCTTAATCTCTTTACCGGCGATGATAAGCCGTGTTATCTAAATAATTTAGCCATTTTTTGGAATGCGACTCATGATCTAATACATAGGCTGAACAATTTTTGGTCTAGCTGCTTAAAACACTTTTTTTTTGCAAAATTCGATTTTATTCATCCATATAGTCTCCTTCAAGAGCGATACAATCAGTCCAACGCTTTTCTAACATTTCTATACCTTTCTTGTAGAAGGATTTGTCATTGCCTTCAAAATAGGCCTCGATGTAGATGGCGTATAGTTGGGGAAAAATAAAGATTCTTCATGTAATTTCTTGTCATATCTTTTTTGTATTATCTTTTTCCTGGGGGGTTCGGGAGTGATTTGTTGATAGGATCTTTTATTTTAGGAATTAAAGTCAATCACTCTTCTTTGAGAAATATTGATTCTATTATTTAAATTTTTTGAATTAGAAGATCTATTTGAAGTATTATTATTTATGGTTGAATTAGAAAGCGGAGGAAAGTCCGCTGGATGCTGACTGAATTTTTGATTTTCATTACTCTCATAGATTTTTGGACATAATAGATTGGCGTCAAAGAAGGTTAAATTTTCATAAGCCATGAATTGTTCGATTTTTTTTGTCTTGTATTCCGGACAATTCTTAAATGAGGTTTTATAT
Organism: Pachyrhynchus sulphureomaculatus; assembly: GCA_019049505.1. Lineage (NCBI taxonomy): Eukaryota > Metazoa > Arthropoda > Insecta > Coleoptera > Curculionidae > Pachyrhynchus > Pachyrhynchus sulphureomaculatus. The sequence continues at coordinate 81,319,349 of CM032446.1, read as the reverse complement.
TTTTGATTACAATGAAGACATCTGGGGAAGCGTGTGGAGGACCCATCTTCTGATTGTTCATGATCATTTGAATCGCTACAGTTTTTACTTTTTTACTTTTATAATTTAATTTTATATGGCCATATCTGAAGCAATTGAAGCTTGGGTAACAGGTGCCACGTATGGGATTACTAGCATAGCTAAATCATAAATTTCGATATTACGAGGTAGAACTACTCCTTGAAAAGTTATTAAGTTAGAATTAGTGGATACATATTCCGTGATGTTGGTGTCTCTGTTAATTACTTTCCTATTAAGTCTTATAACATCTAAGATCTTTGTATTAAAAATAGAGTACTGATTAATTTTTTCTATATTGATTGAAGAGTGAACCCCTCTGGCCATACCTTTTGAAGATACAAAATTATAAGGGATGAAAATATTATAGCCTTTGGCTTTTAGAACTTCGTTATTTACAAAACCGCTCTCATCTTGGAAAGATTTAAATTCCACGGCTATCCTGTTAGTTCCCTTTTTGATTATATTATGGAGGTTTAGATTGAATATTTCTTTGGCTATTTTTATATGGTTGAATTTGCCAATATTATTGCCTGATTTTTCTGTTGACTCCATATATGCAATAAATGAACCGTAGTCTTTGACACTGTAGTATCTATTTGTTTTAATTTTACTATTTTGATTATCATTGATATTTTTTTGTTTGAAGATTATCTATGTGAATCCTCATTAAGAGTCGAAAGGATTCCTTCTTCTTTGTTCAGATTATATTATATCATGTATGAAAATTTTTATACTCAGGAATTATTGTTGAATTTACATCTTTTCTGAAATATTTTTTTGAGCCTCTCCGGAGACCCCTATACTAGCCATACCCTTAAGAAGTATTTTTTTTGACCCCCTTCGGGGTCAAGATAATTTACTATTTGCTTTACTGATCTTTTATTACTATATTTTTTAAAGATTCGACTTACCGATGAAAGGAAAAAAAACACAAATGAATAATATTTATAAAAAAAAAATTACCGGTCAAGTGCAAGTTGAACTTGCGCCATTAGTGTTCCGTACGTTGATTGCTTTTAAAATAAAAAATTTTGTTACAGATGTATAAAATGATCAGTGACTTCACAAAATACACCCCAAATGAGTTTTCAACAAAGTTTGTTTCCAATCTTTACTGAAATTTGATGACCTTGAAATTTTTGTTTTTTTTTTTTAAATACCAGAAAAATTATTAAAGGTAATGCACTCGTGATAATTTTCGTTCAATCTATACCACATGGAGAATATTCCGGAATTTTTTCAAAATTTTTTGATAAGTACTTTTCGAGATAAGGCCCGGGCCAGCGATTTTTCGCGATTTTTTAAAAATAATACAAAGAAAAGTGCGCACAAGTATTACATTATATATACATTTTTTACTCGTGTTTTCACAAACTTTCATTTGACACCACACTCGATGACCTAGTAAAAAAGTTTTTTTTTCACTTCCGATTTCACCCCCCAAAACTAACCCCTTAAGTCAAAATTTAACTCTCAAAACTACATGGGCCATCAGTTCCTATATTATTACCAAATACTTTCTATGTCAAATAGTTTCGGAGAAAATCGAGTGTGACAAACAGACAGACAGACAGACAGACAGACAGACAGGCAGACAGACACCGAAGTGATCTTATAAGTGTTCCGTGCGGAACACTAATTATCAGAATTTTTTTTTGGATAAACGCACTGTTTCGACCCACTGTCTCCACAGCATTGTGAAAATTATAATGATAATTACCTATTTAATCATTTTTCAACAATTGGCCTACTCATAGAGTATTATATCAGCATTATTTATCTGCAAGAAAAAATTTTTGGTTCATCCCGCACCACGTTTATTATTATTACAATTAACTGTAAACTTCCAAGAAGATTTAATAATTACTCATTTCTTATAATATACAAACAGATCAAAATCGTGTACTCAGTTTACAAAAATCTGGGCCAATTATTAAATCAAATGGATTGCACAAAAAAAACGAAATAGATGGAATAACTTTCTACATATTATTATATAAAAAAATTTATGTAAAAAAAAATACGAATAGGAAGTAGGCTTAGGGGAACGTGCCAACCAGGTTATTCAATATTGACAACATTCTCAGAATAACATCGACACTACTGACAATACGAACATACAATACACAAATAACGAGAACATGTATCAAATATCCTTGTTAGCACAAGTCGACAACAAAAAGATATAACTTAAAGGATAAACATGATACTAACGTAGGTATCGCTGTAGCAAAAGCACAGGTAGATTAAATCGCATATCAAATTTTTATTCGTTAAAAACTGAAATAAAAATATATTTGGAACGACCCAAGAATTATTTTTCGTATTACAAGAAATAATTTTAAACAAAATTTTGTCAATAACAAACATAATAATGTGATAAGTTCACAAAGTAAGTAACATGTAAGCTGAAAAGTTTTTGGTCTGACCCACAGATAACGCCCTTTTCAAAAACTCTATAGTACCAACTTTCAAACGATCCGTGTCAAAATTTCATGACATTTCGACGATTAGTTTACAAGTTACAGTGGTTTTAGTGATCTTTTCTGGATTTTCTGGCTGCTCGTCTCCAGAAATCCATTTCTGTAGCTTTTATTATTTTTTCTGTTCTTTCCTTCAATGGCCACACCTGGGAGCTGTAAGTTATTATACTTTTCACTATTGAGTTGTAAATTCTCTTCTTATTTTCAATGATTATGTTTTTGTCCCATAGTATACTATTAAGCATTGCAATCGCTTTTCTTCCTTGGATATTCCTCTCGAATATTGCTTCTTCCAGTGTTCCGTCCCTAGATATTCTCGTTCCCAAATACTTATAACTGGCACATTGTTTGATGGTGTGTCCTGTGGCCAGTTTCAAGCCCTGCTGTTGTCCTCCGACGCACATGTACTCGGTCTTTTTAATACTGACTTCTAGGCCCCATTTTTCATATTCCTCCATAAGTTTTCGTGTCATGTATTCCATATCATCGATGTCCTGAGCGACTACTACCTGGTCGTCTGCGAATGATAGCGTGTACAATGTAGTATCGTCATCCAGTGGTAATCCCATACTGCTGCATTTCCTTTTCCAGTTCTTCAGTGCACTCTTCAAATAGATTTTAAATAGCGTTGGGGATATACAGCAGCCCTGTTTGGGACCCTTTGTGACCTGGAACCCTGTTGTTATAGCATATTTCGTTTTCACACTACTTCTTGCGTCTTGGTATAAGGATTTTACGGCTTTAATTCTTTCGGTGCTTACATTACTCTGTTGTAGTGTTTCCCACAATCTCATTAGGGGCACGCTGTCGTAGGCCTTTTTTAAATCAACAAACAAGACATGGACTTCCTGATCAAATGCGGTTTTCTTTTCTAGGATTTGTGTCAGTGAGAAGAGATGGTCTATTGTGGATCTTCCTGCTCTAAAACCTGCCTGTTCTTCAGCTTCTACGTCGGCGTATTCCGTTTCTATTCTATTTTTAAGTATTTTTCCGTACATTCTGCTAATAGATCCTGTAACCGTTATTCCACTACAGTTATCGCAATTATTTTTGTCTCCTTTCTTATGAATTGTTGATATGTATGATATTTTCCATTCCTCAGATACTTCTGATGTGTTAATGCATCTTTGGAATAAGTCCTCAAAGCGCTAAATAGCTTTTCAGTTCCGTATTTTACTATCTCTTCTGGGAGGTTTCCTGGTCCTGGAGCTCTACCATTTTTTAGCATTTTACATACTTCTTTAACTTCTGATGTTGTTATTCTTATTGGGGATCCTCGTATAACTATATTTGGGTTTCCATGTTGGATACTTTTGAACTCTGGTCTATCTTCTGTTAGCATATTTGTAAAATATTGGTTCCATTTTTCTGGTGTTATAGGTGAGAAGATTTCTCTTTTCCGTTCTGTTCTCATATTTTTAAGAAGTCTCCAGCTTTCTGTGCTTTTTCTTCCTCCTATGTAAGTGTTGAGTCTTGAGCATGTCTTTTCCCATTGGTTGTTCTTTTTGTCACTAATCATTTTGCGTACTCTAGCTTGGGATTCTTTGTATTTTACTTTGTCGTTTGTGCTCTTTGAACTTAAGTATTTGTGATAGCTTTTTCCGTTTTTCTTCAATTTCGTATTTAATTTCTTCATCCCACTAATATAGTTTTTTTGCTGTTTTTTCCCTTTTCTCTTGGTACCCTAATGCTTCCAGTGCGGTTGCGTGTAGGCATTCCTTTATATACTTATATTCTTCTTCTATATTAACAAATCCCGTCCATTGTATCTTTTGGTCCAGTCTACTCTTGTATAGATTTCTGATACTTTCATTTTGTAAGCTGTCTGTATTATATCTTATTGTTGTTTCACTTGTTGTGTGCTGTGTACTTGTATCTTCCAGTTTGCTTTCCCGTGTTGTTCGTGAGGTTATCTTTCCTTTCACAAGGTAGTGGTCGCTGCCACATGAAGCCCCTCTTTGGACTCTTACATTTAGGAAGTTTAATCTAGATCTCTGTCGTATTATCATATAGACGATAATACTTTTTAAATCTCTTGTTGTTTGTCTCCGTGTATATTTATGAATATCCCTATGCTAGTAGTGTCCGTTTAATATTGTAAGGTTGTATTGTTCACATATCTCTATAATTCTTCTTCCGTTGCCGTTAGTAACTTCTTCGCCATATTTTCCTACCACTTTATCGTGTTCTTTCCTTCCTATTCTTCCATTTAGATCACCCAAAAGTAATATCTCTCTTAATGTTCCAATTTTGCGTATTTCCTCACTTAGTTGTTCAAAAAATGAATCCTTGTTATTAGCCAGATCGTCGTCGTTGACAGCGTATACTCCCAGTAAGGTTGTGTTATTACCTAGTATTTTGAGATTCATCTTTATGATTCTTTCACTAATCGGTTCCCAGGTGGTTATGAATTTCCTCAGTTTTCTGTGTATTAGTATGGATACGCCTTGTTTTGCTATATCTTCTTTGGGCACTCCACTATAAAAGTGATCATAATGCCCCCAACTTTCGAGGCCTTTTCCTTTCTTCTTTGTTTCCGTCAGTACTGCAATTTCGACTCGAAGATTTTCTAATTCATTGACAACTTCATTTACTCATTTACTTTCCTGGAGAGACCTTGTATGTTCCATGTACCACATATCGTTGTCCTTCTTCTTTGCTGTTTTCGTCTTCGACTATTTTCTATTCGCAGACCTCAAAAAAATGCTCGCAAGAAAAAGGTATAAAGTCCGTACGATTTGTAATGGCATAGTCGGCAATAAAATGCTAGACAGAATAAAAGGTATTGTGCATCTTGCTCCCACTTATACTTTAACAGATGCTGTTCAACCTTAAATATCGATCTGATCAATGTAAGACAGCCGTCATTAACGATCTCGATTATATTATTTGGGAGTAAGAGAGATAGAGAGAGTACCCATACTCGGAGATGGATTCAGGTAAATCTATACTATAAGTATTAGGAAGTATTATGATTATAAGTTTTGGACATACGGAGTCTTTTATAATGGACTATAAGAAGCGGAAAATAGGAGAGGATATTAAACATTCACTAATATTTCTAATAATTGCAAGGCTTTATTGGATATAAAGATGAAGTTATAGCATATTTCTATCAAAAGATATTTGCATAAATTATCATAGTTCTAAAATAATACAGTCAGAATTATAAACTACTTTAGGTGAAAGTTTCAGAATGTTTACTTTAGAAATGTTAGAAAAGCGTTGGACTGATTATGTCGCTCTTGAAGGAGACTATGTTGATGAATAAAGTCAAGTTTTGCAAAGAAAATGTGTTTTAAATAGCTAGACTAAAAACTTTTCAGCCTACGTGTTATATATTCAATATTTGTAATGTTCTGTCGCGAGGTGACGAACAAATCTATCAATAAGTTATAATAAGGTCATAATGAAAAATACCATTTATGCAGTTAATTTTTTATACTCTGTCAAAATTTGTACTAATACTGGCATGAAGACAAATACATTTTTAATTTGTTATGTGTTTGGTAAAATCTATAGTTCACTAAAATTGTCTGACCAAGCAGAAAATTTGGTAGAGTTATTTATCTAGCTTTTCCCTTGAAAATACACTATTTTAAAAGAGAAAGTAATACCTTATGATGAAAGTTCAATAATGTTGGAATATGTAATACACCTCTTGTACGAAAAAATGATTACACTTAAAATAAGCTACCTTTTTCTAAAGTAAAAAGTAAGACAATACTAAAACTTTTTGCGGGGTCACTCGTAATCACATCCCAGTCTTCTCCGTACACTATTTGTGTTAAAGTTTAAAATAATGAGAAATAATACAATTTCATAATAATACAATACAATTTACGAGGCTGGTTTGAAAAGTCCGTGTAAAAATAAAAACTACTTATGTGTTTGGGTAAACCTTTTTTATTTTTCGAAATAGTCTCCTTTTAGGCTTATATACTTTGTCCAACGATGTTCTAGTTTGTTGATCCCTTCCGAATAATAGGATTTGTCCAAGTCTGCAAAATATCCATTAGTGTCTGCAATCACCTCCTCGTTTGAATAAAATCTTTGTCCCGCCAGCCATTTCTTCAAATTGGGGGACAAATAGTAGTCCGAGGGAGCCAAGTCTGGAGAATAGGGGGGATGTGAAACGAGTTGGAATCCTATTTCCATTAATTTTGCGACCACAACTGCTGAGGTGTGTGCTGGTGCGTTGTCGTGATGGAAAAGGACTTTCTTGTGGGCCAATCGCGGGCGTTTTTCTTGCAGCTCGGTTTTCAAACGGTCCAATAACGATGAATAATATTCAGCTGTAATAGTTTTACCCTTTTCCAGATAGTCGATGATGATTATCCCTTGTGAATCCCAAAAGACAGTCGCCATAACCTTTCCGGCCGAAGGAACGGTCTTCGCCTTTTTTGGTGCAGATTCCCCCTTGGTAACCCATTGTTTAGATTGTTGTTTGGTCTCAGGAGTATAGTAATGTATCGATGTTTCATCCACAGTGACGAAACGACGTTTAAAGTCCTCCGGATTCTTCTGGAACAGCTGCAAACCATCCTTGCAACACTTCACACGATTCCGTTTTTGGTCAAGCGTGAGCAATCGCGGCACCCATCTCGCGGATAGCTTTCTCATGTCCAAATGTTTATGCAAAATATTATGTACCCGTTCAGTCGAGATGCCCACAACACTAGCAATCTCATGCACCTTAACTCTTCTGTCATCCATCAACATATCATGGATTTGATCAATGATTTCTGGAGTCGTAACCTCCACAGGCCGTCCAGAACGTTCAGCGTCACTTGTGCCCATATGGCCAGTCCGAAAATTTTGAAACCACTTATAAACTGTTCTAATCAAAGGTGTAGAGTCACCATAATGTTTATCAAGCTTCTCTTTAGTCTCCTGAGGCGTTTTGCCTTTCATAAAGTAATGTTTAATCACCACACGAAAATCTTTTTCGTCCATTTCTTGAAAAATCACTCGACTTCCTTGATTCATACGAATGCCAAACACAAAGAAATAGACCAATATGGCTGAAACTTGGTGTGCGTTCATTCAAGAGATGCTACTAATTAAACATGACCTCGATACGTGCCGGTAGTGCCATCTCTCGGACTTTGCACGTACTCTAAATATCTGAAAAAAAAAAATATAAAACGATAAATACGAAGTAACCCTCGATATATTTGACTCTGAATAATTGAAACAACACAGTAATGCTAAAATTATAGAACTGTCTCTCTGATGTCACATGTCAGTAAAATACTACTCAGAATAATAGATAATAAATTACAAAAATACTTGGATCATGAAATACCGAGAGAACAAGCTCGCTTTGTAGAAGGAAGGGGTACGAGAGATCAAATCTTTAATATACGACAAATACTTGAAAAGTCCCGCGAATCACCGTCTATCTGTGTTCCATAGACTGCTACAAGGCTTTTGACAGTGTAGTATGGGGACATCTCTGGATAGTTTTGAAGGAATTGGGAGTAACGAATCATCTGAATCTGCTAATACGTAATTTATATGTACAATCATAAGCAGTAATATGACAGGAAAATAGTCTCCATAAACCATTCAATGTTCTCAAGGGCGTCCGACAGGGTTTTATATTGTCTCCAAGGTTATTTAATACATATGGTGAATTAACCATGAGGAAGAGCCTTGACGGCTTCGAAGGGGGGTTTTTGCATAGGAGGCAAGAGAGTCAACAACCACAGATATACGGATGATATCACCTTAATAGCCGCCAGTGAATCGAAATTTGAAGAAATGGTTGAGAGGTTAACTTACGAAAGTCGAGCTTAAGGACTTGAAATTAATCTGGCTAAAACCAAACTTATGGTGGTCGACAGAAATAATTCAGCTCCAACAGAAAATCGACTGCCCAACATTCAATGCGTGGAGGAATTTGTAGATGTGAGCTCACTTATAAGTGCACAAAGAGGAAGCTCAAAGAAATAAAACGACATATCTCAATAGCACGAAACGCAATGACAAACTTGCAGATGATATAGAAGGATAGGAAAATAACTACCAATACCAAAAAGAGATTGGTCAAGTCACTAATACACCCAATCTCTCTATATGGGGCTGAATCGTGGACTATGACTGCAGCAGAACCCCAAAAGAGTAATTGAGATTTGAGATGTGGTTCTGGAGAGGAATGCTTCGAATTCTCTGGAAGGCAAAAATGACCAATATCTCAATCCCGAGCGAGCGGTAAATAACCGATAAGCTCTCAAAAGAGTGCCGGAGACGAATTCTTTCATATTTTGGTCACCTAACTCGTAAAAACGAGGAAAGCTTAAAAAAGCTAAAAGTAAAGGGTAAAGTTGAATGCAAAATACTAAGAGGTCGATCTCCATTACATTGGATCGATCAAGTGAAGCAAATGACCCATGCCCCATTGCAAGAAACCCTTCGCAACACACAAGATAGAGAAAAATGGAGATCCGTTACAAGAAAGTTTTCATGTGATCACGAAGCACGAAGAAACGACTAAGAAGAAGAAGTGGAAACTAATAAAGAATAATACAATTTTCAGATTCCTTCTCCCTAAGAATCCCAAAAATGATGTCTGACATATAGTCTGTCAAGTAAGAACGTGTCCGCGATAATTCATTTTTGGTACATACGATTCTAGCGATTCAACAAAAAATCGGTAGAAAGAATCTATGTCTACGGTGCACTTTAGTAAAAGTATCACTCTTTCTTTCTTCCCATCCAAAGTGGACTAAAATGACACATTCCGCGGCCGCTAAATATATTAAAAAGTCGGTGATGTTCTAACGAGATCAAAAATGTCGACGACTTGACAAAACGTGGTTCGGTAGGCAAGGTCACTCCGAAAGCCGATAAACGAATCGTGTCTTTGTTTTCACGGGACGCGAAATTGACGCTGCGTTAAGGTGCAGCAAAATTAAGAAAATCGGGTTTGAACGTATCCCATGAGACTATTCGACAATATCTTTGTGTTCATGATGACAAATTCCGAAGCACGTTGGAGAAACCTTTGCTGGGCGAAAATCACGTCGCCAAGCGGACTGCTTGGGCCCACGATAAGATACTAGAGTGGCCATCACAATCGCCGGGCGTAAACTCTATTGAAAACGTTTGTTCTCTCGTAAAGGGAAAGCTTAGAAGAAAGATTCTGAGGACTTTGACTCAGTTGTCTCACGAGATTCGAAAAATTTGCAGAGTATGCAGAAAATCTGGTCAACAGCATGCCTCGAAGATACCAAGCGATAAATGATGCAGAAAGCAATTGGACAACTTACCAAGGAAATTTGCACCGTTATTAGCACACCAAAAAATACATTGATGGCAAAAACATATTTTTTAAGAATACGAGCGGTCACGTTCTTACTTGACAGACTGTATACACAGTAACCCCCTTGTAACTGTTTCCCCATCTCGTTAATCCTTCAAATTTTTGTCTCCAATTTACCGAAAATTTATTTGTGTTATATATATATGGAATGACTTCCCCAACTTCCTCTCCCACATGTTTGACTATAAATACTTGAAATTAATGAAAAAAGATCACAATTTTTCAATTCCTTGACCCCAATATGTAACTCTCACTCCCTTACCCATCCTTTAAATCTTTTACACTGCATGTTTGAATTTACACAATCTTTAAGAACCTAATAACCTCGAAAAGGACATATATTTCGATATATACAGAATAACGTCTCCATCTCTTTTCTCCACCCCTTTAATTCCTTATATGTTGGACCATAAATTATTAAAAATAATTAAAGAATGACGTAGTTCAGATTTAGATTCCTTTAGGTTAAAAATCCTGAAAACTATGTATTACACGAATGGTGTGAAGAAACCCGTTCAACTTTCATCCTTCTTTTTTAATCGTTTATACGAGGCTGGTTTGAAAAGTCCGTGCAAAGTCCGAGAGATAGCACCACCGGCGCGTATCGAGATCATGTTTAGTTAGTAGCATCTCTTGAATGAACGCACACCAAGTTTCAGCCATATTGGTCTATTTCTTTGTGTTTGGCATTCGTGTGAATCAAGGAAGTCGAGTGATTTTCAAGAAATGGACGAAAAAGTATTTCGTGTGGTGATTAAACATTAGTTTATGAAAGGCAAAACGCCTCAGGAGACTAAAGAGAAGCTTGATAAACATTATGGTGACTCTGCACCTTCGATTAGAACAGTTTATAAGTGGTTTCGAAATTTTCGGACTGGCCATATGGGCACAAGTGACGCTGAACGTTCTGGACGGCCTGTGGAGGTTACGACTCCAGAAATCATTGATCAAATCCATGATATGGTGATGGATGACAGAAGAGTTAAGGTGCGTGAGATTGCTAGTGCTGTGGGCATCTCGACTGAACGGGTACATAATATTTTGCATAAACATTTGGACATGAGAAAGCTATCCGCAAGATGGGTGCCGCGATTGCTCACGCTTGACCAAAAACGGAATCGTGTGAAGTTTTGCAAGGATGGTTTGCAGCTGTTCCAGAAGAATCCGGAGGACTTTAAGCGTCGTTTCGGCACTGTGGATAAAACATGGATACATTACTATACTCCTGAGACCAAACAACAATCTAAACAATGGGTTACCAAGGGGGAATCTGCACCAAAAAAGGCGAAGACCGTTCCTTCGGCCGGAAAGGTTATGGCGACTGTCTTTTGGGATTCGCAAGGGATGATTCTCATCGACTATCTGGAAAAGGGTAAAACTATTACAGGTGAATATTATTCATCGTTATTGGACCGTTTGAAAACCGAGCTGCAAGAAAAACGCCCGCGATTGGCCCACAAGAAAGTCCTTTTCCATCACGACAACGCACCAGCACACACCTCAGCAGTTGTGGTCGCAAAATAATGGAAATAGGATTCCAACCCGTTTCACATCCCCCCCTATTCTCCAGACTTGGCTCCCTGGGACTACTATTTGTTCCCCAATTTGAAGAAATGGCAAAGATTTTATTCAAACGAGGAGGTGATTGCAGACACTAATGGATATTTCGCAGACTTGGACAAATCCTATTATTCGGAAGGGATCAACAAACTAGAACATCGTTGGACGAAGTGTATAAGCCTAAAAGGAGACTATGACGAAAAATAAAAAAGGTTTACCCCAAACACATAAGTAGTTTTTATTTTTGCACGGACTTTTCAAACCAGCCTCGTATATTTGGCTATAAATAACAGAAAATAATGGAAAAATAACACAGTTTTTAATTGTTCTACGTCAAGAATCCTGAAAAGAATATATGATATGCGAAGCAATCTTCTAACTCTCATCTCACCTTTTATCCTTTTATATTCTTAACTATAACTAAATAAAAGTAATGGAAAAAACACAATTTTCAGATTTTTTGACTCTAGAAATCCTAAAAAGGACATGCAATACCATATACTTAGCATTCATTAATAATTAAAAACAATGAAAGGAAATATAGATTTCTTGCAAAAGTTTACATCGTGTAGGTATTTCTTTGTTAATAAAAAAATGGTGTACTTTTCTTTTCATTGCGTTTTTAAGGTCTTCATCGATCTCTAAGGGCTCCTTTCCTTTGTGATTCTGAGGCTCGTTGCAAGGACCGCGTTTTCTTTCTTTTAGAAATCTATAAATAGTTGCTGATCTAACTTCCGTCATGTTGGCACAGGTTTCCACAATTTCACGAACTTGGCTAGTTGGCTGTTGATGCACTAGGGCATCGTGGACGTTAAGTATCATTGTTTTTTCTCGCAGGGAAAATGCAGATTTACAGACTCCGCGAAGTCTGACCGGAGCAAAACTGAAAGTTGAAGCCATCGCTGTTCTGATTTAAACTAAACATTTTATAGGTTTTCGCTTTATTTTTATATTTACACAGAATATCTTTATTGCACACTTAGGCACCTACCTACCGATAAGATACCTGTTAATTATATTCCAATAACTGCTAAAATCTCAAATAATTTTATGGTACCTATTATTAGTAAGCTTTAGAACACTGTAGATTTGTAGTTCTTAAAAATTGGTAATTGTACTCCTTTAGGCCGTTATCATAGAAATAAGATTTATAGTTTCATCATTTACTCATTAAAATAAACTTTGAAATGCGTTGATTTATGTAGCTTATTGTAAAGTTTAGAAGACATGTAATAAAATATTTTTAGTAAAAGGTCGCACTGTTGTATAGAGAAAGAAAATAAAGGTGATTCAGACTAAAAATACAAATAATTGGTAGATAAATTTTAATCTTTATAGCCCATGTTGTGTGCTATCAACTCCAAAAAAAAAACGGACTTTACTACAACTCTTTTTTTTATGGGTCTAGCACACGTGCTGCAGGGACGTCCCTAAAGCGCTCCAGTAGCGGCATGTGTGCGGAAAAAGCGATTCACGTTGTTCTTGAATCGCTGTAAATTGCACTCGGTGGGAAACACAGCGCTGGGCAAACTATTCCAAAGGGATGATGTTCACCATATAAAAGACTGCTTGAAAAGCGTTGTACGCGGAGTAACAAGCTGCACCTCGTATGGATGTGCAGCACCAGCGCGACGTGTATTTCTAACATGCACCGCTTTGGGAAGAATTAAGCGGGCTACATCCTTCGAACACTTTCCATGAAAATACTTGTAGAACAGACTCAAGTCGCCAACCATTCTTCGATGTTCCAGCGAATTAAGGCTGCCGGTCAATTCTGGGTCTCCAATCAGACGGACAGCTCTTCTCTGAACAGAATCCAACAAATGCAGTGTATGTTTGGGAGCGGAGCCCCAAACGTGGGAGCAGTATTCCATAGTTGGTTGAATTTGAGCTTTGTTAAGAATTAACAGTTGTTGTGGGGTGTAAAGCTTTCTGGTTCGAAATAATATTCCCAACTTTTGAGAAGCTCTCCTTGCTATGCCTGCAAGATGTTCATGCCAGGACATATTTGTTCCCAAATTAATGCCTAACAAATTGAGTGACGATGTTAGAGGAATGAAGTGCCCCGACATAACTATGTCTGGTTCAGCAACGTTAACTTTTTTAAAAAAAACTGCCCCCTGGGTTTTTGTAGCGTTAAATTCCACTTGGTTACTGTTACCTTAAGAGAGAATTTCTTCCAGGTCTTTGTTAAGTTGAACGACCTTCTGCTGTCTGCGGATATTCGCCTGAGCAACCGATGTCCGAGCGTTCAAGGTGAATAAAGAGACAAGCGTACTGTCATCTGAAAAGCCGTAGATTGGATTCCCCGTCTTTTCCAACAGATCGTTAATGTAAAAGAGAGTAGGAGACAGTATGGAGCCCTGGGGCACACCAGCGTTGATAGTGAAGGTGTTAGAAAGAAATCCGTCGACCGCCACTCGTAAAGAATGCTCTCTGAGGAAACATGAGAGCCACAAACAGAACCTTTCAGACATACAATAAGAGCGTAACTTAGCCAACAGTCCATCGTGCCAAACACGGTCGAATGCTTTGGATATATCAAGAGCAACCGCTCGAGATTCTCCAAAGTGTTCAATTACGTTGTTCCAAACATGTGTTACATGAGTCAGAAGATCTCCTGTTCATCTATGTTTCCGAAAACCATATTGGTGATCGCTAAGTTATATTACTCAAAATTCATAGATTTCATTTCATCATCAAGTCCTAAATAAAATTTGAAATTGATATCTTATATAGTTCTACAGTTACAGTATTAACAACTTGACAAATTGACTGTGTTTTTTTGTGATCTGATGATTCAAAACGTAAAACAACGAAAAAATTTTGGAGTGCCGATAAAATACTTTCCATTGGCAAGAAAAGCTATATTTTATTTACCTTCTCGTTTTCAAGCAAATTTCTTACAACTTCTTAAGTCTAACAGCGTTTTTTATTTTTTGATATCTCAAACTTAAGAAAAATAAGAAAATAAACAAGTAAAAATATAAATCATAAAACGATCATCCATTTTTTAAAATGTTGAGTATCTTTGTTGCAGAATCTCTTTTAAAAATGGAATATAATAATCAAAACACTATAAAAAACGGTCACAATGTATCTTTATCTATAATATGAATCAAACATCGCCGTATCTTGGCTCATCATTCGGGCTAAGATCGTAAAATAAATATATATATAAATATGTATATATATATATATATATATATATATATATATATATATATATATATATATATATATATATATATATATATATATATGTATATATATATATATATATATATATATATATATATATATGTATATATATATATATATATATATATATATATATATATATATATATATATATATATATATATATATGACAACAAGTCCTCAAGTTAAACTCTTCAAAATTGTTTTAGAGTGTCATGTTTACAATATCTTAAACTTGTCCCTTTGTTGCCTTCAAGCATTATAGAATTTCAAAAAACGGAGTAATTAAATATACACCAAAATGTCATATTACTAATTTCATTATCCTAACGAGCTCCAGGCGACACATAGCCCTCCTACATATATAATTTTGAGTGTAAACAAGCTGCATAGCTTTCGGTAATAATTAAAGCTATGCGAGCTTTATGGATCCTGCAGTTGTTTTGTAACAAGAGAGTGTTTTTCTCCAATGGCCTACTTCTGGTTTTGGATAATCCTTCTGTAAACTGTGTACATTAATTGTGTACATCTTTTTCTATATGTTGACTAAACAAACTTGAATAACTTTCCAGAAGATGACTTGACTCTTTCTTCATGGAAGAATTCCAGTAGATCAATCAGATCTTGTTCTTCTGTCAATTCGCCAAAAATAACTCTCATCGTTCTCAAAAACGACCAAATGTCCTTGGGAAATTTCCTGCCATGCTAATTTCTGCTCTGGTAAATGGATTTTGAGGAATCCATGCGACAGAAACTCTTTTTATCCCTAAATCTTCATGCGTAAGCTTGAAAACTTTGGTTTCGAATACTCCAGTTCCTTTCCCAAATACTGGGATTTCATTTGTCGATCTGACAACTGTAGATTTTCAAGATTCTTCCTGATTTATTGTCATGGTCCCATGGTATGTTACATAGCTGAGTATTTTTTTTTTTAAATTAGGTATTATATTTTCTGTGAGAAGTAATAATAATCTATAAATGTCATTCATGAAGAGCACGGTTCATTCAAAGACGTAAAATGTTTGTTACCTGAGAATTATGGAGATGACTTACTTAATTGGCTTATTTTATTACCTACCTTTGAATAATCCCAACAATACATATATATTTAAGTTGAAGAAATAAATTGTTTACCTAAATGGTAACAGTCATTGCTTACATGTACTACGTAAAAATAGAAATGTTAAAGGACAAAATTAACCTGAAACCCTTAAACAAAATTAAAAACCACTTAAGGGATTTTAAATTTAATGCTGTTTATATTAATTTTAATATTATTCCCATTTACCTGATTAAAAAAACTTTAATAAGGTAAAAAACAAACATGAACTGTTTAATTTACTAAAAAGCCTAATTAAAATTGGTCTAATTTGTTAATTATAGGTTTATTTTTTTATAGGTTCGGTATATGTGCTGCAGGAAATCCCGAAACCGCTACAGGAGTGGAGTGTATATCATCTGTGTGTATGAATGTTCGGATATAATTCGAGAACCAAAAATTCACTTTTTATTCAGTTTTCTTGCACATATAGTTAAATCATCAAGCTAGGTGTTCGACTAGTCCTTGCTTTTGGTTTGTCTCCTTATAAAGCGTTTGTTATGTTATATTTACAACAAATATAACAATATTAAAAATAATAATGTTCCATAGAGACTTCACTGGTCAGCAAAAAAATCAATTCAAACTACTTGGGTTCATTTAACACAGATCCTAGAATTTAGTGTATTTTTACGGATTTTAGTGTCATTCTATTCTCTTTCTAATGATACCAAATTTCATAGCATACCTCATGCTTTTTACTGATTAAAATTAATGAAAGGAAAAACAAGGAGAACAAGGACTGAAAATAGGAGAAGGAGAAAGAAAAATTTAAACAAATTTTAAGTTTAATAATTAAACTTATTGATAAAAATCAAAATCATTATTTTGTATCATCCTCCTAGCCTTAATTATTGCTTCCAGCTGGCTTTTCATGGAGTGGGTGAGTT
This sequence comes from Pachyrhynchus sulphureomaculatus, assembly GCA_019049505.1. Lineage (NCBI taxonomy): Eukaryota > Metazoa > Arthropoda > Insecta > Coleoptera > Curculionidae > Pachyrhynchus > Pachyrhynchus sulphureomaculatus. The sequence goes on along the minus strand of CM032446.1, from coordinate 81,302,729 downwards.
TTTTCACCACTGTCTGTGGAGTTCTTCCCTACTCTTCCGCCATCGCAACCTTTATGTCCCTCAGCGATGTAGGAGTTAGATTCCTGACTCGAACTATTCTCTTGAGCTCAACCGACATGTGCTCGATTGGATTGTGGTCAAGACTTCCCGCAGGCCAGCCTAATGTGGATATTCCCACTTCCGCCAGGTATTGCCGCACCGATGCAGCAGCAGGTGGCCTCATATCGTCGTGCATTAGCAAGAAGCTATCGTCAATAAACCAAGAGTAAGGAACGACGTATTGCTGCAGGATCTCCTCAATGGACCGGTGAACAGTTAATCAACCGCTACGAGTATCATCAGTCACGAAAACTAAATCGGTTTTCGCATCCAGCGAGATGCCTTCCCACACCATGACAGAACATCCTTCGTGGGCAACCGTTTCGGTAATACAACACTGCGCATTAATTCATCATTGCCATATAGGCACATTCGGGACTCGTCGGAGAATAAAACGGAGCGCCATTGCTCTAAGGTCCAGTCGACATGGTCTCGGGCAAATCTGAGTCGCGCTTGTCGATGAACTGCTGTCAACTTGGGTCCGTTAGTTAGTCTCTTCGGGATTAGGTTAGCTTCTTTAAGTCTTCTTCTGAATGTCCTGTTATTGACAGCTCGACCACCAACTTGTCTGGACCTCAACGCCGCGCCGGTCAAGTGACGATTTCTTAGAGTTGTATTAACAATGAAGTTCCGATAAAGGAATCATAGGAAAATGCAGATGCATGTGTTTTATAGGGATGAATAGCGCGCAACGAGTACGTTGCTGTGCGAGCAAAAACCGTTCTTTTGAGTAAAACTGTTTTAATCAGTAAAACTTTTTGGAAATCCAAATTTTTTTAATATTGTTGGAAAGAGTAGAAAACCAGCATTCTAATGATACCAAAAATAATGCCACTGTTAATTTTTTTGCTCATCAGTGTAGTTTGGATTTAAATTTTAATTATTTGTAATTTATTTTTTTGCGTATAATCTATCTGGCAGTAATTATATATTATAAGAGCTGCGATAAATATTAAGCAAAATCGAATCTACTAAATATACAATTATAAAATTAGTAACACATATTTATTTGGTTTAAGGTAAAACTACTGAAAACAGGCAAAGTCCATATTGCAGCAGTCTACCCACTATTTGTCAATCCATCCCGAGACGCGTTTCGCCGTATCACGGTTCATCAGTTGGGCTGAGATCGACAAACAATAGAACAGAATATATTTATTGTGAACAACAGTGATTTTATATGTAGCAGAAATTGCAAACACAATAGACAATCAGTGTATATTAAAACTAAATGGAAAATATATTTAAATTTTTAATTTAATGGGTTGTTTTATTACCTGTAGAAGCCAAAATGCTAATTTGGCAAATACTTACCTGTTGTCTGTTTGTGTGTTTTGGAGTCCCTTAGACATGACTGATCAGATTTTTTGCCAAATTTCGCCCAGGCCTATATAAGATAGTAAATTATCGTTATATGCTGTTTCTTATTTAAACAAGGGAGTTAAAGAAAATTATATTAATTTTTAAAATTAAACTGAAAGAATTTGATTTTGTGGAACACGCCATTATGTTCATGCAAGTGACACCACATTCATAAGCATAAAACATGACGAGAACATGTGTAGTATGTGTGTGTGCGAGTGTATGTGTGTGCGTATGTATGTGTGTGGGTATGTATGTGTCTGTGCGCGTGTGTGTATACGCATGGGTATACTTGTATGTGTGTTTGTGTATAGGTGTGCTTGTGCATTTTAGTATACTTGTGCGTGTGTGTATGTGTATGTGTATGTGGACACGAGTAAGTAGATGGGCAACTCAATATACAATATTACTTCCCTAAAGTAGCTATGGTGGCGTAAAGTTCAGAAGATAAATATGGCAGTTGTAAGTAATTTAATGGGACGACGCATATAAGGGTATTTAAGCCAAAAACCTGACCATAAATATTTTTTACTCATATTCAATTTGAAATGATCAGTTATTCGATTTTTTTCTAAACAACTGACTCCATGCTGGATTGCTTAGAATCAAATATTTATTATTTACTAATTTTTATTAACCTCACTCGTTACCACTTTATAAGTAATCCATTGCTGGTTAAATTGAATGTGAATAAAATATATCTAGTAAATTGATGTCGGTTTTATTTTTTTGTATCGACTACGAGTCGTAAGCTACAGGTTTTTACTTGTCCGACTGTAAAATGATTGAAGTCAAAATAATAAGTTTTTATTTTCTAAGAACTAGAGCATTTTTTTTATTTGGTTAGCTAAGAAGACCTTATTAAACACATCTATTTAAAATTCTGAGCGAAAAGTTCACTTAATGAATATCAACCCTAACCTCTGTTTCATTTTTCAGTCTACTTGTTCCAAGTTAATATTAACTTTTATGATGATAAACAACAAGCATACTGTTATAGGCACGCGAGTTCTCGTTACTTTTCTCCCTATTTTCCTTTGATGTTTTCAAAGTAAAGTGTGTTTTATTGGTACAGAGCTTTGATATATTCAGAGATATTATTTTCTCTTGAAATTTACAGGTATAAAAAGGGTCGAACATTGCGGATACATTTTTGTGAAACCTACTATTTACCTGCCCACACACAGAAAAAAAACCGACTACACAAATTTTATTCAATTTTGTGTACAATATTTATTAAAAATAAAATTTAATATACTCATTGTTACAGAAAATAGAGATGCCAGGGGCTCCAGTCTAAAAAGTATAATAGGAAGGAGCACTATTCGATATGGTACTGTAAAAAACATAAGCTTCTGAACTGATAGCTAAACAGTAATAAATGCTCAGGATTACTTACGTAACGATACCACGTAATCATCTGTAAAATCATGATAACAAAGCAACTTTGCATTTTACTACTAAACTGGCAGAAGTCTTGATATAAATCGTGTATCATCTTCTTATTACAATTGGCTAAAAGGTATTTTTTTTTTGGAAACTAAATGAGCTTTTTTTTTAATGCTGCGCTATTCCATTAATCCATCGAAAAACTTTTCGCCCGAAATTTTTCTTAAGGAAATTCAAATTTACGGAAAATAAAGGTCCAAAGGGCGCCCAGGCTAAAAGGTTAAAGTTAGTTGCCTCCCTATACTACATGCCATTGTCAAACGCATACGGTGCGTGTCTTTTACATTAAAACTAAATTAGTTCCAGCATTATATATTTTTAATTTAAAAGTCCTCAAAAAATAAGCAACATGAGCTTTATGAGAAATGTAAAACATGAACTGTTAAATCGTAATCTCTTTTTTACATTTTTTCCGTCTCCTGTTTAGCTGTAACATTAACTTTTACGGTGACGAGCGACAAACAACAACACTGTTATAGATTCTCGAGTTTTTGTTGCCTTTTCCCCATTCCTTTGAAGTTTTTAGTGGAACAGAATGTTTATTGGCGAAAAAAATCAATTTTCATTCAATCAAAGTTCACAATTTTTGTTTACGGTAACTGATTAAAAGCAAAAGTCTTACTTCAAAATATCCCACTGGAAAATGTTTTTCTGATTATTTAAATGATAGGTGTTAATTTTTTGTTAGAAGGGACCAAAGCTGGCGTAACAATATAAGTGGCAGATCGTAACTATATCGACGGCAAAATCAGTCAGACAAGTATTAATTGATTTACTCAGTATATAACACCACTACACCAAACACTTTATTTTTGCACTCGACGCGTGTTTCGCTAACCATGTTAGCTTCGTCAGGAGCGATGATTGACTTCTTTTTTTTAAACTTAGCCTAAAACCTGAATTACTCAGGCGGAACTAATGGCATAGGCGAGGCTATCAGTTCCGGTCAACTAACCAGTAGAGGGACTATAAGGAATAAGCCCTCTGTCTTTATTTATACTACTTTTACATTTTATAATTTCCATACTTTCGTATGCGCTCAACAATCCCCTATCAGTTACATTTTTAATTAATCTTAGATTATCTAATGTTAGATTACGAACAGCTTCAAAGGCATGTTTGGCAATGCTAGCCTTTCTGTTCTACTGTATTTTCAATGTGCTAAATGTTCTTTAAATCGTGTTTTAATTGACCTTTTAGTTTGTCCAACATACTTTTTTATCGTAATGATTAGAACTAATTTCATAAATTCCACTTTCCTCACAGTTAGGAATCTTACCTTTGGCATTTCCTAAGATATTCCTCACATTGTCTGATGACCTATAATCAAAGGTGAGGCCTACCTTATTAAATACCTTATTGAGCCCCCTCCTATATTTCGGATTATATGGTATGGACACATACATACACTTATGTCTGTTAACTTGTTTACTAAGTCGTCGTCATAACCATTAACTCTAGATATATTTCTAATACGATTCCTTTCATTATTGAAATTTACTCTATTCAGAGGAAAACTGACCAAACGATGAACTAAAAAATGTAATGCGGCTAATTTGTGTTTACAATAAATGAATCATTAGAAATATATCTATCTGTTTCTATGTCATTTTTATAGATATCAAATTCCATCCTATTATTATTTGTAATAATTAAAATATCTAGAAAAGGCAGTTGTCCTTTATTTTCAATTTCGTAAGCGAATTTAATGGATTCATATCGGCTATTTAATTTGGAAACAAAATCAATGATATTTGCTTTCTTTGTATCAAAAATAGCGAAAACATCATTCGCATACCTATACCATGGTAATCATCGCTCCTGATGAAGCTAACATGGTTAGCGAAACGCGCGTCTAGCGAAAAAATAAAGTGTTTAGTGTAGTGGTGATATATACTGAGTAGTGTCAATGTGCTAAAGATTCCACATTCCCAACATTAATTGATTTGCTCAGTCTGGTACATGATCATACGATACATGTTTATTATCAAGAGTTAACACCAAGCAATCTAGAGGATTAAGTGTCTCAATACGGTGAAACATTCAATTGAAATGAAAACTCCCGTTTGCTATTTTGCATTAAATTCTACTTGGTTACTACAACTCTTGATATTATCTGCGAATATACACTGTTCGAAAACTTTTTCACGTTTTTCTACATTAAATGAATATTTTATAATTACACAAAGGCAATAAAATTATAAATATTTTATTTTATCTTATTTTCATAGGAATTTGCAATAACCTCCACTAGTATTGTATTATTTCATTAACTTAATTTTATATATTTCAGATCTCAACATTACATTTCATTATAACTAATAAAAATGATGCAAAAGCTTTAAAAACAAAGTAGTTTAACTGACTCAATGTATAATGATAATCTATAATGAAGTATACATACTACACTCTCTATCTAGGGACCTTAGTGGAAAGGTTCGGAGTAGTGAGGAAATATTATAGGATACGACAATAACCGATTATACCCGATATACTGTAGTGACTGATTTAAATAGGTGCGGGGTTTTAGTGAAAAAAAATGTTTTAAATACACTGGTGCTTTACCTGGCACAAGTAGTTTTTTAGGAAAGGCCAAGGCTCTAAACACGATCCAAGGGTAATGATAGACTCAAGAAATGACTACTAGAAACGAGTCAGGATTTGGTTATTGTCAGATCTCTTAAATTTAATTCACTGGTCACTGGCTTTTGTACTTTTTTTTATGGGCATAGCACACATGCAGCAGGAAAATCCCTGCTGCATGTGTGCAACGCGTGTGGAAAAAGCTATTCACGTTGGTCTTGAATTGCTGTAAATTATACTCGGTGGGAATTACAATCCTGAAAACATCATTCTAAAATGATTAAGGGCACCATATAAAAGACTGCTTGAAGAGGGTTGTACAAGAAGTGAACTTCATACGAATGTGCAGTACTAGCCTTAGTATATACCATTTTGGGAGGAATTAAACGGAGTATATCTATAGAACACTTTCCATGAAAATACTTGTACAATAGACTCAGGTCGCCAGCCGTTCCTCGATGTTCCCAGGAATCAATGTTGCTCGTCAGTTCTGGGTCTCCAATTAGGCGAGCAGCTCTCTTCTGAATAGAATTCAACAAATGTAGGGTATGTGTAGGATCAGAGCCTCAAACATGGGATGAGTATTCCATCGTTGGCCGAATTTGAGCTTCGTACGAAATTAACTGTTGTGGTTCTTTTTTAAATCATACATTTGTTCTCTGGCAAGGTTATCTATAATCTTCTATAATATATATAAAATGCAACGTCTCTCCGTCTCTCTGTCTGTCCGTTAGTGCAATTATTACTGGAGAACCACTTATCCGATTTACGTGTTTTTTTTTTTTTTTTAAACATACATATGTTTTCTGGCTAGGTTATCTATAATATTAATAAAATGCAACGTCTGTCTGTCCGTTAGTATGCTCATCACTCGAGAACCACTTATTCGATTTACGTGCCCTTTTTTTAGAAACATACATATATTCTCTGGCCAGGTCATAGGCTGCATTTTATTACGTTATATAACATAATGAATTAGCAGTGACGATAACAGTGAACCAAGTCGGAAAAAAGTTTGCCGCTAGCGCGTTCTCTTGCAATACACTGCCTAAACCATTAAATATGGAACAATATCATGTAGGAAAAAATATCTATATTATATATAAAACTAGCCGTGCCCGCGGCTCTACTCGTGGACTTGATTCACTATTATAGTCAGTGCTATATATATATATATATATATATATATATATATATATATATATATATATATATATATATATTTATGTATATATATATATAAATATATATATATATATATATATATATATATATATATATATATATATAAATATATATATATATATATATATATATATATATATATATATATATATATATATATATATATATATATATATAGATATATATGATATAGATATATATGATATAGATCGTTATTATTCGGATAAGTAGTCCTCAACTCATAAGCTCACTAACGGATAGACAGACAAACAGAGAGATGTTGCATATGTTATGTTATTTGATTTTTAGACACACCATAAGAGTAGCCAAGAAAGCATCGTGCCAAACACGGTCGAGTACCTTGGTTATATCAAGTGTAACCGCTCAAGATTCTCCCAAGTGTGTCTTGTTCCAAGCATGTGTTACATAAGTTAGAAGATCTCGTGTTGGTCTGTGCTTACGAATGCCATATTAATGGTCGCAAATAATATTCAGTCCTTCAAGGTATTTTAGAATATGCTGACTGCTAAGTTTTTCATCACTTTCAATATTACTGAAAGCAGTGCGTCTGGTTGATAATTGTTTGGCAAGATCTTCTTGGCTTTTTTGAGTATCGGCTCAAGTATAATGTATTTCTAGCAGGAAGCAAATATTCCCTTTCTATAGGATAGGTTGAAAGGTACCCAGAAAACTGGTGTTAGTTTTCCAGCGCATTTTTTAAATACTATGGCAAGTATGACGTTAACGCCAGAAGCTTTTTTGGTGTCTAGATTCATTAAGATAATATCGGGCATCCTTGACTACACTATAGGAATAGTTGGCGGTGTTTTTCTTTGGAAATCGACAATAGAATGTGAAACAAATAGTTCAGCTAACAAATTGGATTTCTCAACTGGTGTTGCTGCAATAGTTTTATCTGGCCGTGTAATTAGTGGTATAGTGGTTTTAGTGAAATTTTGACTAATGACCTTAGCGATTGACCTGAAATTGTTGAGGCAGGTAAGAAGTTTTTAATTCTTTGATTGTATGTCTCTTTGATTTCGTCGATGATCTCTTTGAATGTGTTCAAGGTACGAACAAAAATGTTTCGAATTATGACGTTAAGATTTTCACGCCACTGTAGGTAGACAACATGTTTAGCAGCAACAGCTTCCTTGCATTTTCGGTCGAACCAAGGCTTACTGTTGGAAGGGCATTTCTTCTAAAAAGGGATGTAAGTTCCACACCAGCCAAAATGACATCAGAAACCTCCTTAGCGCAGTCAGATGAGTCGGCGAATCCAAAAGAAACGCCTAACCAACAGAAAGTTATATATTCCATGGATTCTTCCAGTAACATTGTAGTGAAAAGTTTAGGCATTTTTCAATCACCGATCAGCAGGATACTCCAAGTCGAAAGCAGTTCGTGGTCAGGAAAGCCTAACGACGAATTTACGGTGAAAGCGTAAATATCTGGATTGGTGGTTAAAAATAGGTTGGAAGACTAGCGAGCTCTCCGTCTCGATCAGGGATCCTTGTTGGTTTATCGATAAGCTGAGTAAGCCACAATTGATTGAGAATGATTCAGCTTCACGACCTTGTTCGTTGGTCATGTCTGAATACTTAAGTCAGTTAATGTTTTGGAAATTAAAATCATCTAGGAGGGCAATTTCGGAATTTAGATAAATAACCTGTAAATGACCGACGGTGTTTATAAGGGCAGCGAAAAGGGTTCTAAAGTTAGTATCACTTGGTGGATAGACGTAGCAGATAAACCGTGTGGTTTTTTGAGTCGTCATTTTCAACCACATGCCGTCAAAGCTTCGAGGCTCCAGAGCGTCTTCTCTTTGGCAAGAGACAAAAAAACAGATTCCAATGTTACATCTAAACCTGGAATGAAAATCGCACGCAAGATAGAGAAAGTTGACTGTACTGGTCGATGAACTGACCTTGGTGTCACAGAAAGCGAGTATGTGAAGTTTATTTGAGTGAAGGTGTTGGTACCTTAAATTGTTGGAGTTTAATCCTAGTATGTTACAAAAATATATTTTAAAATTGTGACCTCTATGTGTTGATGCCCCTAAATCAGCGCCCACACAAAGATCCGAACGGGGGGATATTTTACCTCCGGACTTTTTTGATCCTGAGAGCTTCATCATGTTATTTGGTCCCACACTCTGGGGACATGGGTACAGCCATGAAACGTTAAACCACTTCACGCAGCGTAAGCCGATGCGATGTATCACACGATGCTTGGTGAGATCTTGGCATCTACCAACTTAGTTGTTCTTATAGTCGCCTCCTACGATAGGCAGAACGTACCGGGGGCGTGATTCTATGCTACACCCCCACGTATTACTAAGACTCTAATATAATATAGTCTTAACACTAATGGAGAAAAAAGCAAATATCATATTCATAAGAAACAGTGGAATAAATTCTAAATTTGTACTTTAATAAGTTATATGTAACCATATATCACCTGCTATTAAAATGAGCTAATAGAAGTGACAGTACTAGCTAATAGAAGTAGACCATGTGCGATTATTTAGGTTTTTAGAGGCGCTACAGGGCCGCGGGTTATAGTAAGTTATTGCATAGCTCAACATTGGGATTCCGTTCAGCGTTTTCATTTGTCAAAGTATGTTATGAATGACATACTTTGCTTATTCTTTTTTATGTTTTAGGGTATGGATTATGTTCAACACTCAAGGCAATTAGTTGCTATAATGGGGAGATGAATTATCATAGACTGGATTAGAGAGATACAATAATGCGAGGACATCTAAAGAAAATACAAAATTTGCCGAAAAAGCGCGTGACCGTGTTTTTCTATAGCATCGATAATGTAATGAATGAATAGATAGATATTGAAAAGCCATACCGTACTAGTATTTCCCGAACTATATTGGTAATGGGATTTTAGTGGAACATATCATAACAATTGATGCAGAAATGACAAGAAATAACACGTAAGCTGAAAAGTTTTTGCTGTGACACATAGATGTCGTCCTTTTCAAAAAAATCCATATGATTTTTAAGAAGCATCAATCTTCAAATGACGCGTGTCAAAATTTCATGACATTTCGACGATTAGTTCACAATTTAGAATTTCGTGTGTTGATTAAACACTGTTTTTTGATGTTCAAGGAAAGCAATGGCTTGATAAGTGTTACGGGGACTCTGCTCCTGGAAAATCATTCATCATTTACTGGTATGCTAAATTTAAATGCGGTCGTATAAATACAAATGATGCTGAACGCTCTGGACGCCTAAATTAGGTGGTTACACCGGAAAACATAAAAAAATCCACAAAATTGTTTTGGATGACCGTAAAATAATATTGCGTGTGATAGCTGACACCCTAAAGATATCAAAAGAATGTATTGGTCATATTTTGCATGAATATTTGGGCATGAGAAACCTCTACAGTCAGCTGAGTGGACAGCAGCGGGTGAAAGCCGCCCGAAGCGACCAAAGACAAAGCAGTCGTTTTGGTCTCTGTATTTTGGGATGCGCATGGATTAATTTTCATCGTCTATGCTGAGAAAGGAAAAATCATCAATAGCGAATATTATATAAAGTTATGGTGCGTTTGAAGACAGAAATCGCAAAGAAACGGCCCCAAATGAACAAGAAAAAAGTGCTCTTTCATCAAGACAATGCACCGTGTAACAAGTTAATGGTTACGATGGTAAAATTGTATGAATTGAAGTTCGAATTGCTTCCTCATCCACCCTATTCTCCAGATTTGATTCCTCAGCGACTACTATCTATTCGCAAACCTCTTCCACAAGAAAGGTATAGAAATGTTAGAACAGCCTTGGACTGATTGTATCGTTCTTAAAGGGGACCGTGTTGATGAATAAAGTAGAATTGTAGTAAAGTAGAATATTGAAAAAAAAAAATGTGTTTTAAGTAGCTAGACAAAAAACTTTTCAGCCTACGTGTTAAAATAATTTTCTTTTCTACCCTTGCCAATAAGCTATATATGGATGCAGATAAATTATTTCAATTCACGCCAATCTCAGAGTTAATTAGCTAGCGCTATAAATATTTCACTAAATGAGTCTATTTGTCTTCTTACTGAATATTTTCGATTCTGTTTCAGGATAGATAGACATTGTCGCCGTATCGCAATACCCATTTTAAGAACTTGAAATAGAAAGTTCGATAGAAAGACAGAGTGACAAGTAGATGAATAAACAAGTAGATAGAGAGATAAAGTGGCAAGTAAGACCGAACAGGCACATCAATAGAAATGTTATTAAATAGACTATTTCTATACTTCAAACTTGCAAAATAAAATCTTCTTTTAGTATAATATATAGTGGTCGGGCTCTAAGGCTGGGGTCAGAGGATATACCAAAAATAAGAGCGAACGAACTTGTTAAAGTGTTCAAGAAGATCGATAATGGTCGTGCCACAGGAGAAGATGGTGTAATTATCGAGATGAACAAATACGGTGGCCCGACTGCAATACATATGATAGAAATAATATACAACAAATGCCTTACCGAAGAATGAGTCCCCGAGAAATGGAATAATGCCATAATGATATTGTTGTTCAAAAAAGGCAACCAGAAAAAACTAGACAATTACGGGCCTATAGGTTTGCTGTCAACCCTATATATTTACAAAGTATTGACAAAAAATATAATGACGAGGGTAACAAATAAGTTGGACGGCCACCAACCAAAAGAGCAGCCAGGGTTTCGGGGAGGCTTCAGCACTTTGGACCACCTACAAGCAGTAAGAACGTTTACCGAGAAAGCCAATGAGTACAACATTACATTGTGGGTAGCATTCATAGACTATGAGAAGGCTTTCGACTCAATCGAAACATGAACATCGAGCAATTGCCGAATAGACCACCGATACACACAATTAATTAGTAACATTTATAAGAACGCCACATTTCAGGTATTGCTGGAAGAAAAAATAAAACACAATTAAAACAAACAGAGGAGTACGACAAGGCGACCCAATATCACTTAAGCTGTTGAAACATCTTGACTTTCTTTACTTTTAATAAATGTTTTATTTATTAAATAGAAGCCGTTATTTGCCCCTTATGTATATCTTAATTTTTGAGAATGAATTGAGTGTATATTAATACTGGTAGCTCAAAAATTAGATATAACCTAGCTCGTTTTTTTACTGGTAGAGTACATGGAGATCGAGGTAATTTTTGTACGCCTTTTGAAAATAGTCTCTATAGTTGTTTAAAATTTGGTTGTACTGTTTGGGCACCATTCATTTTAGGATAAAAAGAATCTAAATTCAGCTCAAAAAATGAAAAAAATACTGAAGAGTTATTTAGTTGTTGAAATAAAATTAATTTACGTACAACCGTTGCGTCCTGAAAGAAAGATCAGGAGTTTAGTGAAACACTAAATTTTAATATAGAAGGATATATTATCAACAAAATAAAAATTCCTAACTTTATTACACTTTTAAAAATTACTTCTACTAAATAAAAACCTCTAAAGCTAGAAGAGTGTACACACTAGAGTTCTTAGATTAGGGTTACTAAGTTTTTAATAAAAGGCTTGATAAAACTCGATATTAAGAGTTTTTGAAATTAATTCAGCGAATTACACGTGTAGAGTAGTCGATGGAAACGCACTTGTAGACAAGAAGTGAGATATTTAGACTGGTGTGCTTATAACTTACGGATTGGGTTCTCCTCGTGGGTTTTCCATAAGTTACTCGGCCTCTTCTGGTGGGATCTTCATAAAAATATTGTCTCAGCCATTACCATCCTAGTTTCATTTGGGTTGCTAAACACTTTTTGACCCGAAATGCCTGAGGATGAGCAGGATCTTTCAAGAAAGGAAAAAGTCTTAAACTTGAGAGCTAGAAACCGTTACTGCACTACTATATCACAGAGAAAAAAAACACTCTCTGGCTTGCTGGAGAAGAAAGCCACTACGGCTTCAAGGTCGAGAAAGCCACTATTGTTTTATGGTGGAAAAAAGCCCTTACAAATACAAAATGGCTGCTTAAATATTTTTGTCCCGTCCTAGTGACGTCTTTAAAATGGCTCACTCCCGGGCGCAAAATTATTGCAAATTAAATAAATCAAGTCGGCAACACGCGTTACACACTGCCGGTTTAAATTAAACTGCTCGAAAGTTTAAAACACTGTCTCAAGCTACACTGCTCAAAAATTGAAATCACTGCAGTAAATATAAAAATGTAATAAAATATAAATTATAGGGAGAAAGACAGTGTCGTAACATGATCTTAAAATCTAGGAAAAAATGAATGTCATACTGCTTACATTCACTTTGGAGGAAATGTACAAACAACTTAATTGGGAGAATAGGGGAATAACCTAGACGGAGAACAGTTACACCATCTGCGTTTTGTAGATGATATCATGTTGATCAGCGAAACCACCGAAAAGCTGTAACAAATGTTGAACGAACTGAACGATAAAGCAATACAAATTGGAATAAAGATCAACCTTACCAATACCAAATATATGACCAACGTTACAGGAAATAAAAACCTAGACCCCAACTTGAGAATCGAGCAGCAAACAGTAAAAAAAGTCGCTTCGTATGTATATCTAGGACAGCAAATTGAAATTGGCAAGAAAAATTTAAAAGCAGATTTGGAAAGAAGAATTTATCTAGCTTGGTCTATTTTCGGCAAATTGCAAGAAATATTTAACTATCTACCTCACACCATTAAGGCCGAAGTTTTCGATCAGCAAATACTGCCAGTTCTGACATATGATACAGAAACGTGGGCCATGAATAACAGCATAAAAGAAAGATTGCAGATTGCACAAAGGGCCTTGGAAAGGCGAATGTTGGGATCTAGGTTTAAAAGATCGCATAAGAAATGAAAAGATAAGAACATAATCTAAAGTATCAGATGTAATCGAGCGACCGCGAAGACACAGAAAATATGTCGGAAGACCACAAACTCGTTGAATAGATGATATTAAGCATTTGCTAGGCAATGATTAGATGAGGCAAGCTTAAGACAAACAACACTGGAGAAGCTTAGGGTAGGCCTACATCCGACGATGGATGAACGGCTGACGATGATGAAGGCTTATAAGAAGTTGGCATGCTTTTTTAAAGTTGAATGATGGGGGTAAACTATACAAAAAATATATTTAAAGCAATTGCTTGATGTTTTTATTCTTGATGTACAAAACTTAAGAAAAATAATAATATGAATAAACGTCTTTATTTTGTACTCGGCGAAATGTAGCAGTGCTGTTGTTAACCGAGTTCTCAAAAATACACAAAAAAAAATACAAAAAATAAAAAATAAAATAAAAGTACAAACTCAAATATAATTTAACAAGTATCCATTAGTACTTAAACTCTACTTACTCCAAACTAAAAAAGGAAAACATTGTAATTCTACATCATATTGATACCCATATACGAACCATGATCTCCACCTTACCCTATAAAAGAGACATAATAATAACAGTCAATAAATCTGAAATAAAATCTCCTTTAGCTGCCTTCTGAAAGATAGTTCAGATAGAGCAAACAAACCTTTAGGAACTTCGTTCAGAAATTTAGCAGATGTGTAGCGGAAAGACTGTTTAAACACACTTGTACAATGCCTAGGTATTTGAAAGCGGTCGTTGTACCTAGTATTACGCTGATGCACCGAACTGAGATGATGCAGTCTTCCACACAGATACTGTGGCACTTCGATCCTCAACCGTCTATGCAAAAAAAATAAATAAAATAAAATGGGAAGCACATGTCCATTTGTAATGATCTCTAACAAAATAGCCAAATTAATTACTATTCAATAAACGTATCTTTATCGGGTTATGTAGGATTAGACATTTATGTAAACAAAAACAAAATGGCAGACTTGTAAAATTTTTTTTCAAAAATCGTATATATTTTAGTTGAAATTAAAATGAAATAAATTAAGAAATTATTAATAAAAATAATTGATTATCACAGCCCCACAAAAAAAAAGTGGGGTATACTTTTGATGCGATATATCAGATCCGTAGTATTTTTGCCCGCTGATCACGGATCTGACGTCAGAATATCGCCATCACATCTCAACTAAACTAATTCCGCCTCCTGAACCACTTGATGCTGATGTTATGGAAACAAATGATTTCACCTTATCAGTTCATGCCGAAAACATTGAGACTGTCGAAAAAGATTCAAACACTGTTACTAATGAATGTTCTGGTGACAACCTATCATATACTAGTGACACAGATAAAGAATTTCTACCCTACAACTGTAAACCAGAACCAATACTCGTATCACAGTCAGAACTTAGTGATCTAGTCAGAGATTTAGGCTTATCCAAAGATAGCTCAGAGCATCTTGCTTCCTTTTTAAAGAAAAGACATTTACTTAAGCCAGAAGCTACGATTTTTTATTATAGAAACAGAAATGAAGAATTTCGAAAATATTTCACAATGGACGAGGAATTGTCACTTTCATATTGTACCGATGTAAAAGGTCTAATGGATGAATTTCAAAATAACTCATACGATCCTGAAGAATGGAGACTGTTCATTGATTCTTCTAAACGGAGCATTAAGGCAGTTTTGCTGCATAATACCAACGTTTACGCTCCCATTCCGATTGCTCATTCCACAGTTATGGAATGAGCAATATGAAAAAATGAAGCAGCTTTTGATAAAAATAAAATATGCTGATCATAACTGGAAAATTTGTGGAGATCTAAAAATTGTAACAATATTGCTTGGCCAACAGTCAGGATTTACTCTTTATCCCTGTTATAAATGTCTGTGGAATAGCAGAGACAGGGAACGTCATTATAAGAAAAAAAATTTGGCCAACAAGAGAATCGTTCACTCCTGGTGAAAATAATGTATAGGCAGGCGTATTCGACGGGCCACAAATAAGAAAATTGTTTCAAGATTCATTATTTGTTACTTTTTTTGAGGTTAGAAAAAAATTGAGATGTGATGGCGATATTCTGACGTCAGATTCGTGATCAGCGGGCAAAAATACTACGGATCTGATATATCGCATCAAAAGTATACCCCACTTTTTTTTTTGTGGGGCTGTATTATACGTGATCCGATAACTAATAATATGTAAAACAACGTGTAAAAATTTTAGCCCGATCGGATAGATAGATTGTTGTCTCTACTTCGCACGAATTGAAAAAAAGTGGTTTCGAGAAAAATGAGTTTAAAATTTTTGCAGAAAACTGATACTTACACGAATCAGCTATGCCTACTGCATACAGTGTACTTTTCATTTCTTCAAAGGTTTCATTTTCAGCGCAGGTATAAGGGCACCGAAATAACAATAGAGCAGGTTAGATTGTTGCAGCTGCCGTGGGTCCAGTGGCAGGCTACTGCGACGCTCTCTCTTCTATATGCTATAACTTCGTAAATATTTAAAATTTCGGTCTGAGATTTTTACAGTATACTCTCAATATATTTTACTTTAGAAATACGTAAGAAAAAAATCGATTTTTTGAAGCCGTCACACCGAAAAACCCCCCTACGAAAGAATCTAAACGCGAACAAGAAAACAATTGCTAGATATGTTAAACGGCCCATTACTATAAAAAAAATTCAGAAAATGTAAATTTCTTTATTTTCGTTTAAGATGTAATTTATTAAAAAAAAATTCAAATTCTCAGTTATCCTATATTGTTAAATATGACATCAACAACATGCCGTTAACCCAGATTAGCTATCAGGATAAATATAACTTAATAGAAACCCTTATTTTATCTTTATTTTCCTTGTAGGTAAATAATGAAATCAAAATACAATCTGTTCCGAAAACCCTGCCTAGTTTTAATCTCTTTAACCTGATTTAAAGCATTTTTTGTTTATCAAAATGATGATGCTGAACTTTTTCTTCGGCTCCATTTTGGACATATTTCATACAGCACTTACAAACTAATAAAACTGATTGCAACTGAAAATTTAAAACTCTAAAAATTTTCTTCAGGAATTTAAAAATTTAAAAATATCGTTTTTTTTTTTTTTGTAAAATAGTGTATGTCTGAAGAAAAATAGTTATATTTCTTAAAAATATGTTGTAAAGGTTATCGAAAAACTGTTAATTTTTGGTTGTACTGTGACGTTTACTTATGTGGTACTATTTTCAAGAACAAAATATTTGTACATACTTAAAAAGATATAAAGTCAAGTATTGTGTTACTCTTTAATGGTCATGTTTGATTGTAGAGACCAATAGTTTTTCAGGCAATGTGACATGACATTATTAAAAAAAATATATACAAAATTTAACACCTTGAGAACATTAACTGTTCGAAGTCAAGTGACGAAACTAACTGCTAATTTTTATTTATACGTTCAGTGCATTAAATCCACGTTTAAGGCTACATAAGTTTTCGACAGATAAATTATTTTTTATTAGTCGTATTGTTATTAAGTATTTAACAACAAAATTGTTAATCTTCTTATCTAGTAAAGTTTAATAAGCTTTCAAAAATGTTGAAATTCTAAATATAAAGCATTTTCCCTCTCTTGACATAAAGAAAATTTGACTAGAAAAGTACATAGCCATAAAGACTAGCTTGGAGTAGTAAACAAAATTGGGTAAAATTTTAGTACAGAAAATTTTCTTGTTTATCGTAGATCCACATAGCTTCTGACATTAAACAGTCGTAAAAAAACACCATATCATTTCAACTGTTAGGGTTAACAGAGACCTACCTCTCAACCACAGAAGCTCATAAGAATATAATAAACACATCCGATTTGCCAATAGGTCTTTTCTTAAGAGTTTATATTTTATATTTAGTTATATTATATTTTAAGTTACAATAAAATATTTCCAGTTAGTTTTACATATTGTTTTTAAAACTTCAAATATATGTAAGATGAACATATTTCTGTAATAATTATGCTTTAAAAATATTATAACTCAATTTATAATATCTACCTTCAATATATTTAAGTTTATATTATCAACTTTGTTAAGATTTTTTATTCTTACTTTAGTAAATGTTGCTTAGCAATAATTCGGTTTTTATTTCGGGTGGTAAATTTTAATACACAAAGATCATTCTGTATGAAGAAAAAATCGAGAAATTGGCTGCAATAGTTCAGTAAATAAGGGATGTTATTTTTCCTTCACATGAGAGGTTTCATTTTCATTTATTAAAATAAATGTATAATTTATCCATTTAAAGATAATTTTAGGTGATTATTTTACCAGAACATTGTAAAATTTGGCCTGGCACATTCGCAAAAATTTCCATCAACTAAATGGCTTGCTCTTAAGTTAAACCATTTCAATACGATTGAAGAAACTGACATACAAAGACACAAATAATTTCTTGTTATCTGTATCTTTAAGCATAAAAGTGAGTTAAAATTACTTTTCTAAAATCTCTTACGCAGTTATTTACTTCATCTACCAACGTTAAATCTTCCTTCTTATGTACATCGATGATACCGCAATCAACGCTACCGCCAAGTCGACCAGGATTATCATCAGCCGCCTCCAACGCCACCTCAACACGCTAGTCCCCTGGTGCGAATATTGGAGAATCCAGATCAATCCAACTGAGACCCACGCCATCGTGTTCACCAAGTCACGCTGTACCATGCTAGCAAGTCTCATCCTCACAGGTACCAGACTTTGATGGTCAAACAATATCAAGTACCTACGACAAGCGGCTATTATGAAAAGACCAGATTACTACTTCGGCCAAGAAAGCCAACCAATTCCTCGGCAAGCTGTGCCCACTCCTCAATAAGATCAGTAAATTGTCAATTCACAACCAGTTGACACTCTACAAAATGATCATCAGAGCCGGACTGACCTACTCTACCCAGTATCGTGCCAAATATCACGTACACATGAATCCGTCATCCGGACCGTCCAAAATAAGGCCTTCTGCATCATCGCCAAGGCCCCATGGTTTGTACTGCACACAGCTTTACGGAAATTTCCAGGTACCGACAATCCGGTAAATCATGAGCAACGCTCAGCTCAAATGCCTGGACAAAATCACACATCACCCCAACCGCACAGTCCGGAACGCTTACCGCTCCCCTACGCCATGCCCGACGCCAACTTCTGCGACTCTCGGACTCCCTACCACAAGATTAGCTTAAGTTAGTCTTAATTGATTTTAAGTTTAACCTTAAGTTTCATGTTCATGAAATATCTTAAGTGCTCCCAATACATTTATATAAATTCCTCACCTAGGCTAAGTTACTTAGGTCTCTGACATATATGTATCTTAAGACTAATGTATATGTAATACTGTATAATGTAAAGAATTCATCTTGTGCTTCAAGTCGTTGACGCTCAGAATTAATATGTATAAAAGATGTAAAATTCGGTGAGTTTTCATTAAAAAATCGCAATCCCAAAAATGTAATTAAATATGACACGACAATGCACCTCCTCCAGCATTCCGTCGCATTAGATGCCAGAGGGTTGCTCCTGTGATGTTACCCGTCAAAGTCCTTGGGATGGTTAGTTCTAGTTCCAACTGCTCTGCCATTTAGTTGGTCACTCAGCAGTTCATCTGCCATTATTTCTGAATTGTCACGAGGACTTGTTAACAAACTTATAATCTGATGAATGTGCTCTGAGCCTTTAACTAAACCTACTAATACAAAAATTTGAGAACAAAACTATTTTTCTTTTCGTGAGTGTAAGTGGAGGGCAGCTACCCGTTTCTGCCATCTCCTGGCTACTTTTATTCTCACGAATTATGTATATTTTATGGTAAATCCTCCAAAAATAAGTAACGGATATTTATGAAAAATGTAAAACCCAAGCTCTCAAAATCTCTTTTTACATTTTTTCCGCCACTTGTTTAGCGTTAAAAATTACTTTTCCGGTGATGAACAACAAACAGCAAAAAACAGTGTTATAAGTTCAAGAGTTTTTGTTACTTTATCTTCATATTCCTTTGAAGTTTTCAAAGGCAGTGAATATTTATTAGCGGAGAGTCTTTATATTCTTGACGTGTGTTCGGAATTATGATTTACGTTAGGCGATTAAAAGGAACATATTTATATTTAAATATGAATGTGGTTTTTTTTAATATTTGGATTTTAGGTAATTTTTTTATAGAAATGGTAGAGTGAAATAAAAGAAAGTTCGATACCTCTAATCAACAACATTGTAAGTAAAGTATATTTTGGTCATTTGTTCAGAAAAGTATTGTTTCTTAAAAAAAATTTCGTTTAGAAGATTTTTGCAGCAGTAGTGTTAAAAATACAATTTTCTGTAACATGTCACATGAAATGTGTATTCTCAACATTACGTGTCTGCCATGAAAATTTTGATAAATAAATACTTCATCAAAAATAATAAATAATTACAAAAATTGAACAAAAATTCTATTTCAGTAATTATCATTTGCATTGCTCTTCAATCTATCGAATCATGTTTCATCTTATCACGAATCGCTAGCGGAGTTTGGCTCGACAGGAAGAAAATCAAACTTCAGTAACAAATCGTCGTACTCCCATCTTATAAAAGTAAAATACAAGTTGTATCGTTGGCTGGCTATCAGTTTAATAGAGCCAAAAATTTTTGTGAGAAACATGCGGAGCCGCACCAATACAAACACAATTTTTGACATCACAATATTTTAATAATAATGTATTTCATTGAAATATTGCTCCACAAAAAGGTGTTTGGTTAATATGCTGCAGGTAAATGGTAGGTAATATATTTTATTACATGTTTTTTGCTAATGTGTAAATTAATATGAAAAAAATATTATATAACACTGGCCTACACACATTTTGGTGCCTAGGATATTAGACCTGATTTTAAGTATGTCTGATAAGGTGATGTTAAAAACGTTATTGGTTTTTTTGTATCAGTTTTAGTTAATAAGATAGAAAAAAATGCATTTTTACAAAAATATGGCTTTATTTTAACATTCTACATGAAGAAATTGTTTTTAAGTGATTTTTTAAAGTGAATTTGTCTTAGGCAGTCTAGCATAAGTTGCAATAGTCTGTCATCATATGAACGTCCTGCCTTGATACCTGTAATAGAACCATGTTTATTGCCATTAGTGAAAGTACAGCTTTTAGACTTCGTTTACTGCTGTCACTAAAGAGATGCCAATCACTTGCCTGATAGGTCTCCAAGCCCATGAACGTGAGTAAGCCGCTCACATTACTACAATAAACTAAATTTTCATCAGAAGAAAAAAATTGCAATAAGTTTTGTTCTCTCGTGCGATATGAAGAAATTTTTGCATCAGAGGATAGGTCTCTGATGAGATCTTTTTGTGAAAATAAATTAGGATTCTATGTTTCTGCGCAATATTCACTTCTTTGAGAAGCACTGGGTTCTTCAATTTCTTCATCCTGAAATTGTGGGAGCTGATGAAAACTGGTACTGGAACGTTTTCTAAATGGGGTATTGGTCTTTTTGCTGAAAAAATATTGGGATATTTCCATTTATGATGATTGGTTTTATTGATGCCCACTATTTTTATCATAGAGAAGTAACAATCGTCGTGATGATTTTTTTGTTCTTTCCAAATCATCGGTACTCCAAATTTCAGAAATTTACGTGTACCTTTCTCCTATTGTCGCAGATGTTCAAATTTTACATACACTATGGGCACCCGCCCTTTATCTTGATTGTGAATTTCTATACTGAAGTAAGCAAAATACAAACGGGTCACAGTATCTGTTACCAATTTTCGCTGATCTTTCAAAATATATTCACCACAAATGTAACAAAACTTATCAGGATCATTAACACAACATCTTAACTTACTAGTAATTATGAAATAATAAGATTAATTTTTTCAGTGTTATTGTAAAACTTGCTGTTTTCGAATAAAACGGCTAAAATAAAAAATGAGATTAAGTAGTGAACTACAGGTGACAGGGTTAAATAAATTTTGTCGATGCATACTATATTATCTTCCTTATCAACTATGGATAAAAACACAGCTGCACCAAAACAACACTTTTTCTTTGTAGAGTTGTGATAATTAATTATTATAGAGCAGAGTTGTATCGCTGGCTGATGTCAGCTCAATATTAACAGCATACCTGCCATCGACCAACTGCTGCTAAGTGAGTGCCACAAACTGCTAGTAGAATTTTGCGGCGATTTAGTATTGATAAAGATTTTTGCTCTTTTTTCTGTCGAACCTAGTTCGGCTAACGATAAAATTCGCTTCCAGTCATAATTGCCGAAATATGGTTAGTTTTAGCAGTTATTAATAATTTTTATTATTCTTGATCGAAAATTACCGACTCAAATGTGGTACTGCCTAGCGAATGCTTTACCAATTGTAACTGCGAACTGCATCTTACCTAGAAATTTCCTTATCAGTTTTTGACATGCAACTGGCGGACCCTGGCTGAGGGCAGGTATGCTGTTAATATTAATTATATTATAAATAACTATTAAATTCAATTGTATCTTAACACCACAAAGTCGGTGCTGCATTTGATTCCTAAGAGTTAGGTCGACCTAGATTACATAATTAGTTTCCACTGTTATTTTATACTATTATTTTCCGTTTTTCTCAGGTTTATTAAAGCTGGTCACAGTCAAAATAATTCCATAAAAATTATTTTTCCACCTTGTTTTCAGCACTAGCGCTGTAAAATTTTCTTTCAGAACGTCTTTTTTGTTTAAGATTGACAGCAAAATATAAGGTCATTTATATTTAGGGCTGCGTGACATTATGTATTCTTCTTTCTCATTAACGGTGATAAAATAAGAGGAATAAAGATAAATCGAGATCTTTATTTATTCAGTACTAATATTTACGGTATTTTCTGTTGGGAGCTACTACTTCCTGAACAATTGTACGTTGTGATGAAAAGTTAATTTTCCTAAAAACTATTTACTGTTTTCAGATTGAATTTGAGTTACTAAAATGGTGAATTATCGTTGTGTTTCGGGCTACAAAACTCAAAGTGGATTTTCCTGAAAAGAAAAAGTAAATATATAAAAACGATAATCCTTAAGCGAGCCCTTAAACCTTCACTAAAGTCAGATTTTTTAATTAAAAACTAACGCATATTTAAAATAGGCTAGTTGACAAATGGTGAACTCTATTTATTTCAGGTCCATTAACAATGGACGAATGCTATTCAAAATGCATTATTCTTTAGCAAGATACCACTAGTATCGAAAAACTTATACACGTAGAACTTGCCATAATTATTTTGGAAAAGAGTACCTTATTAAGCTAGTACAAAAAATTGAATTAGTTTATAATGGTAAAATTTCGTTCTCAAGGTAAGAAATTATAAAATAAATATCTATTTTACGGGTTGTCTTAAATTTACATACACATTAAAGCAGAAGTGGGGGCTGATACCTAGTACGATAATGTCGAACAAATTACAAAAAAGCTTGTGTGGAAAATTCAATCTTTTAATTTTCCATACAAAAATGGCATTTGCATCAAATATTCTAAAATAATTTGCTACTACTACTAATCGGTAGTTACTAATATTTTTAGTGTTCCGTACGGAACACTTAATGGGATCACTTCGGTGCTCGTCTGTCTCACTGTCTGTTACACCCGATTTTCTCCAAAAATATTTAACGTATAAAGTTAAAATTTGGCTGAAATATGGGAATTGATGGCTCAATCAGGACCGTATAGTTTTGACAGCTAAATTTTAACTTAGGTGGTTAGTTTTGGGGGGTGAAATTGGAAAATGAAAAAGAAATTACCAGATCGTTGAATGGGGTGTCAAATGAAAGCTTGTGAAAACATGAGTTCAACAATATATGTATATGATGTAATAGTTGCGCACACTTTTCTTTATATTATTTTAAATAATAATGCCCAAAAACCCCGATCAGACTCAATCAGAACAGTATAGTTATAACAGTTAAATTTTGACTTAGGTGGTTAGTTTTGGGAGGTAAAATTGAAAGTGAAAAAAAAATTTACCAGGTCGTCGAGTGGGGTGTCAAATGAAAGCTTGTGAAAACTCGAGTTCAACAATATATATTATGTAATACTAGCACACACTTTTCTATGTATTATTTAAAAAAAATATTGGCCAAAAACCCCTGTCCACCCACCATATCTCGAAAAGTACTGATCAAAAATTTTGATAACGATCTGGAAAAGTCTCCATAAAGTGTAGGTTAAGCGAAAATTATCACGAGTACATTACGTTTGGTAATTTATCTGATATAAAAAAAACTATTTGACCGTCAAAATGGTGAAGGTTTATTTCGTCGAAAGTTGTGAATTGAAACAGGACTGATAGCTTATAATTTTATTTCATTCGTTTATAATTAAACAAATATTTAGGTGGAAAATATTTGTTTGAAACTTTTACCACTAGATTCCAGATAGAGTTAGATTGATTTATTGGCTATTAGGCAGCTAAAATGCTATAACTATTATACATTATTGACTAAGAAAAAACGAGAAAAGACACATTGGATCTTAAAATATATACATGTTGCGTGGAACCTTTTGTCTTATTCTGGTGGGCCTGATTAGCCTGCTGAGTCGGTATCTGACCAGACATGTTTGTAATTTAGGCTCTTAATTCTTTTATTGAAAACTCATTTGAGGTTTGTTTTTTCAAGTCACTGAACTTAACTGGCTTTTTATTACTTACTAGATAAAAATTTTTCCAGTTACGGTTTGTAGTATATCGAATTTCAAAAATCGAGGCACGTGGCACTAAGTTTAATATCACTTATTACTTAGATTACTTAGATATGCAATGCATCACATCTCATTTGTCACAGTCTTAAGCTTATCTCTATAAAATTTTAAAAATTTAATTTCACTCACGTTAGAAATTTATTTCTGCCTTCCAATCAAGTTATTTTTTTATGGGCCTAGCCCACGTGCTGAAGGGAAATTTTTAAAGCACTGCAGGAGTGACTTACAACGTTTAACGTTGGTTTTGAATCGATGTAAATTGTTCTCGGTTGGAAACGATTTCATGTAAGTTCTGCGTCTACGTCTAAGAACGCTGTTTACCTGTTTCAACCACACCAGCATATCAAAAAGTGCCAATAGTTAACAAACATTCATACCCAAACCGAACTGTAACTATGTCTTAACTTTTTAGCAAACTGATTTTAAGTACTACCAATTTTCTTTAAAAGTTCTAATACTGTTTCTGTTAATCGAGAAATATTGAAAACATTTTGGAGTATGTGTTACTGTTTATTAACTAATATTTCATTTTTGAGCCGTGTTTTAGCATTTAAAAAAAAAAAAAAAAAAATATTAAGGAATATATTAATTTCATTAAACGAGAAACTAATTTATTTATGAAACTACTTTATAAATTCGTTAATAATAATATTAGCATTAAATATCCTTGTAATTTTTTTTTATTTGGAACTTTTGCAAATATATTTATCTGTATTTCTCGTGCACAACAGCATGTAACAAGTTGTAACTTTGTTTCCCTGAAGGAATTAAACTCTAAACCTCGCTTTGGCGAAAGTTGCAGAAACTACAGGAACCGAAAATTTTAATAAATTAATTTAAATGATTCATTATTCTGTTACTGGGATTTTAATTTTTCAACTTGACGTAAGTGATACTACTTTTAAAGAACCAATTTTGTATACAAAGCTGTCTATCTACATATTGTAAACTAACCCGGATCCGTTGTCTATGGGTTTATGTACAAAAGCGTAAGCGATCCGGAATAATGTTAGTCAACACCGCATCTTAGGAATTTTTATTGTAGACAATGAAACTTCAGAGGATGGTGTCAACAGCATCGGGAAGTTTAGGATTCAAAGAGATATTAAAATAGCTGACATTCTGAAATTACTTTGCGGCAAGGCAATTACTATTTTTAAATTGTTTGAAACCTATATATATATATATATATATATATATATATATATATATATATATATATATATATATATATATCTATATATCCATATATCTATATATATATATATATATATATATATATATATATATATATATATATATATATATATACATATATATATATATATATATATATGTACATATATATATATATATATATATATATATATATATATATATATATATATATATATATATATGTACATATATATATATATATATATATATATATATATATATATATATATATATATATATATATGTACATATATATATATATATATATATATATATATATATATATATATATATATATATTTATATTGTAACATTCATTTTTTCCTAGATTTTAAGACCATGTAATGTTACTGATTTTTCACTTCAAATTGTACTTATTTTCATTTTTGTATCGAACGGTATATTAATCAAAGATTCCAAGCCGTTCGGTATATTAGTGTGCTGTGCGGGTTTCTGACCGAATCAATCGGCACGCCGGCATTGGTTGAAAATGTGTATCCGGATTTTTGGTTCCGGCGTCGCGATATGACCGAGAGAAGGCGACGACTTATTTAAGGGTCCGAGGAACTACTGTCGTGGCTGAGTACCATCAAGCCGCAGCCAGGCGAATTTTCATCGGAGCCGCCAAAGAGCTTCCTTCGACTGAGATGCAGTAAAGGCTCATAACAACAATCATGAGAGCTAAATAATGCACAAGTTTTTTAACGAAAAGCCGTAGTGGGCTCTCTAAGTGTTTACGAGAAAAGTGTGAAATCGGTCGTGTTCCATCGAAGCCGAAAATAAAAACAGTAAGTTACCAAAACATCCTTCCATAGACTTATCCCTGAGTAGTGCCTTAACAGCAATATGAACTGACTAAAAAGTGAAGTGAAAAGCACTATTTTTTGTCTTCGGGAGTAGTCAGAGTTTAGAATTTAAATGTCATAACTACCAGTTAGGCTAAAATTTTTTGGTAATCCTGTAAAACTGCAAAGGTTAGAACTTTTTATTTTTAAAAAACTTGAATAAATTTTCTTTTTGTTGATTAAAGCTAGTGTCTCACTGAATACCTATCTTACTTTTCAGGATAAGAATGACTGTACCAAACTGATTTTTTTATTTACCAACAGTACACCCTTTCAGTATTTTTTCATTTTTTTAGCTGAAGTTAGATCCTTTCTATTTTAAAATGAATGGTGCCCAAAAAATTTGTACAGCTAAAGCTTTTTAAAAAATAGAAAAAAATTCCAAAAAGACGTACAAAAATTATCTCTTACCCATATCTCTCTACCAAGGAAAACTGAGCTAGTGTTTCTTTAATTTCTTTAGTTCTTTTAAAATCATTAGTCACTCAATTCATTATCAGAAATTAAAGCGGGGCTGCAAGAAAATTGCGCTCAAGCTTGGGGCATCCAATATTCAAACGGTACAAAATTGCGCTCAAGCGTGGGACAAACAACTTCTCACAGGGTACAAAAAAAAAGATGCCTCAAACTGAGGACAGTTTCCCATGTTACAAAATAGCGCTGTCAACGCGGGGCTTTTGGAATTTTATTTTTTAAAGGGTTCAGTGTACTAGCTTTCGAACAAAGTAAAAGCTCTAACTTTGCAGATATTTTTATTTCATAATATTTATTAAACGAAACTACATAATAGCAGTAAGACAAAAGCAGGAAATTTGTAGAATTTTTTATTTCAATTTATCGGATAGTGGTATAGATATTTGAATTTTGTTAATAGACTCTAAGATAAGCGATCCCTGTTTTTTTCTTAAAAGCTAGCTTTATAGTTCAGATTAGCAGATGTGCTGGTTTACTTTAATTTTTGCAGTGTTAGATTTATTTTGCGGAACCGGACAAAAAACTGTACTTTTTTCTCACCGATGTTTTGCATGAATATTAAAAATACTTTGCTGATACGAAACGGTATTTGGAGATTTTTTGTTGGAAATTCTTAACATATTTGGTAAAAGAATTTTAATAGAAGGCAATACTTAGAAATTTTTTTGAAATTGTCGAAGTTTTTTTAAATGTTTGGTAAAGAAGTTTACATATTTTAAGTGCCTTTACATATTTTGATTTTATTTAGACTATTGGGAGCACAGGAGAAATATTTTTACGATTTTTTAGACAATTCTTTTAAATTGTATTCATTTATCATGGAAGCATTCAATTTTAAAGTCACCTACTGGAATATGAGTTAGACTATGAAATGAAAATCCGTCGTATTTTCTCAGAACGTCCGGTCGCGGATAAAAGAAAGATTCTAACGAGGATCTTAAGTAAAGAAATATTCCAATAAATCAGATTGGACTAAATAGTTACAAAAAGTTTCTGATTTTTTAAGTCTAATAAAAATTCTCCTTTTCAAGTTAAAACTCCTGCTTCTCCAAATGGTCACATGTCTCCTTTATTCGTGCATAAATATTTAGATAACAGACCGCATATCAAGATAAATCTATTAGGTGCCCATTTCTCGGCTTTATTTGACTCTGGTGCAAATGCCTCCGTTGTAGGTCAGAATGGTATAAAAATTTTAAGTCGTTTAAGTATAAAAATATGCCGTGTCAAAAATAGAAGTGTTACCACTGCAGATGGCAGCCGTCTAAAAGTTTTAGGTACGGTTGAGTTGCCGCTAGTCTGCAATGGTCATTGTTTTAGTAATCTCTGCTCTAGTAGTACCTTCTCTATCACATACTTTGGTTTTAGGATGTGATTTTGCACAAAAATTCGGAATTTTAGTAAATTTTAAAGATAATTCTTGGTATCCACAGTCCCTAGAAGTCAATTCTCATACAAGTTTTAAAGATTGTTATTCAGAAAGTTCATTAGAAAACCTTTTCTCGCGTCTATAAGCTCTTTCAAAGAAATAAGTAGTAAAGATAGGTTAGGCCGAACGAATAAAATCACCATGTCTATAGATACGGCTGATGCCAGTCCTGTAAAGACAAGGCCCTTCGCCATGTCTCCGTATATGTCAAAAGTATTAAATAAGGAGTTAGACGAAATGTTGAAACTCGGAGTGATATCGTCTATGCTTTGACGGAAGAAAGCTCAACGAGGTCAGCAAATTTGATAACTATCCATTACCGAACATCGACAGAATTTTGTAAGGAGTTAGACGAAATGTTGAAACTCGGAGTGATATCGTCTATGCTTTGACGGAAGAAAGCTCAACGAGGTCAGCAAATTTGATAACTATCCCTTACCGAACATCGACAGAATTTTGACATCACTCAGGAATGCTAAGTATGTATCCTCGATAGATCTTAGAAAGGCTTTCTGGCAAATTCCTTTAGACAAATCCTCTAAGGAAAAGACCGCTTTTGCAGTAGTAGGCCGAGGTCTATTTCAGTTCGTCACTATGCCGTTTGGTCTAAAGAACGCTGCTCAAACTCAGCAACGTTTAGTGGACGCTATATTTGGTCCGAAATATGAGCCACATATTTTTACCTATCTCGATGATATTTTAGTAACATCGGAAGACTTCGTATCGCATATACGCTTACTTAAAGAAGTAAAAAATAAATTGAAAGAGGCCGGACTGACGATAAATTTGAGCAAATGCGAGTTTTTCAAAACTTCTCTAAAGTTTTTAGGCTATATTGTAGGCTCAAATTCCTTGCGTACCGATCCGGATAAAGTAGCAAGCATGGTTAATTATGCGAGACTTACTAATACTACGGAAGTTAAGCGTTTCGTAGGAATGTGTTCATGGTATAGACGTTTCATTGAGAATCTTTCTACCCTGTTGTCGCCTATTAATGATCTTTTGAAAGGACGAAAAAAAAGGACAATCGATAGATTGGACAAACGCAGCAGAAAGATCTTTTATAAAGATTAAAGAGCTATTGGTTTCAGCTCCAATTTTATCCCAACCAGATTTTTCCCAACAGTTTTATATTTCTAGTGATGCTTCTAATACCGGTTTAGGGGGCGTCCTAACACAGAAAATCAATGGTGAGGAAAGAGTGATAGCGTATGCCAGTAGAACTTTATCAAGGGCTGAACGTAACTATTCGGTTGTTGAAAAAGAATGTTTAGCGGTACTCTTTAATATCGAAAAGTTTCGACCTTACATAGAAGGTGTTCCTTTCACGGTCATAACAGATCATTATAGTTTATTGTGGCTTAATTCTATTAAAAACCCTAGTGGCAAACTAGCGCGTTGGGCGAATAGGCTGAGACAACATACATTTAATTTAATTCATAGAAAAGGAGTCCACAATGTTATTCCTGACGCTTTGTCAAGAATCCCAGATCATACAGCGGACGAAAACAGTCTTAATGCACAGATTGGCGTAAGAATTGATACAGTAGACATAGATCGTATAGATCCATGGTACGATAATTTACGGCAGCAAATTAAGGAATTTCCTCAAAATTTTCCGCAGTGGAAGGTGGAAAATGATTTCGTGTACAAGTTTATCCCAAACAGTTGCCTTTAAAAGTTAATGTACCCGAGTGGAAAATAGTAGTTCCTAAACCACAGAGAGAGGAAATTATAGACATGTGTCACACTCCTCCTACTTCCGGTCATTTTGGTTTTTATAAAACTCTTCACAGGGTTCAGGAACAGTATTATTGGCCAAAAATGCGTTTTGATATCTTAAAGTTTGTGAGGACTTGTGAAGTATGTGGAGCGCAGAAATCTCCAAATACACTACCTATGGGACTGATGGGGAAAAGAGAAAACGGTCAATTACCCTTTTCAAGTCATAGCAGCTGATCTAGTAGGTCCATTTCCACGTTCAAAACAAGGAAATAAATGACTTTTCGTAATTTCTTGCTGGTTAACAGAGTATACCGTGTTATTTCCTTTGAAAAGCTCTAAAGCCGAATGCTTTTTGAGAATTTTAGAAAACGATGTCTTTCTAATCCACGGAGTTCCATCGCTCTTAATATGCGATAACGGTACTCAGTTTACCTCTAAGAGTTTTAAGAGCTTAAGTGAAACTTATGGTTTTAACATCCGTTTTAATCCCGTGTACACCGCAAGACACGAAGTAACCGGGTTTACACCGTCTTTCTTAGTTTACGGCAGACAGATACCTCTATCTGGATCGTATTATAAAAATTTAGATTTGGATGTCAATGTTGACAGTGAAATAATTCCGGGTAACAGGGGTGCGTACGCCGAAAATTTAAAGGGTTTAAAAGATATTTTCACTGACGTGCGTAGTAGGATACATAAGGCTTATGAACGGAACAGTAAGTCTTACAACCTTAGAAAAAGGGATTTTGCCTTTAATATAGGAGATCACGTTTGGCGAAAAAATAAAATTCTTTCCAGTGCAGCTGATAAATTCACATCTAAGTTGGTACCTAAGTATGTGCATTGCGTGATAAGAGAAAAGATTTCAGATTTAGTTTATGGTTTAGTTAATTTAGATGGGACTAAAGTAGGACGATGGCATATTAAAGACTTAAAACCATTCAACGGACCTAACCCTAGTGAAAGTTTGTCAGAAGAAGAATAATTTATATTTACATTATCTTAATTGCTTAAATTTTTTTTTTTGATGTTGCTCTGTAGAGGTGACGACCTCGTTTTTTTGACTGTTATAAAAGTTGAGCAGAGAATAGCTTACTTTTATTGTTTAATGCTAAGGTTTTGGGTATTGGCCATATCCCAAACTTAGGTTGATTGTGGTTGATGTTTAGCATCGACTCAGTTTTGCGAGCTTGCGAAGGAGTCACACTCAGGATATATCATAAGACTGGTATGTCGGTGGTCGCGGGATTTGATTTGCTTATGACCCCAAATAATATCCAGTTCTTGACACTTGGAAGCGAAATTTTGATTAGAGGCAATCCAAGGTGATCTTGAGTTAGGACAAGCGCAAGATGTAGCTCGTGTAGTGTGATGTAGAGTCAAAATTTCTATGAGCAATTTCAAAGTTTGTTACCCGAGTGGGTGTATTTCTATTACCTTAGTGGTATATGTTGGGTGCAATTAAGAGTAAATTGATTTTGGTTTATCCAGTGAGTCTAAGACTTGGATTATTTTGATTTAGATCTTCTTCTGAATTGACAAACTGAGGGTATACTCTATTTTTTTTCAGAGCCGTTTAAACGTTACCTTTGAGTCACAAATTTTTTAAAAAATTTTTTGCATGGACTCATAGGCGTATGTTGAGTTTTTTTCGGTTTACTATCAGATTGATAGAAAATTGAAGTTCTGCAGGAGAACTAAAGGCTGATCATTTACAAGAGATGAGAGCAGACTAAGACAGTCGTTTCACAAAGAAATGATCAAAATCTGATACCGAGATGAGAACCTTGTCAAGAGAGGCTAAGCGCAGTGAAGGAAGATTCCTAACCGAATTTTTAGATTTCCAAGAGGTAATCTAGGAGTTTGGGCTGACAGAAAACGGTTATGCCTGATACCTGTAGCAGTTTCTTCTAGAGGCTATTGTCTAGGAAGACGATTAACACCATGATCGAATATTTTAGCTGCCAACGATGTTTTCTTCTTGTTTCTGATTAAGCTGGAAAAGCTCTTGTCGTCTTCAACAGTTTTGTTGCGTTGCCACCGAAAAATAGAGAAATTTTTGCTTCATGTAGCTTTTTAAGCTCATTTTCGTTTTTTGGAAATTTCCGTGAGAAGCTTGGTTAAGTTAACCTTATAAACCTTTTTGGTAGTATCCCATGAGTTATCTGTTTTTACAGGCTGTAATGCACCGGGTGCTAACAGATGCCGTTACGACGTTTGGCAGGGAGTTAGTCTTCCTGAGGAACAGACTGATTGGAAGGGTAGTCTATGGGGGGTGAACGTTTTGGCGATTTTTCCCGAGCGTTTGTCTGGATATTTATCCAGATATTTTTTTTTTGGCCTAGTGCTAAATGGTCTGACAAGACTTTTTCTTTTTAGTGTAAGTGTTTGCACTAGAATCATTTTTTATTTTTTTTCTTTATTTAAGAATTTTTATAAATTTCTTTTGCTGAAATAGAAAATTTTCAGACAATCCTTAAAATATTTTAAGGGGGGTGTTCATATTTTATTTCAGTTCACTTTTTTTGATTTAGACAAGAGTCTAGACAAAGTTATATTTTTTGTTTTGGTAACAATAACAAAGCTGATTCTTTTATATAAGAAGACCGCGATTGTTATTTTGGAAAGGTATTTCTTATGTTCATGCAAGGATTTTTATTTGCTTTTTGATGTACTTAACCTTAGTGTCTAATTAAGTTAAGTCTAGTTATAAGATTCTTGTGATCATGCAAAGATTTTCATTTGGTTTTCATTGTACTTAATATTAGTGCTTAATTGAATTAAGTCTAGTAGTAAGGTCCGAAGTTTGTACTTTTGTTTTAAGTTCTGACCTTAGTATTAAGTGATAGTGTACCACTTTGTACCTTTTCATAAGTAGCCTAAGTTTAATAGACTAGTGTAGTCTATTTCTTTTTGGAAGGGGGTAAATGTAACATTCATTTTTTCCTAGATTTTAAGACCATGTAATGTTACTGATTTTTCACTTCAAATTGTACTTATTTTCATTTTTGTATCGAACGGTATATTAATCAAAGATTCCAAGCCGTTCGGTATATTAGTGTGCTGTGCGGGTTTCTGACCGAATCAATCGGCACGCCGGCATTGGTTGAAAATGTGTATCCGGATTTTTGGTTCCGGCGTCGCGATATGACCGAGAGAAGGCGACGACTTATTTAAGGGTCCGAGGAACTACTGTCGTGGCTGAGTACCATCAAGCCGCAGCCAGGCGAATTTTCATCGGAGCCGCCAAAAAGCTTCCTTCGACTGAGATGCAGTAAAGGCTCATAACAACAATCATGAGAGCTAAATAATGCACAAGTTTTTTAACGAAAAGCCGTAGTGGGCTCTTTAAGTGTTTACGAGAAAAGTGTGAAATCGGTCTTGTTCCATCGAAGCCGAAAATAAAAACAGTAAGTTACCAAAACATCCTTCCATAGACTTATCCCTGAGTAGTGCCTTAACAGCAATATGAACTGACTAAAAAGTGAAGTGAAAAGCACTATTTTTTGTCTTCGGGAGTAGTCAGAGTTTAGAATTTAAATGTCATAACTACCAGTTAGGCTAAAATTTTTTGGTAATCCTGTAAAACTGCAAAGGTTAGAACTTTTTATTTTTAAAAAACTTGAATAAATTTTCTTTTTGTTGATTAAAGCTAGTGTCTCACTGAATACCTATCTTACTTTTCAGGATAAGAATGGCTGTACCAAACTGATTTTTTTATTTACCAACAGTACACCCTTTCAGTATTTTTTCATTTTTTTAGCTGAAGTTAGATCCTTTCTATTTTAAAATGAATGGTGCCCAAAAAATTTGTACAGCTAAAGCTTTTTAAAAAATAGAAAAAAATTCCAAAAAGACGTACAAAAATTATCTCTTACCCATATCTCTCTACCAAGGAAAACTGAGCTAGTGTTTCTTTAATTTCTTTAGTTCTTTTAAAATCATTAGTCACTCAATTCATTATCAGAAATTAAAGCGGGGCTGCAAGAAAATTGCGCTCAAGCTTGGGGCATCCAATATTCAAACGGTACAAAATTGCGCTCAAGCGTGGGACAAACAACTTCTCACAGGGTACAAAAAAAAAGATGCCTCAAACTGAGGACAGTTTCCCATGTTACAATATATATATATATATATATATATATATATATATATATATATATATATATATAAATATATAATCCTTAAATATGAAATTAATTGGGTAACTCGGCAAAGGGCATAACAGATGTTCACACAATGTTCATTTAGCCTATATTTCGGTCCTAGGTTGGGACCTTCATCAGGGGACAAACTGAAAAAGAGAATGAAGCACTAAATGAGAGAACTTGGGCATTGAGAAAGAATATTGATTATTTCCTTTTAATAAATTGTTGTAGAAAAATATATATAATAATAGATAAAAAAAAAACACTTACATGAGGAGTGCGACATTAATTTAACGTAAATGGCCATAAATAACCAATGACATAAAGGCGACTAACAATTAGGTAAATCAATCACTATACACTAACATATTAAATTAAAAGGATGACATTTACAACAAGGATGCCATTAAAAACCCTGGATACTGAGAACAATTCAAATTACTTTATTATAATGAACCACCTGTGACCGGCAAATGCATGACATAGTTGACACAACGCTGACAGAAAACAGCCATCTGACAGAAGTAAGGGATCATTCACACCTGCAGGAACTAGACCATTAAAAACAACCAAGAAAAACCGGTTTAGTACAGAATATATATATCGTCAAATTGGAGTATTGGTAATACGAAACAATACGAATTGAACACGCTTAAATACGGTATGAAAATTCAGATGGTATGATAACCTGTAATTTTGAATAAAGAAAACAGAATTGGGGGAAAACCATAGGATGAATAAAAATTGCAGAGGCTGAGATATAACGAGCATTTGAGGGCAGAAAAGGGGCCAAGGGAAGTAGTGCAAATGACTTAAGACCGGACATAAGTAGGGGACTGGGGGAACTGTAAGAGATAAAGTAAATAGTGTGAAATGAACATGTAAATATAGGCACCATGAAAAGCCAACGGGTAATCAGTAAAGTGACGGAAGGGGACCATTGATTAGTGAAAAATAAAAACAAAAATAAGATAAAATAAAAAGGGAGGTTATTATGAAGCGAGTGACAACCCAGAAGTATCATGTTGAGGCAACAAATCACACGAAAGGTCCCTTCTTTTATTAATGTTATTGGGATTTTCATTGATGTAACACATTTCAAGAAATTCTCTTTTAGATAGGTTTTTTGAGAAGTGGAGGAATTTAGGTTCACTGAAATTAAAAGAATGCCCATTATCAACAGAATGGCTTGCCAATGCACATCTATGTGGATGGCATCTAGTATCACTTTTGTGTAGTGTAATACGACGATTGAGAGATTGTGAGGTCTGTCCAATATAAATTGAGGGACAATTAAGGCAGGGGATTGAGTACAATACATCTGACAATGAAAGAACGGGTAAGGGAGCTTTCAACTTCAATGCGTCTATTTTTGAAGAAATAATACTTAGCAATTTTGACATTGGTAATAAATGTGGACTAATTTGTTTGTGAGGCCAGGAATGAAGGGCAAAGAAATTAACGAGAAATTTATTTCGGTATGGATAACAGGGGACGCAGGGATGGGGGGAGAATGAGGTGCGGATAAGGTTCTGGTAGCATGTGGTTGGTATGGAAGAGCTTATTAACTTCGTCTTTAGTCTTGAGCAGGAGTTTCTTATTGCATCCATTTTCTATGAAGAGATCCATGAGTAATGTTTGTGATTGAAGTAGATAATCTGGGTGGTTTTTATATCTATTATTATATATTTTCCTACGACAATTTATTAAAAGAAAATAATCAATATTCTGTGTCAGTGCCCAAGCTCTCTCATTTAGTGCTTCATGCTCTTTTTCAGTTTGTGCCCTGATGAAGGTCCCAACCTAGGACCGAAATATAGGCTAAATGAACATTGTGTGAACATCTGTTATGCCCTTTCCCGAGTTTCCCAATTAATTTCATAATTAAGGAGTTTGCTAGATATGGCAACTTTTGCTTTCTGTCTTTATTTTATTTATATATATATATATATATATATATATATATATATATATATATATATATATAAAACGTGAATTTATAGGTGGATTTTGTATTACTTGAAACCCAAAAAATGAATTTACAGTGCCAGTCTAAAAGTTACTGTTTGCTAAAACATGGAAAGCATTTATTAAGAAAAAATATTCAGAGTTACATTTTATGGTAGTGTACAAAAATCGTATTTTCTCAAAGAAAATCTTTTTTCTTGAATTTGAAATATGTTGGTTAGATAGACAGAAGACTTTGAAAACTAATTTGTTGATTGCAAGCCATGGTTTACTTCTTTCGTAATTAATAATTAAAAAATTATGATTTTCGTATAACCGCAGCTGTTGCACGGACAGTTATACATTTTTTACCCTATACCATGCCGTTTTAGGTTTTTTTTTCTAAAAAAAACTCTCTAGCATCACAATTCTATTGCCAAAAAAGAAAAGAAAACTAGTGAATTCATATTTACTAAATGTAACAAAAACATTGACTATATAGTGCATAAAAAATAAGTGAATTACCATAACTATACCATAAACTCAAAAAAATATCTTTGCATTTCGACGTGCCCACTGCTCGATTCTATGCACTGAATTGTTCACAAATTAAAATTATTTTAAATCATGAGTGGAGTTTGAAGCGATGCATTATTTTATTTTCCAAATTTTCAACATTTCTTGAAGGTCTCTAAGCATAAACTTTGTTCTTGAGATAGCCTCAGAAAAAAAAATAGAGCCGTGTTACGTCCGGAGATCTCGCTGGCTTGGGATTAACACAATAACATATAATCCTTCTGCTTCTTACGACGCCGTCTCCTCACAAAGATTGGCGATCCATATAACTAAACGCACATCCAAACCACCTTGTTATGTCCGCCAAAAATTCTGTCGTCTTCCGATCGATCGTTTGCCCTTTATTTGCCTTCAACAATAAGACGTAGCAATTCGTACTTTGGGCCCCTCATTATATCTCCAAAGAATTGAGTTTTTCTTATTTTTATGGTTATTAGTAATTCCTTCATTTTGTTCAGTCTTTCCAGTACTTCTGTGGTTCTTATTTTCTGTACCCAGGAGAAGCGAAGAAAGTGTATATAAATGTACATTTCAAAAGATTGCAGTCGTTTCTTTGAGCCAGGGTCAAGGGTCCAGCACTCAGATATATACAATACCACGGAGAATACATGCACTCTCTCTATTTTCATTGGAAGTCCGAGACTGAGACTTGTACAATGGAAAAATTTATTCATATTCATGTATCTTACTCGGGCCTGTTTAATTCGGGAATATATTTCCTTTCTTAGGTCCCACTTGTCATTTATATTAGTTACCAATTATTTAAATCTAAAGACCTGTTTTACGGTGTTGTCTCTAATTTCAAGGGATTCTGGTAGTTTTTTCTTTGTTATTACCATCCACTTGGGTTTTTTTATAATTATGGTTAATCCAAATCTTTCGCGAGCTGTTACTACTCGATTGATCAGTTTCTGGAGATTTTTGATATTATTTGCTAATAGAAAAGTATCAACAGTACACCGTATATTTTTCAGTGGACTCACTGTTATTTCTTCAATGGATTCATAGATGGCCTCATTAAACACAGCACCAGAATAAAAATTGAGCAAAAGTGGCGAGAGAATGCATCCCTGTCTTACACCTAGGGTTATTTTTATTTTAGATTTTTCCAGTCCAATTTTAACTTCCACTGATTGATTCGAGGACAGATTTTTAATAATATTTAGATCTCTTTTGTCTATATTTGTTTTTTCTAGAATTTTTATTAATTATTCGTGTATCACACAGTCGAAAGCATTATTGTAATCTATGAAGCATGCATATACATCTACATTTACAATGCTGGACCAGTACATTTAATGAGAATAAAGTTTCCCGTGTACCCATGCTTTTTCGAAATCCGAATTTAATCCCCTAGTCTTCAAATCATTCATCCAGCCAGTACTTGCTGCGTACTGAGAATTAAATATTGAAAATAATGACGCCTATATTGCTGAAGTAGAAATTCATGGAAAAAATTAAATATTTCTGCGATTAAGAATTGGAGATAGCTTTCCGAAGTGAAACTTGGTCGAAAAAAGGAAGGGCCCAGAATTTGGGTGTTCCATATTCTACACTAACATTTACTTTAAAGGGACACTGATTTTGAGTTTCTAATGTAAAATTTGGATTTTTGTCTTCCCATCATCTGCAATTCTCTTAGAAGAAAACGTAGCCTCGTCAGTAAAACAGATGTTTTTGTAAAAATATATATCTTGGTCCTTCTCTTCCTGTAACCAAGAACAAAAATTTAATAGAGCATCGTAATCCCTTTCTTGTAAAATTTGAATAAATTTTAGTTTGTAAGCACGAAATTTATTTTATAATTTTTCACCTCTTTTAGATAACGCCATTTGAGAATTTTTGACAATCGATAATATAACAACAAAATATGCTTCTAACAGGCCTGTGATAGAGCTTTGCCCTTGTCGAATGATGAACATTTTTACTAGGTTGCCCTTTGTTAAATATTCTAGCAACATTTCGCAAACTTTTCAGCGGCCATTAAATACACATTTAATTTGACAGATACTAAAATTAAATGACATCCTTACTGAAGAGACAATAAAAAACATAATTATTTCATCCATAGTCAAGTTTATGACAAGCAAAAGTAAAATTTCATTATGTAATTTAGGGCAAGTATGTAATAAGTTATTAGGAAAAAATGCACTATTTGGCGCTCATTTAGTTCTTGGGTTCTCGAAACCTAAAAAGATTTAAAATTTTTGGGAAAAATTCCTACTTTAATATTATGAATGTGTTGTATGTTTTTTGTAGTAACTGTATATATAGCATGTCAATATATGTGAATAAAAATTTGTATTTTAAGGAATATCTCGAAGACACTCAAAGTATTGAAATAAATTCATTAATAAATGTTAATTTACTTGCTTTCCTCTATGTTTTAATTAGTATATTTGTAGAAACACAAGGAGGAGGCGGAGGAGGAGGCAACATTTTGTCTCTTCGGTCTCTTCGAAGGCAAAAATTTTACCTCCGAGAGGCAAAAATTTTGCCTGAGACTTTGTCTGGTTGGAAGTAGGGGAATAGAATTTCAATCTATAAGAAAGCACAGAACTAGTATCCTATTCACTTGTCTTCAATAACTCTTATAAATAGTGTCTACACATTCCCGAAGTTGAAAAATTGTATAATACTTTTTGTGATTTGGTTGACGAACAAGTTTTTTTATGCTATGCGTAGTCGTCCAGAACATATCCGTTTGTATAATTATATGGATGATTATTATTCACAAGGTACAAACGCTTATGTAAAATATTTCAAAACTCTAAACATTCAAAAGATTATGTAGAAGATCCTGCAATACTAAATCATATTAGTGAAGCTGAAGAAGAACTTTATGAAATTGCGTTAATTTTTCAAGATGAAGGAATTAGTGAAAAAAATATATGAAGAGTTTATTATGTCAAACGCTTGTTATCATTAGTGTCGAGATACAGGAGGAGATCATGAAGCACAAGATTGGTCATTATATTTTGAATTGACCTTGCCTCTTTAGATTTTCACCTGTTTCGTTCTCTGCAAAATAATTTGAATGGCAAAAATTTTGATTCTATGGAAGAAGTCAAAAACTACCTTACTACTTCCTTTGAAGAGAAATGACGCAGTTTCTACAAAGAAGGAATTCAAGAACTTGTAAAACGATGGGAGACAGGTATAGAAAATGATGGAAAGTACATTACTGATTCATAAATTCTATTTTTCATGAAAATGTGTTGTATTATTTAATTTGATTTTTAATCGGGCACGAACTATTGCCGTCGCCCAACATAACTGACGAAATTCAGAAAACATTTCATATTATGCAGCAAACTTGTTATTTTTAAAATTATCTTTTGCAAATTTAAAGACAAATTTATATTTCTTAGTTCACAATGATCAAATTTACTCACATCAGATTTTATGTTTTCCCGTCTTTTGGTTTGAAAAGGAACTAAAACATGACGTGGTGTTTCAACCTTACTTGAAGTTTTTTACAGGTTAATTGTGTCTTGTAGTTTCCAACAATTCAGGATATTCAACCAGTTCCCAACTTCGGAAAGTAATAAGTATATCATTATTTTTATCGATAAGTTTCGTAAGTGAAAGTTCTTGGGGAATGGCTATGGTAAGATGAGGTACACGCCAGCAAAGCTTCGTTATCGTAATTCTGGATTTCTCATTATCAAAAGTTGATACTAGAGCATTAGTATCATCATTACTCCTTATTAAAATTAGTTCTCGTTGTGAATTCACAATTATAATCTTTAAAATATCCTGAGCACATGTTTAAAGGAATATCTAAAGAAACATTTCCATTATCATCAGTCATAATTTTTTCTCCTGTTTTCAAATTTGGATACCACCCAGCATTTTCTAATTTTGCATTTTCATTTTTATTGTAAGATATATAACCTTTAAGTGATGAAGTAGTACTCAAATCTCGAACAGAATCGATAGTAATACCATTTAAAATATAACTTAGCTCTTTAAAAAATTGCTGGGGCATTATTGATTAAGTAAATCTCACTTTTGCAAAGCAGCAGATATTTTCTAGTTTGTTGTAAAGAAATTGTAATTTCATTATTTGGTCCTAATTTTGTAGGATTGAAAAAAAGTATTTTCATCAAAAAAATATTTTCTTTTAAATTTAAATATTCCATTTCCATTAAACCGTAACTTATCAGAAATTGTCTCTTAGAAGGTCCTTTGTGTGTGTTTGATTTATTACTAAACAAAATATGTTTGTTTCCTTGCTTTTAAGCTTTGCAGCCAAATTTATGTTAGATGGTTTTTTTGTGATAAATACCATCAATAATGAAATTTTTTTAAGATGTAGTCTTAACGTTAGGACTTCTCTTCTAAAATTAACAAGTTCACCTTTTTGATTTATTGTTTTAATAGTAATTTAATTTATGGGTTTTACAGTTACTGGAAAATAGATAACGTTTTATGGTGATTCTATTATTTTAAAACTGGGAGCTACGTCGGGAAAAAATTGATGTATTGTACAAACGGGTTTACCGTTAAGAGATGATCCTTGATTGTAGCAGTACTACAATCGATATTTATAGAATTTACTTTAATAATCTCCACAGGGTTGTGTCATATGTTCTAGATTCGGCTCTAATTGTTTATTTGTAAAACCTAATAATTTACCAATTATCGCCTCATTAAACGTTATACCAACTGATGAC
Organism: Pachyrhynchus sulphureomaculatus; assembly: GCA_019049505.1. Classification (NCBI taxonomy): domain Eukaryota; kingdom Metazoa; phylum Arthropoda; class Insecta; order Coleoptera; family Curculionidae; genus Pachyrhynchus; species Pachyrhynchus sulphureomaculatus. The sequence continues at coordinate 81,261,404 of CM032446.1, read as the reverse complement.
ATAAGATTTGTTTGTAAGGTATTATTATCTGCAAACATGTTAAATTAAATACCTCTTTTACTACACTTATCACGTGCAAACTTGTTTAGGCCATCCAGTTCGTAGCTACCTTCAGATATCAAAAATACAAAATTATTATCAAAAAATCATAAGCTCGTCAATATTAGGTAACGCATTAAATGTTTTAAAATTTACTAGTCCAACAACATACTCAGCATCTTCCTCTAGGTATATAGCAGGATTAAATTCTGCCGTTAAAGTAGGATAATTACTTGTAATAACCAAACTAAATGACATATTCCTTTAATATTCTTGTAGAGACTGAAGTAAGATTATTCATCATATGTTATTATAAAGAAATTTTAAAAAAAGTTGACCACAATTTGTTTGTTTAATGGTTGTTATAATTGTATGTTATCATATTTTTATTATTGTCACTATAAAAATATGAATTTAATTCTGATGGGGGACGTAAATTACCATAGCTATCAAAGTAATTTTTTTTCCTTTTTTTATATATACTGTCCAGTGAGTGCTAATATCACTGTAGCTATCTAGATTAACCGTCCCACTTTCGTGTTTCTTAATTCTTTTAGGTAATTTATTCCTTATAAATTCACCTCGAAAATTAGGAATTTGTAAAAATTTGACATACTTTATTAGGTCATATATAATTTAGCAGTTTTTTGAATATGGTTTTAAAAACAATCCGCATCCTGTTTTATAAGGTTTTAGAAACAAGACGCTTCCTTTTTTCCAATTGCATTTGATTCCATCATTTGATTATGTCGTTTAGCTTCAGTCAGCCTTTCTTTGGCCGGTCACGCATCATTTACAGCTTTTGTAATACCAGTCACTCCTCCTCTAAGAGCACCCAAAGCAGTCAAACCAGTAAATATGGGAATAAGTGGTAAAAACCCTCCAGTCTTAGGAATAGCCATTTACAAGCTTCTTTTTCTTTCCTATTGACTTAAGAGCTGTTTTGATCATTTAAAATTTCAAATAGTTTTCCCATAATTCCTTTTCTACCTTCTGATATAGCTTTGGATAATGATATTCCTCGTCCTAAACGGTATTTTTTTGTTGTTTTTCTCTTTTTTTTTAAGTCACATTCCTAATTTTCGCTTTACTTTTATTGCTTTGGCTATTCCTAGAGTTTTTTCTCCAAAACTATCTGGTTTTATTTTTTTAGTAATTAATTAGTTTTTTTCCACTGCGGCACAGAGATTAGCGCGCACAGCGCGCTTATAATGTCAGTCACGATTATAGATGAGCGCAAAGCGAGTTTAATTCCGCCTACCTAATTTCGTAATTTGTCTCCATCTTGAACAGGTTTTTTTTGCCTTTCTAACACATCCGCCTTCTCCTAACATTATTTCGAATATGTTGTGCCAAGTTTTCGGAAGAGTTTGCTATATTTTGACTTTGCCCTTATTATTATTAAAATAAAATTGAAAAAAACAATGGCATTTCAAATAAATATTAAAACAGATTTCTATACAAAAGTTCTCGATAGTAACGACGAAATCATACTGAAGTACAGTTAGTCACGATAGTTGGCTTTATTTATCATTTCCAAACGAACCTGTTAATCCTAGAGAGTCGATCGAGACTAGTGGCTGGATAGTTAATGAAGGGTGGAGTCCATTTATGGAGCCGACTTGGGGACCGAGTCCACCTACAGTGGTTCCTGTAGACGACAATTAGGACATCCCGCCTACCGAAGTTGCAGACGTTCCTTCGGCGTCCCTTGCCTATATCTCTCAACAATATTTTCGCAACAGGAAGAAGAGGAGGAAAAATCAAAGGAAGGATCCGAGGAAGAATCCAAAGAAGAATCGGAAGAAAATGATTCCTATGAAGAAGAACACTATTTTCGATTTTTTAGTTTTAGTTTATTTTGTAATGAAGGATATTTTAAAATTTTTAATATTATTGTCGTTAATATCATTGTTCATATAATGAAAGTATAAGAAAAACATAGGATTCAAAATCTTGTGCTTTGGTGTCAGATTATTTGTACAATAAAGAATAAGCTACAAGTTCTGTGACTTCTTTCTGTTCCCTATATTATACAATTTTTAACTTGCTGATTTCAATCACAAATATATTTTTCATGTGTAAACATTACTTACACGAAGAGAAATGAATAGACTGTTAGTTTGGTGTCTTCTTACAGATTTATATTCTATTTCCCTACTTCCATGCAGACAGGGTTTGAATATTTTATTTTTATGAGCTTACAATCAGAATAAGAGGGATTAGGTATTATATGTTAAGAGGTAATTTGTGGGAATGTTGATGGGAGGTGGAGGCAAAAATATTTGCCTCTTCGGAGACAAAATTTTGGCCTCCCAAAAGTAAAAATTTTGCCCCCGAAGAGGCAAAATTTTGCCTCCTCCTTGCATTCTCACAAATGCACTACTGTTTTATAATAAGTTATAGCTTTAAAAAAAAACTTCAAACTGCTAGTAATAGAGTAAAAATATTTGATAATTGTCCGTGCAATTTTTTAATTATTGATTATAAAACAAGGAAACCGTAACTTGATAGCCAGTACCAAAATACTTACAAACACACATACACACAATAGTCATTTTCTACCTTATCTGAGATTGCCTGCAAACTAATTATAGCAGCCTTATGAATAGTTTCTGTGCGTTAGAAAAAGTATCACTTTACCCTTATTTTAAATTTTTGCTTTAGTAAAAATTCACAGGGTGTTAACTCACGCTTCAAGAGGTACACTTGATTTTAATTTAAAAAATACGTGAAGTGTGACTTTGTAGATTATTGTGTAATAAACATTAGCTATCTGGACGACGATATTCAGGTAGAACACAATGAATTACACTCATCAAATAATCCAATACATCCAGTAATACCCGCCATTGATAGTGTGACTGGTTGGAACAAATTCATAGTAATCCCTTTGTTTTCCTAGAAAACAATCAACGTTGTTTCGATTATTCGTGAAACGTTTTGTATTACTTTTTTAATTTTGTAGTAATGATTTTAACTTATATTCTACACTTTGACGCTTTGTTTAGAGGTTATATTGAAAACCCCATATTTCCCCATAACAACTGATTTCAGAAAGTTTGGATTATTTTTAAAACTTCCAGATAGAATGTTGCACCCTGGAGATTTTTTAATCTTCATTTAAAGTGCTTGAAACAAATTTTGCGCAAACCTTCCTTTTTCCTGGATATTCTTTCAAAATCATTGAAATTGTTTCTTTTTTGATATATATCGCTTTTGTCATCATTTCTAATGAGGTATTGCTGTCACCTATCACGACGTTATGAAATTTTTAAATCATTTGCGGATTTCGAGTTAATATTGGTCTTCCTGTATGTTCGTCATCCTTGAGCTTTGTTCCACCCAAGAACTTGTGTTCGTATTAAACCATTATTGTTAAACACTTTATTCACTAGTTTCAGTGTTTCTCTAGCATATGTAACAAATTTTGCTTGAAATTTAAAAACAATGAATCTTTTTCACTGTTGAATCAAATATCGTATCTCAATCACCTGTCAATATTTCACACTAAATTTGAAACTAGAAATAAGACAAGGACTCAGCTTCAAAATGACATATTAAAATTGTAAGTGACGCCACTAGTTTATGACATTCAGCACCAGTGGTTAGTACTACGTGTTGTACTGTGTATGCTATATTTGGCGAAGTAGATACTCCTCGACAAGCTGTACCCATTCCTCAACAAGGTCACTAAGTTGTCAATTCGCAACAAGTTGACATTTTACAAAATGATCCTCAAAACCAGCACAGCATGGTGCCAAATGTCGCGTTCATACAGATCCACCATCTAGACCGCCCAAAGCAAGGCCCTCTATATCAGCGCCAAAGCCCCATGGTTCGTATGGAACACACAGCATAACAGAGGCCTCAAGATGCCGACAATCCGGGAATTCATGAGCAACGCCCTATTTAAATTTTTGGGCAAAGCGATGCACCACCCCAACACTACAGTCAGGAACGCCATGTCCGACGCCGTCGAAGACCCAGCAATCCCCTACTCCTGGATTAGCTTAAGTTAGTTTTAATTAATTTTAAGTTTACATTAAAGTTTTATGTTCATGATATATCTTCGTTCGTCCAACACACACATATATAATATATATATATATATATATATATATATATATATATATATATATATATATATATATATATATATATATATATATATAAAACCCTTACCTAGGCTAAGTTAGTTAGATCCCTGATGTGTATATATCTTAAGATTTAATATATAAACTGATTTTTTAATCAATCATTGTATAATAGTAGTATTTAATAACTACCTAGTAAGTCACCAAACCATTCTGAATTCTGTAGAAGTGGATTATTTCAGTGAGTTATAACCTATAAAAAATGCCATCTGGTATATACTAACATATTCTTACTCACACCGAGGTCATCAAGATACCTTTATATGTCGATAAATTGGCTAACTAAAAATTTAGATTAAAACAGATCCGATAAGTCATCACAATATTGAAGCTATTAGTCAAGTAAGAAAATTAGATTTTTAAATTGCTTGATCTACTTTCTAAACTCTACGATCTTAACTAATAATATGCTCTTTAAGTCAGGTGAGAAAAGAGTTATTGCTCGCGACTTCCGGAATCTTCAGAATATCTAAGCGAAAATAAAATCTGAAGGAAAGAATTTTAACCAAAAACTTTGTTAGGGGAAGTTAATGTTCAATTAAAAGTTTTATTATTGAAGTTTTCCTAACCGACGCACTTTTATTAGTAACTATAGATATTGATTATTTGTTTTTAATTTTACGAGAAGGAAACTCTGAAGCCAGTACGACAGAAATTACAATGAACAATAAAATAGAGATATGGTAAAATAGAAATATTGAATTTATTTGAGTAGAAAATAAATATATTTTATATTGATAAAATGAAAGTAAATATCTTAAGGCTATAAAATTATCTATCTTGAATGGCAAAAGATATCACTCAACACTGTTGGCCAGATTCACTAAACAGCTTGAGTATTTAAGCTCAATTTAAGGACCTAGGAGAAGTAACGAAAAAATGAGTTAATCAAACACTGATCTGTTCTCTAACAATGTCAATAATAATAATAGACATATAGCAGTAGGCAGGTGGGCAAGAGAGCACTGATTACATAACATAGTCCAAAATTAAAAGAAAAATCATTATATTGTAATTTAAAAATAAATAGCGCATTGCAAGATTTTATTTTTCTAATGAATATTACTAATTTCGACTCATGTTTAGTGTGATATTTTTTTTCATAAGTTAAAGCCATTATCCAAGTATAGATAATTTATAGATAACAAAAGTATACAAAAAAAAATAATTCTCTGTGTTTTAGGTGAGACAGGTGTTTTCTGAAAAATCTTGAGGTTTTTTTCAGAAAATGCACTTAAAGTTGCCAGAAAAGTATTAAATTGAAAAAGATAAATGTTGATAAACAATGTAAAACTGTATAATCATTAAAATTGTGGATTAAAATTATTATTTCGGACGTCTTTAAATGTCCTGAATCTACATTTATCATAAAAACTTAAAAATATTAGTTTTTAGTGTTCACGTTTAACAAAAAACAAGCATACACCACCTTTAACTAAGCTACGTAGCAAAATGCTGTTTAAAATAAATATGTGCAACTGCTAAATTAAAAAATTGTTTTTAATTTTTATTAATATTGAACAAAAACTATTATTTCTAGTGTTTTTTGAAGTTCTTAATTCTGATTTGACATCCAAAAAATAAAGTTTTATGTTTAGTTTCAACAAAAAAACTCGCTTCTAACATTTACAAGGGTGCTATGTGGTTAGTAAAATGCTTTTTTAAGCAAATAAATGCAATGAAATAATAGTTTTAATCAAAAATAATAAGAATAAAAAAATAATTTTTTAATTTAACCGTTGCACATATTAATTTTAAACAGCATTTTGCTACGTAGCTTAGTTAAAGGTGGTGTATGCGTGTTTTTTTGTTAAACATGGACACTGAAACTTTTAAAGTTTTTATGATAAATGTAGATTCAGAATATTTAAAGATGTCCGAAATAATAGATTTATTCCATAATTTTGATGACTAAACAGTTTTTGTATTGTTTATTAAAATTTATTTATTTATTTATTTTCAGTTTAGTGTTTTTCTGGCAACTTGAATCCTCCTTGGTCTTAAAGTGGTGGCCGTCGTCGACCTTGCTGCCTTTGTTGTGATATACTGACGAGCTAGCCAAATATTTGATAGTTTCTAACAATACCTGGCATTAGCTTGAGTTTTATAAATAACTGTTTGAATCCTTATTAGATTGGTAGGCTTTCAGGTGGCACCATTGTATCATTGTTCAGAAGAATTCTAAAATTATTTAAACTCGCCAATCTCTGTACATTACTCTAGGTTGATTGAAAATTATTCTAAGAACTTTGCTTTGTATGCCACAGATTTTTATCAGGCCCGTTTCGTTCAAGGTATACGACGTAGGAACTCAGTAGATTAACACAGACCTAATGAATATCTTACATATTACGACTTCACTGAAATTTTCTTTTCCTATGTCTTAAGAAATAAACAGCGTTGAGCTGTGTGTTGGTGTGTTCCTAGTCAGGTTATTGATGTTGGTTTTCCAGGTTATACACTTATCAAAGTACAAACCAAGGTTAGAGTTAAAACTGTATTCTGTTAATTGAAATTTTGTATTAACACTTTAATTTTGATTTCAGGAACTTTGTGTTTATTAAATTAGCTGAATAAAGTTTTGTCTGGACTAAGTATCATTTTTTAGTCTTCTAATCCTTTCTCTAGTTGAGAAACGCAGCCTGAAAACGTTATTCTGGGCTGGTTAAAGAATGTAGTTATTGCAGTGTTATCGGTGGAGAAGTAATTTGTTTGAATCTTGGAATATCGTATATATAAATGATGAAAAGGACGACTGCCAGAGAGAAACCTAGTGGATTCTCGGCTATGGCATTCTTGACTGGTGACTGGGTTTGCTCGACTGATATGGTTTATTTAGTACTTTCAAGGTTTACTCTATTTATCAGGGTTTGCCCAGAGACTAAAATGTATTTTTAAGGATTTGAGGTAGTTTTAGGCATATACTATTGTCAAATTTAAAAAAAAGGAAAATATACAATTTTGACAAATAGAAAATATTGGTAATTTAGGTTTTAAGAATTGGTTTAATCTTCTAATTATTTTTCCTTAGAATGTATGTAGGTGCAAGAATAAGAATAAAACTGTTAAAATAAAACACAGAAAATATACTTTCGATTTGTTCGGATAATGAATACTTTGTAATCAATTTTTCAAACCGAAAATAATATTTCCCAATTAGAATATTTCCATGCTAAAAATAAAAATTTGTTATATTATGTTTTAACAAATTAAAAGAATTGTACCTGTTTTAGTTTAACAAAGGATCTTGCATTTCAGTTTCAGTTTTTTTAAAATAAATTATTCACTAATAAAAATAATAATTCAGCAGGTTTTCTATTTTAAATACCTAGGCACACTAATTAATAGCCGATGTAATCCCAAAATAGGGATCAGAGAGCAGACTTATGAGACCTTTATGAACATGAAAAATGTTTTCACTAGATTTGACCTTAGTTTAGTCTAGAATTTCGAGTGTGTATGATTAGATGGTACGTTTTTTTGGTACTCCTATAAAGATATGAAGGCTATACTTATGATCCCAGAACAAAGAAATGACTCGAAGCTTTCGAAATGTATGTTTATAGAAGGATTCTACGGATATCATGGGCGGATAGAGTAATAAATGCTGAAGTTTTTGAGTAAATTCACAGAATTGCTACTGACTATAAAACTAAGAAAAACTATGTATATTGATCATAAAATGGGAGGGAGCAAAGTATGATTTGCTGAGACTGGTAATTGAAAGCAAAATACAAGTTAGAGGATCAGTTGGCAGATGTCAAAACTCCAAACATCCGAGGATGGTTTAATTGTGCATGAATAGACATTTTTAGAGCTGCAGTTTCCATGACTAGGTTAGCCATTTAGATCGCCAAGCGATACCAACTTTAGAGCACTTTTCGCTTCTCTTGCAGACACCATCGATCATTTACAAATTAACTATCTAAATGCCGAAATTGCCATCCTGGGCGACTTTAATGTACACAACATCAACTGGCTTAAATATTCAAATAATACCGATGAACAAGGTCGTGAAGCCGCATCATTTTCGATCAGTTGTGGCTTAACTCAACTTACTGACGAGCCAACACGGATCCTTGATCGAGACGGAGAGTTCGCCAGTCTTCTTGATCTGTTTTTAACCACCAATCCGGAGAATTACACGGTCAGCGTAAATCCGCCATTAGGTTCTTCCGACCATAAACTATTATCGACATCGAGTATCCTACCAATCAGTGACAGAGACGCGCCTAAACCGCGCAAGATTTGGCACTACAAATCTGCTAAATGGGAGGATCTCATGGAATATTTTCGAACTTTCCCTTGGTTGGATGTTTGTTTTCGATCCGATGACCCATCTGACTGCGCCAAGGAGGTTTCCGATGTTATTTTGGACGGTATGGAGGCTTACATCCCTTTTTCGAAGAAATGCCCTTCCAACGGCAAGCCTTGGTTTGACCGAAAATGCAATGAAGCTGTTGCTTCTAAACATTTTGCATACCGACATTGGCGTGAAAATCCTAACACCATAAATCGTAACACCTTTGTTCGTGCCAGGAACAGATGCAAAGAAATTATCGACGAAACCAAGGAGGCACACAATCAACTAACTAGAAACAAACTTCTCGCTGTCCCGACAATTCCAGGTCCTTTTGGTCAGTCGCTAAGGCAGTTAGTCAAAATTTCACCAAATCCACCATACCACCACTCACATGGCCAGATAATTCTATTGCAACGACACCTGTTGAGAAAGCGAACTTGTTGGCTGAACTCTTTGCTTCACATTCTACTATCGGTTTCCAAGGAAAAACACCACCTAATATTCCCATAGTGCAGTCAAGGATGCCCGATATTGTCTTCAGGCAGCGTATCATAAAACGTATTTTGATGAAGCTAGACACCAAAAAGGCTTCAGGCGCTGACGGAATACCTGCCATAGTTCTCAAAAACTGTGCGAGGGAACTAACACCAGTTTTCTGTAGACTTTTCAACCTATCTTACAGAAAGGGAATATTTCCTTCCTGCTGGAAATGTGCCACAGTTCAGCCAATACCTAAAAAAGGCAAGAAGACGTTGCCAAATAACTACCGACCAATCGCACTGCTTTCAATAATATCGAAAGTCATGGAAAAGCCTATCAATCAGCATCTTCTAAAATATCTTGATGGATTCAACATTATTAGCGATCACCAATATGGCTTTCGTAAAAATAGATCAACAGGAGATCTCCTGACTTATGTAACACATGTTTGGAACAACGCAATTGAACACTTTGGAGAATCTCGAGCGGTTGCTCTTGACATATCCAAGGCATTCGACCGTGTTTGGCACGATGGGCTGTTGGCTAAGCTACGTTCTTATGGTATGTCTGAAAAGTTCTGTTTGTGGCTCTCATGTTTCCTCAGAGAGCGTTCTTTGCGGCGACGGATTTCTTTCTAACACCTTCACTATCAACGCCGGTGTACCCCAAGGCTCCATACTGTCTCCTACTCTCTTTCTCATTTATATTAACGATCTAGTGGAAAAGACCGAGAATCCAATCTACAGCTTTGCAGATGACGGTACACTTATCTCTTCATTCACTTTGAACGCTCGGACATCGGCTACTCAGACGAATATCCGCAGACAGCAGGAGGTGATTCAACTTAACAAAGACCTGGAAGAAATTCTATCTTGGAGTGACAGTAACCAAGTGGAATTTAACGCTACAAAAACCCAGGCGGCAGTTTTTTTTCTAAAAAAGTTAACATTGCTGAACCCGACATAGTTATGGGGGTACTCCATTCCCCTAACATCGTCACTCAATTTGTTGGGCATTAATTTGGGAGCAAAAATGTCCTGGCATAAACATGTTGCAGGCATAGCAAGGAGAGCTTCTCAGAAGTTGGGAATATTATTTCGAACCAGAAAGCTTTACACTTCACAACAACTGTTAATTCTTTACAAAGCTCAAATTCGACCAACTATGGAATACTGCTCCCATGTTTGGGGCTCCGCTCCCAAACATACACTGCATTTGTTGGATTCTATTCAGAGAAGAGCTATTCGTCTGATTGGAGACCCGGAACTGACAGGTGGCCTTGATTCGCTGGAACATCGAAAAACGGTTGGCGACTTGAGCGTATTCTACAAGTATTTTCATGGAAAGTGTTCGACGGATGTGGCCCGTTTAATTCCTCCCAGAGCGGTGCATGTTAGAAGTACACGTCACGGTAATACTTCACATCTGTATGAGGTTCAGCTTGTTACTCCTCGTACAACGCTTTTCAAGCAGTCATTTATATGGAGAACATCATCCCTTTGGAATAATTTGCCCAGGACTGTGTTTCCCACCGAGTACAATTTACAGCGATTTAAGAACAACGTGAATCGCTTTCTCCGCACACGTGTCGCTCCTGTAGCGCTTTAGGGACTTCCCTGTAGCGTGTGTACTAGACACGTATAAAAAAAAAAAAAACCTTCGTCAGGAGACGCAGAACTAAGAAGAAGAATAAAAATAGTCAATATTAACCAAAACTGAAATTTATCTTAATATCAATAATCACTATCTATATTTCCATTATTTATCTTGATTATAGTTTTGTTAATAGCACAATATCAATTGAGCAATAATAGTATTTTTATGATTTTCAATAACTACTAAAATCAAGGTAAGATAATTAATTTGAAAAAATACTCAATAATATACACAAGCAAGTTTTAAACTCTAGAAAATGAAAAATAAAAGCACTTTCTATACGAAATAAATATTATAAAGTTCAATATCTATTAAGTTTACAAAACCATAAAACCGATTCTTAGCACTGTCAACAACGTGTTAACTGAAGTCCCCGGAAGCCCGAAGTGTGTAGAGTTACGCTGCACGAGGATAAAGGTACTCCAACTTTACTTGTTAAATTTAACAGAAATTAGGTACCGTTCATTTCATAGTTGTTGCGAATTTTTGCTTAAAACACTAACATGCTAAATGTCACATTAGCGATTATTATTTTACAATAACAGCAGTTTTTGGTGTTTTTAACTTTGAAAAAATATATTTTATCCAAAGGCCATGTTACTTTAAAAAGAAGTGACCAAACAAAATTTTTGCAATATTGAAATTGAGGAAGAAAAATTAGTGGATACTTTACCGAAGGAATTATCCATTTCAATATAATAAATTATTTCCATAACTCTCTGTAAATATAAAAAATGTGTCCATTTTAGGTAGATTAACCGATCCCTAAATTGGATGTGGTAACACTGCATGTGACATTATATGCTCATATCTCTTGCTCATCTACTCAGTGATTTGCAATTAACTGGGACTACTAATTTCAGTTCAGCCGAGTCTTAAGCAAGACGTATATCGCAATTTTCACAGTGAAATATGGAAGTGTCATACTATAAGGTATTTGGTTGCCTGTGCGGTAATAAGTCTCCTTTATACAATACGATTAACAATAGAGTAAAGGAGTTTCGGAGACCACGGAACACGTAGTGGATGAGGGCCAGAAACGAGACTTGCTTACTTCTGAAACTATTTGCCTTATTTAGGAGAAAAAGTTCAATGTCTAAAGATAAAGAAAACTGTGGCTATGCAGGGGCTTTAAAAAAGTATTGTTCATAAAGGTCTGCAATACTATCTTTATGTGAACAAACGGAAATTCATGTGCACGAATTAGAACAGTTTGTTCTAATTCTTGCACATAAACTCGCAGAGGAAACGAGCAAAACCTTTAAGCATATCTAAAAAGCATAAATTAACAATATTTTCTCTTTATTAAAAGTATATTTTTCTTTTTTTTTTTTGATTTGACATAAATACAAATTACAATTAATATATTTAAATTCCTTGACAAAGCATGATACCTAGAGTAAACCTTGGAAATACTAAATAAACAGAAACAACTGAGTAAATACAGTCATCGGTCAAGAATTAGTCTCTGGCACCCGTCCTTTTTAGCACTGATATATACAACATCCCGAGGTCTACAAAAAAATAAGGCTCCACTGATGACACTGCAGTAACCGCATCGTGTAATCAGTCCAGAATAACGGTTTCCAGGTTGCATACAATTACGTATTCCCATGATTTATAGAATTGTGTTCAAATTTATTAAAAATAAAGTAGGTATATCGTCAGTTAACGCGAGGAGCCATCCATTATATATATATATATATATATATATATATATATATATATATATATATATATATATATATATATATATATATATATATATACAATCTTAGTTGGGGAACTCGGCAAAAAAGGGGCGTGATAAGAGATCACACAATTTTCATTAAGCCAATATTTCGGTCCTGGATTTGGACCTTCTTCAGGGCAGAACTGAAAAGAAGAACAAAGCGTATTCACTGATCGAGTTTGGGACAAATTTAAATTAATGATGTTATCATTAAGTTGTTATAATAAATAAAATTAGTGTAGAACAAGAATAAGATATTAGTCATAATAAATAAAAAAACTCACATGAGAAGTGCAAAGATATCGTTAGCCTGAATGGCCGTAGGTAGCTTATACATAAAAAGTTGTTACATAAAAAAGTTGGTTAATCCATAAAATATATAAAATACACACTAAAACACTGTAGACAAAATTATAAAAATCAAATTTAAAACATGGATGTAATTGGGAACTTTGTATGTTGAGGACATTGTTAATTATTTCACCTGTGACCACCACACATGGCCACCGCCATATAGGAAAGATGACAAGGACGACAGGAGACAGCTGACCGACAGACATATGGGGTTTAGTCAAGAAAACTCAATTAACCAGAATACGGGGTCGACACTCGGAAGGAACCGATCAAAATTGGGAAGTGCATGTATTGGACCTTTAAGTGAGAAAGAGATAGCCAATTGAGCGACCAAACCGGTATGGAGCCGAGGAAGGATGAATAATAACCTAATTATAGGTAAAGGGTGAGCGAGGGAGCGAGAGAGAGAGAGAAAATAATGGGAGCAACGAAGAGGAAGATTGTCTAATAAAGTAATTATTAATTAATTTCTTGTTGGAATATGATTGGAGGAAGAGATTGTTTGCAAAAACCAATGAAGTTTGAAAGCAACAGGAGGTAATGAAGGTGACGCAAGGTACTGTCAATGGAAGGAAGACAGTAATCGCTAAGTGCACAAGATGGCCCAAATAAAGTGGAAGGAATCTGTGGAACCCAGGATCAACGAGAGCCGTAAACAAAGAGAGGAAGGAGGAAAGAGACCCTGGAAATTAAAAAGCTAAAAGAGAGAAGACTACCATTTCAATTCAGATGGATCATAAAACACTTGAAGACAGGGAATTATCGTGTGGAGTTGATTTATCACAGGAGAAGAGGAAACTATATATGCTACTAAGACCATCTAGGTCGGCTCTTTTATTGATATTAAGGTGATTCTCCTGGATGTAACACATTTCAAGGAATTCTCTCTTGGAAAGATTGTTAGAGAAATGAAGAATTTTGGGTTCCCTGAAATTAAAAGAATGACCATTGTCAACAGAATGGGTCGCCAAAGCACATCTGTGTGGATGACATCTAGTATCACTTTTATGGAGTGCAATACGACGATTCAAGAATTGAGAAGTTTGGCCATTATAGATTGATGGACAATTGAGGCAGGAAATTGAGTAAACTAAGTCTGACATGGAAAGAACTGGCAACGGGGCCTTCAGCTTGCTGAAAACACGTCTGTTTTTGAAGAAGTAATATTTAGCAATTTTAATGTTAGGAATGACACGCAAAATGTGGACCAATTTGTTTGTAAGGCCAGGAATGAACGGTAAAGAAAGCAGCGACCAATTTATTATGACGGGGGGAGTTAGAGGAGGAGGGGAGATATGCGGTGAGTGGAGGGGAGGGGGGGGTTCTGGAGGAATTTGGTGGATATGAGTAAGCTTGTTGACTTCAACTTTGGTTCTTAGTAAGAGTTTTCGATTGTATCCATTATCTATGAAAAGGGTTGTAAGTGTTTCTTGTGACTGGAGTAAGAAATCAGGATGGACTATTATCTTCAGTCTTCTATATAGGCCTTTGATGACTTTGACTTTCACCTTCCAATCATGGCCAGAGTTTGCATGGATATATCTCCCAGAAGAAGTAGGATTTCTATACCAATCAAGTTTGATGATGTTATGGGAGCCTCTAACGACTCTTGTGTCCAGAAATGGAACAGCATTGTTGGTTTCTTCTTCCATAGTGAATTGTAAATGTGGGTCGAATGAATTGAAAACATGAAGAACTTCTTTGCCATCAGCTGGTATGGACAGAATTAAATCGTCTACGTATTGATATAGGAATGGAAGTCGGAAGGATAATCTTTGAGTACAGCTTTTTAAAATATACGACATAACGATTGAAGCAAGAACAGGACTGAGATTACTGCCCATAGGGCATCCAAAAATTTGAGAGTAGAAGGTCGAATGGAAAAGAAATTCTATTATTGATAAGAAGAAGGATTTGCTGATTTTGGTGTTGGGTGAGATTAATGCCCATTCAGAGTCGATTATCTGGCTGGTTAACTGCCATGAAATATTCGTGAAAAGACTGACCTTTTTTGCCGAGTTCCCCAACTAAGATTGTATTTTTAAGAATTTTGGAATATACGGCAATCTTTTGCTTTCTTTCTTTATTATATATATATATATATATATATATATATATATATATATATATATATATATGTATATATATATATATATAGAAAAGATATATAACGGCTTTTCGGAGCAAGACCGTCAACTATGTAAATGCTCTTGAAATTTAAGTACGGATACCCGAGAGTAATGAAAAATCGTAATGTGGCATCTTTATATAATCAAATTAGTTGTGTAATGTTTCACTCCATCTTGTAAGATGATATAAAAATATTACTAAAATATAAGTAGAAACACCCACTACTCACCCACCATATAGATTTTTTTAGACAACAAGAAAATTCTAAAAACAGGAAGAACCGATTCACAGAAAACGGAACAAAATCGAGACAAAACAAATTCTCAAATCTCTATTCATTGGTTTCGTAAAGAGACTTCGCGAAATTAGGTCTAAAGGAATCGATATACATAGATTTGGAGACAACCATTACCTTGCCAATGTACGAATTTAAAGAAAAGGAACTGCAAATAGGCCGCAGAATATATTGCTACAAATTCAATTTTGGCTTTCGGAAATCGTCGTAAATTGATATTTGAGATTTTCCATTTTCAGGTGCCGTTTTAGAATATATTTGCGAAAATCGAGGCAATATCTGCCATAATAAAGTTAAAGTAAGTAGTTTCTTATGAATCGACTTAAAATGGGTATAGTGCTGAATTAATATTTTACTGGCTAGAAATTTTATAGCATTTAAGACACACTGAAGAGAGACTTTTTAACCATTCGATTTCCATCGACTAAAGATTACTTTAAATACAACGCAACTTACGAAAAAATTACGACACTTGGTTCCCAATTAGAGAAATCGTAGTTCTTAAGATTAGACCTTGACAAGATCGAGTAATTCTCTAACGTTTCGTTTACTATTGCTTGAGCCATCTTCAGATTAAAACACTGAGTGAGCTCTCAGAAACACAGCTAAGGTATTTATTCTTGATCGGTGTTTATTAAACCGTTACCAGTGAAAGATAGCTTTCCACATATGATGTAAAAAGTGAGTCGAGTTTAATCATGTTATTAAAGTATGACACACTGATTCAAAATATGCATAGCTTCCTTTAGTTTACACATCAAATAGTTTTTTTATGGTTTTCAGCAGTTTCTACTTCAAAAACATTTTAAGCAATGATCTGCTGCTCTAAATGCTTTAAATACCTATCAAGTCATCTCCAAAATCATGATGGAGTCTAAACGTGACCTGTTAGAGTTATTCTCCAGGTACAATAATTCAGAGATAAAAAAAAAAACAATGAAAAAGTTGACGAATTCGCAAAATTTGGAGCTACAAAACCATACAGGGGTCCAGAGCCAGCGTTTGGTCTACCAAAATAGGTGGTAAAAACGACAATCAAAAAATGGTCATATCAGCAACATTTAGACCGTTGTCTCGTAACATCTAGCCAAAGACATGCGAGGGACGTAATTGGCGGGCACTTAAAGAAACTAAGAACTGACCTCCTTTGTTTAATAAGGTCCCAGACCAAACTAGTGATAGGACTGATCCCGATCACTGTTACCTGAACAGATATTTACAAAAAAATATATTCACAATGGTTCCACGAGACGCAAACTATGTGGTAAAGAAGAAGAAACCTTTATGACTGTGGGGCTTATATTTCAAATGCTCAAAGATCTACATCGTGGCAATAAATTTCCTCATGAAAAGCTTGGAAAGAAGCTAATACATCTTTTTAAAGGGACAACACTGATGTAATCAAGAGAGGGGAGCACAATAAGACATATAGCTGCAGTGCACACACAAGCACAGTCACAACTAACTAATGGTAGAGCACCTAACTTTTAGCGTTAACTAGCGATATCAAAAATGCATGTTTTTCTTATAGTATCTATCCATTCAGAATATTGACGATCATTATGACAAAATTCAATAGAGACCATGAAACTAAAGTTATAGATATGTCGTAAGGCCCTTCAGTAGAGACTAGCTCCTCAACTATCTAAACCATTCATCAGAGAATTTAATTTATCTTAAAAATGCAAAAAAAAACAATAGACTCCGTTTTCTAAAGCTAAAACTAACTCGTACAAATTAATATTTGAATGCTTCTGTATTCCGACATCCCTTATAATTACTTACCTTGATAGACATAGCTCGAAAACAAGAAGAGCTAAAAAATATCACCAAAGTCCTGAAGGAGAATTGATGTAAATAGAACACAATAAATAAAGCCATGAAATAACAAATTCCACGAAAAAAATCTAATGAAGACTCGTACAGTAGAAGCAAGAAACCATGAAAGGGCTCACCATCAGAATCAGACTTCCTCTACGAAGATAAGATATATGAACTATCTGCAAGTCACTACAAATAATAAGACAAAGTTCAATTGGAAAATTAGGGTATTTACAGTGTATCATGTGGAACTTGTTTGCAAGGCATACGTTGAACAAAGTAACAACAATATATCCCATAATAGAGGAGCTATCAGATAAACGCCCTCTGCATTTTTTCAACACCACTACAAACACAAAATCACAAAATACGAGTAGATTTTAGTAGCTGTAAACAAATCACCAGGATGGAACTTCACGACAGGAACAATTCGAGAGGCTGTCAAAATCGAAAAAGCAGGACACTGCAACAAGATTTACGATGCATTAAATCTTCCCAATTTAAGAAAAACTGTAACTAAAAAAAAATAAGATCGTGACGAAATGGAAAATACCACCAACGAACTGAGGTGACGTATTTCCTGATTAGCACTTCTTAAAGAACAATTTGATAATATTTTTATCATAATCCTTTTCTTAAACTAATTTCAAATATTTTACTCGTACTCTAAAATGCATAAAATAAATCAAATTGTGAGGACATCTAATTTTCTGACGTGATAAATAACCCCGATATTGTTAATGACTATTTCCTTGCCAGCCGTGTTTTAATCTAAACCCTTTAGATTGACGATTCCGTTTATTTCAGTATCAGTTGAAGGAATATAATTTAATTGCTTCATTAACAACAAGGAATTAATATTTGTAGTTAGTATTAAATATAAATATTCTCAGAGTTTAGTTTTTATTGTTGTTCAAAATTGACTAATATATATATATATATATATATATATATATATATATATATATATATATATATATATATATATATATATATATATATATATATTAGTCATATAACATATATATATATATATATATATATATATATATATATATATATATATATATATATATATATATATATATATATATTAGTCATATAACATATATATATATATATATATATATATATATATATATATATATATATATATATATATATATAAATATATATATATATATATATACTAGCCGTGCCCGCGGTTCCGCTCGTGTAGACTTGAGTCACTTCTATCGTCACTGCTTATTCCTTATGTTACCTAACGTAATAAAATATCTGTCATTATTTCCCCTTATCTCCCATTATTTCTCCTTATCTCCCATTTTTTTTACATAATTTCCATTTTCTAAGCTTATCTCTGCTCATCTCCCATTATTTCTTCTTATCTCCCATTATTTCTACCATTATCTCACCTTATCTGCCATTATCTCACTTTATCTCCCATTATCTCACCTTATCTCCCATTATCTAGGCTTATCTCGACTTATTTCGCAATATTTCTCCTTATCTCCCATTATTTCTCCTAACCTCCCATTATCTCACCATAACTCCCATTATCCAGATTTATCTCTGCTTATTTCCCATTATTTCTTCTTATCTCTCATTATTTATACTTATCTCCCATTATCCCCCATTATTTAGGCTTATATCGAATTATATAGAACATATGTATAAATTTATAAAAACATATAAATCGGATAAGTGGTTCTCACGTGATAAGCGCACTAACGGACAGACAGATAGACAGAGAGATGTTGCATTTTATATATTATATCTTTTGCAACAAGATATTGTTCCATATTTAATGGTTTAGGCAGTGTATTGCAAGAGAACGCGCTAACGGTAACCTTTTTTCCGACTTGATTCACTATTATCGTCACTGCTTATTCTTTATGTTACCTAACGCAATAAAATATATCCTATAACCTGGCTAGAGAATATATGTATGTTTAAAAAAAAAGCATGTAACACACTAACGGACAGACAGACAGACAGAGAGACGTTGCATTTTATATATATTATAGATATATCGATAACCTGGCCAGAGAACATATGTATGTTTTAAAAAAAAGCACGTAAATCGGATAAGTGGTTCTCCAGTGATAAGCGCACTAACGGACAGACAAACAGACAGAGACGCTGCATTTTTTATATATTATAGATATAGATTATTATTATATAACCTGGCTAAAGAATATATGTATGAATTTAAAAAAAGACACGTAAATCGGAAAAGTGGTTCTCGCGTGATAAACGCACTAATGGACAGACAGACAGAGAGACATTGCATTTTATATATATTATAGATTATAGATTATAGATATTCTCTGCTATATAATATTGTTCCATATTTAATGGTTTAGGCTTAGGCTGTGTATTGCAAGGAAACGCGCTAGCGGCAAACTTTTTTCCGACTTCATTCACTATTATCGTCACTGCTCATTCCTTACGCTACCTATCGTAATAAAAATATAGCCTATAACCTGGCCAGAGAATATATGTATGTTTTTAAAAAAAAGTACGTAAATCGGATAAGTGGTTCTCCAGTGATAAGCGCACTAACGGACAGACAGACAGACAGACAGAGAGACGTTGCATGTCTACAACTACGCTGTCCTAGGATAAGAATCTTCGAATGTAGGTATCGTTTTAAATGCCTGTTATGAATTTTTTATTGACAGAGAGATGCTGTATTGTGAACAGTAACGTTTACTGTTATTACCTTAGACCAGCATTTACGCTGGTCTAAAGTCAGTATTTGCGACCCAATTTTCAAATATAATTTTCATGACGCCTCCTCCCCCCCTCATACGATAACAATACATGCAATAATAATGTATTTTGATGCTAACGCTACACTATGATCTTAATTACAATCCTTACAAACTTCCAAGAATAAGTAAATTTATTCATATTTGGCAGCACATATCTACTGCGGTGACAAAACTAGAATAGATGCCTCTCTATTGCTCTCTGTCACGTCCACCATATCGGTAGCGGCTTCGCGAGAAGTCCGAGTTGTCTCAAACATTCGGAAAGTCTGCCCAAAAGTGTATAAATGCTGCACCTCATTCAATTACAGTCTGTCTCAGTCGAGTTGATTCTTCTACTGCTATCGGATTTATCGTAAATGTATGTTGTAATATACGTGTTAATTGAAATTCAAGGTATTCAGTATTCATGGCTACATCGCTCGCATTATTTGCTATCTTAAATGATTAGGCAAATATCGAGTGGAAAAATTGCATCGGAATATGTACCGATGGTGCTTATTTAATGTCTGGAAGATTTCAAAGTGTACAAACACTTGTGAAACAAAAATCTCCACTGTGTGTGTAGACACATTGTATGATCCACAGAGAAGAGGTAGCTTCCAAAGAAATTAGTCCTGCTCTGAATATTGTGCTCACTACAGTTGTAACCGTAGTAAATTATATTAAAATGAGACCCCTAAATTTTTTCTACACTTTGTAAAGACATGGGTACCGAACATTCAGCGTTATTATTTTATTACGAGGCAGGATTGTTATCACGTGGGAAATGTTTGCGACGTGTTTATGAATTAAGAAATGAAATCGGCATTTTTCTAGAAAAGGAAACCCGACCGGAAACCGAGAAGTTTCGAAATAGTTATATGTGATGAAATTGAGCTACTTGGTCGACATATTTGAGAAACTAAATACTTTAAATCTTCAACTCTAAGGAACAAATATACATATATTCGATACAAGTGATAAAATTAATGCTTTTTGTAGAAAACTGGAATTGTGGAGCAGAAATGTAAAGCAAATGTGGGTGAATGTGTTAGCCATTGTGAGAAAGAATTTTAAAAAGTATATTCTTACTGACGACAACTTTGCAGCAAGTTACGAGTGGGTTAGGGATCCATTTGAAAATACTCCCGAAGGGCTCTTGACTTCCGAAGAAGAAATCTTCATAGACTTCACGGCAAGTGACGAAATCAAAAGACATTAATACACATAACACATAATAAATCACTCTTTGAATTTTGGGCAGGGGTGAATGATGAGTTTTCTGCACTGAAGACATGAGCATTTCGTATTCTATCACCATTTTCAACATCCTACCTTTGCGAAACCGGATTTTCTGCGGTGACTGCTTTGAAAATAAAATATAGATCTCAACTAAATATAGAAAAAGAACTCAGAGTGTCTATTTCTAA
This sequence comes from Pachyrhynchus sulphureomaculatus, assembly GCA_019049505.1. Taxonomy (NCBI): domain Eukaryota; kingdom Metazoa; phylum Arthropoda; class Insecta; order Coleoptera; family Curculionidae; genus Pachyrhynchus; species Pachyrhynchus sulphureomaculatus. Next base: position 81,240,251 of record CM032446.1, on the reverse strand, counting down.
TATTAAACCATCCTTCCAAAATCTTGGCTCTGCAAAACAGGCCCAAGGGAGTCACTAATAATTATACTTGTTTTTAATTTAGTATTGATATGTTAATTATTAGGTAAATACATTGTGCAGTACTAATACAATCCTATTTATAGGTGTATTATATTAGTGTAAATGTGTATTTTATTTTTTATTATGTCAGAATGTATTTTGTTTTCCTTTCCTTTCAATAAATTATATTAAATGTTTTTAATGAATGTTTTTAATAATAATTTCTTTTCGATACGCGTCCCCCCCCCCCCATAGTGTAATCACGTCCCCCTAGTGGGGCGTGTCCCACAGGTTGAGAAACGCTGCCTTGGACCAACATTTATTTATCCTTTTCACTTGTAAATCGTATTGTTTTAAAAAAGTTTTTTATACAAAGATGTATAGATGGAGGCGGATGTAGGTTCAGTGTGGTCTAAAAATAACACAAACGAAATTTAATAAGAAAATATTGCTTTTCTCCGAAATAGAGAGTGCAGAAAAATTTAAATTTTTTAAACAAATCCTTTTTAATCCGAAAAGGTTGCGGTAAGTACCTACTTCTGAAATAAAAATGCAAAAAAAAAATTTTGAAAATATTGAATTTGACATTCTTAAAAAGAACGATATTTTGTTTATTTTAGCATATTATGATTTAAATTTCATCACTGCCCCTATTAGACTATCTGATTAAAAACATGGACAGCGTCAAAAAACAAACAGTAATTTTTTGCTGCTAATTATGCAGTAAGGTGTTTTGTTGCTACGTCCATCAGCCTCATACCTCCTCACACCCTGTACAATTGTTCTCAGAGTGTTTCTTGTTCCGTTCCATCAACTTCATTCTCCTTTCCGCCCCGGTCTAGTTCTTCTATATAAGTCAACGAGTAGATTTTCTCTAGACACTTCGGCCTTCATGACAGTGATCGCCGTCACGCAGATTTTACTTCTCGCCCCTTCCTCCTTGTTCAGTCCATCAATTCGCAAAAATAGCAAGGCCAATATGTCTACCCCCTAAATTGTCAACGCGTTGGAAACATTGGATTTATAACTCTTAAAACTCTTTCGGAGCACTTTCACTATTTCTTCTTTTCGTTGTATCTGAACAATCTTTAAAATTTATCGACGAGATTCCAAAAGACACAAAGGTATAGTTTAGTTTCTCAACGAAGACTTTCTGTGACAAGTAGGTGCTTCTACTGATCTCTCCTCCATTGCTGGCTGTTGAAACTGGGCCAGACGGGAAATCATGCGATTGAGCTCCTACTCGTCGAAGAACGTCTACATTGAAAAGCTAAACAAGATGGTTGGGTCGCTATGAATCTCTTTGATTCTTCAAAATAAATTTGACAAATCGTTCAAATATAGTATCATATAGTGGAAAGAAGGATCGGCTATCAGTGTAAGTGCTTCGGGAATATTTCCAAAATGCTAGGATCAATATTTCTGCATCGGTGGCAGCTTCAATTAATATCAACCACGAAGCCGTCAGAAGAGAATTTATTCAGAAATTAGCAGTATTGTTTTTATTAACTAAGGAATTGAACAAGAAGAGGAGGGACTGATATTATAATGCTTGAAGAATCCAACAAGTATGAACGACTTTGTGTGTGTGAGAATTTATGGAGGGTAAGGGAGCGAAGGGTGCCGAGAGGAGACGGAGAATACTTAGAGTTAATTCGGTATGGAAATTTTCGGTAACAGGCGTGGCATCCTGGTACAGACCGACATAGCAGCAAAACATCCTACTACATGATTACAAACGAAAATTAATTAGCCATTTGTTTGACGCCATCCGTATTACCATTTCGGCAATTTAATAGATGAAGATATAGGCTTTAAAATATCAAATTTTAAAAAAGATCTGTAATAGAATACTCAGAAAACTTGTCTTAAAATTTTTATTTTAGAAATTTTCAATTTCTACCGATGATTTTATGTCAAATAAGAATCAGTAAGTTTTATTGCAATTTTGTTACCATTTCTCTTACATTTCTTGATAAATCAGTTAGCACTTATTATTTTATAGGAACAGAACAAATTTTAAATAGTTTGGCTAAGCAGTAAGTTCAAATCATCTTTTAAATAACTAATTCAATATTAAGCCTCAAGATCTTGCCTGTGTCTATATAAACGTAAACTAAGTCTTCAATCTAAAGGATTTAGATTAGACTGGACCGACAAGAAAATCGTCATTAGAATTATCGAGCCCATTAATCACGAGAGCTCTTCAGACAAATCTATTTTATTTTCTACATTTCGGAATTCAAAGAGAATTGATCCTAAAGCCATGTGACATTTTAACGAAATAGTTGTCGGAAGTTTATTTAGTTAGTAAGTTTCGTAAGCAATTATAAGTTTGAAGAACAAAAATCTCAGTGCTGGCACAATATAACATAATAAGATTATCTAGCCTCTCTCACTCCTTCTCTTTCTCTTCATCGAACGTCCTCGACCATAAGTGGACATACGCCGCGTTTGATTTAATGTTCTTATTTTCAGACATGTCCCAAATCTTTCGTTGTTGTCTTAAAATATGTGTTTTAGACTCCTAAATACTTTCAATGCAAGTCCTATTTGCCTATTTAAACCTGCTGTTTGCAGTTTTCTGTCTATTAGTATATTTTGTAGTATATATATTGGACTACTTCTATCTTTTCTCTACTAAGGACAATGTGTTGATTATTTTCATTTGGTTCATATTTATACTTATTCGATTTTTCTTTTAGATATTTTATGTTATTATATTTCTTGCAGTTTCAAGTGTTTTTCTGTAAGAAGCACCAGATCATCTGCATATCTTATTGTGTTTAATTTGTTTCCTTTGATGTTTGTACGTTTATATTTCTTTCAGTATAATTTTGTTTCTATATATTTTTCGTAGCCAGAGTGAGCAGCTTCTATGATTTTCACCTTGTTCCTCTATAAATTTAACTATTTTATATTTTTAGTTTTTTTCTGTTGTTCTTCTTATATGTTGTCGATGAGTTCTTTACATCTTGCTATATTCTGAGTTTTTTTCAATGATCCTTCGAATTAATTGCGTGTGATGTGATCTAAAATGTTATACTGTTTTCTGAAATCTGCTTGTTCATTGTTTTGAAATATCTTTAATTTCTTTATTGTAATTGTTATTTTCATAAAAAACTTTTACATATTTGATATAGAAGATTTATTTGTCAGTCATTTCTGAGCTGTAACATCTCTTTCCTCAAGCAGTAACATGATTGCAGTTTGTTCCAGTTCTGCGGTATTTTGCTTTCTTCTAAACATTTATTCGGTAACATCTTGAAGTTTCTTATCAGAGGTTCTCCTCTATATTTCTTGTCATATAGATCAAGAATTATTCCCTGTTTTCATGGAACACCATTTTATTTTATTTTCTTAATCTGCTTTCCTATTTCCTCGACTTTTATTTCAAGTATCTCGTTGGAACGCATGGTTGAGCTCCACTCTATTTAAAAAGTCTACGAATTATAGCTTAATGTTAAAATCAATCATATTATAATGTCTCAGTTACTGCTCGCTAATATTATACTATTTCCCCCTTGAGGCACTATTTACATCACTAAAGTAATAAAGGATCCAAAAAATTTATATATGTCCTACTACCTATTACTAACTCACCTTTCTGATATTTCCGTTCTTTCTGGAGCAATTTTAATCAAATATAGTCGAAAACCTGATCAAATAGTGTACCTAAAAAAATAAAATTAAATGGGATTAGTCGTTCTCGAGTTATGCTTGAACATACATGCTACACCAGTGGAGTAACCAGGTTTAAGTGACAGGGCGGGGTATATGGATACAAAGGGTCTTCCAGAAAACGAAATAGGATGCTAAAAGTAACCCTGCCTAAAAAGGGATGGCACATCCATATAAGACATATAAATGTGGTTTATCTTGTCCTAGCTCGTTTATACTTACCTCAGTTTAACAAAAATAGGTTATTGGATGTCAGAATTATTCCACAATACCAAACACATAAAAAAATCGTGAAATCTTGAACCGTACTTAGGCATTTGGAATAATCGCCCATACTTTTTTTGAGGATGTCGAATGTTATTGCGAAGCGAGTGGAAACTATTGGTCACTTAAGAATAACATTATGGTGATTATAACTAGAAGATCTGGTTTCAGGTGGATGGAGTGACATTACATACTTCAAAGACATCTCGTATTTCCAGAAAAGGTTACATAAGTTATACTCTTCTTTGACTTCGTTGATTTTATGTTTTAGGGTTATTTTAAAACTAAAGCTGCGGTAATTATTTTTGATCCCGAAAACAATTAAAATAAAATATCTGGCGAGATGTAGCAGCGATTATGCGAACGACATGCTAAAGAGTAATCAGTAATTCCACCACTTCTTTAGAGGAGTGACGGGAAAGTAACAGCTTTAATTTAGGTAACAATATTTTATAAAAATAATTTTCTACAAATTAGTGTTTTGTTTACAATAAATGCTTTTTTATTAAATTTTTCAATATATTTTTTTTAATATAAATGTTTTAACATTTAAAAAGAGTTTTACGGGATACCTTGATCGTAATTTTGCGTTCTCTTTAAGTCACAAGTGAAAACGTGGAATATTTTTATCCAGTTAGTTAGTAGGAAAAGAAATAAGTTTTCCACTGAAAGGATTTAGATTAGAGAAAAGCTGACAATGAAATCTTCATTAACACTATCAGGGCTATTTATCACGCGTGGAAATTACCTTTCTGGATTTATTATCTGCATTTTAGGATTTACAGGAAGTAACTTATCAGGAATAAGGGGAAAAGTACTTAAATTAGCTTCAGCAAATATTGATAAATCATAGGAGTGAGTAAGGGGAGGCTTTATTTACAATAAAATAAAAAAATTGAATCTATATATAAGTATTAAGCTCTTCAGACATTAACGCTTTTGCGATTAGTTGTAAGCGATCTAGTAACGCCTTATTTTTGAAATATTTGATATTCTCTTGCTGGGTATTTTTTACTTATTAATATCTACAAAATATTAAAGGTAAATTTGTTGTTGTGGTAAACCAAAAATAACAAGAATTTTAATTATTTGGTCGATGCTTTGTGAGTCTATGGAGATAAAAAAAAGTTTTAGCAACTAATAGCGTCGGGTTACTTTAATGTCTGAATCTCTTCAAGACTTTTAGGCTGTTATAAAAATATCTATTAATATAGCCTGTTCAAAAGTTCCAAGACCAATTTAAATTAAAAGTATTAAAAATCTTGGTTCTAGGAATTGGATTCTTTCGTTTTACAGTTTTTATGGTTTTTTGAAAATCCCCTTTGTTTGTTGTTATATTTTTTACATTATTATATTTATATCAAGTCAGTATAATTCCATAGTTGGCACGGACAATTGCGCGTATAAAAAAAATTGTTAACGCTTGATTTTTTTGACTGTTTGACAAGTTTATTTATTTTTAAATAAATTGGAGACCGCGCTCCGACTGAAATTTATTGTTTCCTTTACTGGAAATAATTATAAGTTCAAGTCGCTCCTCTCAAGAGCTACAGTATGAAGAGGTAAGATGCTGCAGTGTTGCTACAGAAAAATAGAGGGTACCCTCACCCACCATTGTCTCAATGTCCATGATCTTGTTCCCAGCTTGAAGATAATTGGTCTGTATTTTTCTCTCGCTCAATGCAATTTTTTCATAGTTTCCGCAACAGTAAGTTTTGTGGTATAGTTCGTCCAGTAAGTATGTCCTTTCTTTTCCGTGTCCAAAAAGGTAGGACGATGAGTATTTTTGCAGAATTGTAGGACGAAAGTCTACTTCATTGGTGACCTCAATGGGAAAACCAAAAATAGTGAAGGGTTGATTTCTCGATTTTTTCGGTTAGAAGCCAGTTATTTATGAAACTCTGAAGTCGGTCTTTTACGGGACCTTTGGCTAATGCACATATCATTGGATATAAGAGTCGATTATACCACTTTGCCAAGCGCGTCATCGTGTTGTTTAATAGCATTAATTTTTTCGTTGCATACTATAAAGTAAGTGACAATTGAAATTTACGAACAGAGTAGAATAAGAGTGACTTTTCGACTTTTCTCCTACAATTGCAGGAGGAATCCATGCCTTTCAAAATTAGAACCAGGAATATAGTGTACACGACCGTTGGTAAAACGTGAGAAAGTCTTTTTAATTTTGCAGAATCTAATTCTAAGAAACATAATTTTTCATCTGACGAAAGCCGCGAAACCTTTTTTTAGAATTTTACTCAATACCCATCTTTCTCAGTTCAAGCCTTGAATGGTTTATAGAGTCAATGAAAATTACGGTCACATTCTGCTAAATGAGCTCATTACCATCAAATTATTAACTTCTATCAAGGTTACAACTACAAATATGTCGGCTGGAAACACACTGGATGAATGGCTTAACGAGGAAAGTGTTGGCATACTGTTATGCAACAAGAACACTAGCTCTTCTTGCATAACAAGTGGCAGTTGCTACTAAGCAATTTCTGCAAGACAATACGCCTTCTTATTTATTGCCAATTGTCTCTTAGTTTCCAACTAAAAAGTTCGTTACTCACCGAAATTTATTCTGCAACTTGTAGAAAGTGTTATTCCCTTAAGTCATTTTCAAGCTTTTTAAAAATGCATATACCTCTTGATCATTACTTTCGTTTTGCAGTTTGCCTTAAGTATTTCATTTGCTAACTGTAAAAGCTCACTGAACACAAATTAATCATAACATGTCGAGGTTTATAAAGTGAATATTTAGGAATTAATGAAAATAATGTACACTTTATTAGTTAGAATTATTTTAGCTAAAATATTATATATCCTATCGATTATCCTTTCAAGGAATAATAAAATAAAACTAAAATTTTAAAAAAAGTGAAAAATAATATATTGTTTTATCTTAAGGTAGTTTGGGGATTATATTGGTTGCGGTAACAAAATTCTCAAAAAATTTCCTGTTGTAGAAAAATGAAATTAAAAGACATTTGCGAAGTTTCAGTTCATTGGACTTGCTGGTTCGCAAAAAAAAAATTATGAAACTTGCTGAAAATATATGGGTTGTAATCTAACGATAAAAGAATGATAAAACTTTTATATAACATGTAACAATGCCATTAGAAGCTACACACTAAATTTCATTCACTTTTTAGAAATAAGCATGTACAATGACTTTATAGACGTGGTATAGCAGCAATTGATAACGTTTTGGGCTTGCGCAGAGCCAAAAATACAGACATTCTTCATTACATTCGGGTAAACAAAAATTTTAAAGTTTATACAAAAATAATTGTTCTTTCCATACATATTCCTGACTACAATATCGCAACTTTATATCAAATAATCTGTCATTATGAAAGCTTCAATCGTTGAAAATTTGAATTTGCTGTGTGGACAGTAGTTAAGCCAATTTCACGTCTATTTTGCAACGTTACGATGTTTATTATTTATAATACATGTATTGTAATATTTTTTTGAGATAAATAATTAATATATTGGATCTATTTGGTAACAATGAAAGTTAAACGTAAAATTAATAAAAAAGATTTCTATTTTTCATTGTAATAGACTAAAAATAATTAACAAAATTTAATCTTTCATGATTGGTAACGTTTTTTGTTATCCATGTGTTTAGCATTGCCCGTCACCCCGCAACGTACTGCACAAATCACCTTAAAAGTTCTTACGGACCTGCTTATAAAAGAAAATTTAGAATGTATTATTTTATTTATTTCACTTTGATAAATAAAATATAGTAAAAAATCTTAACAAAATCTTAATTTCCTAAAAATGCATCAATTAAGCGCCAAATCTATCAAATTTCTTAATTGATACATCATTATATTATGTATGGAGGTGATCTAAATATGCCATCTTTAGTAAAATTTATAAAGGCATCGGCATGCGTAGCTTATCCACATCTCAGTTTACTATGCCTTGAAAAGTAGATTCTTAAAAAAACTTTTAAAGACCCATACTTTGACTTTATTAACTATATTACCTTTTTTGTTTGCTTATTTATTTCGTACAATATATCCAACAAATGTTTGTTTGGCAATATAGATAATGATTATCACTTAAAAAAGGTTGTTTATCCAAACGTAAGTGCTTAAAAAAATTAAATTAATATAGACCAGATATTGTTGAAAAATACTCCATCTGCTTCTCTTTATCTTTATCAGTTCATTTTCGAGAAAATATATTCATAAATTCAAGAGAGTTCCAGCAATCATACGTAATAACTCTTGCGCCACCTGGCTTTAAAAGCATTTTATTTGGATATCGCAAAATAAATTGAATTTCAAGAGAACCTAATTTTCTTAAGTGATTAATAATCTTTAAAATACTGATGACAACTTTCTTAGGGAACTTGTTTCTGTACAACCCTTTTAAAATGATGATTACAGTTTAATCTCTAAAACGATTTTAATGTATCTCGGAAAAACTTTTGATGCTGCTTGAAGAAAATTAAAGGGTAAGAGTAGTGTTTAAGATTGCTCCTAGTTTATCTGATGCTGAAATATGACCCTATGATAAAAAAAAAAGTATATGGTAATAACCACTTATTAAAATACAAAGTTATTAAATGGCATGAAAATTTTTTGGGTGGAAGACGACAAACATATGAGAAGACTAATCGTTAGTTAGAACACATTAAAAGAAGACGCCTTAAACATAAAACGGGGAAAAATTAGAAGGATTTTAAAAGAGCAGCTAAGCAAGACAAAGGTTTGTGAAAAATTTGTTCCACATAATTTACATGATGAACAAAAGGCATTAAGAACAATCATATGAGCCACACAAAATGCGTCAAAGTGATTGAATTCTAAATAATTACGGCAAACAAAAAAAGTCGCCAAAAGTTCCATATAATATCAAAGTAATGATGATAATTAGATTCTATTTATCGTGAATTTGTTTCCACTGGTCAAACTCACAATAGCTGTTTGGAGGTATTAAAATTTTGACGAGAAGAATTCGTCATGACTTGTCAGTTTTCTTAGAAGTTAAAAGGATAATTCTTCAAAGGCATAGAGATCCCTAAAAAGGCTTCACTTGCTTTGCAACCAGTCTCACCAAATAAATCAGGAATTAGATTAAAATGACCCTTAAATCAATGTGTATTGAATTAGGAGAAAATATATTGAATAAAAAACTATAAAATTTTCATTACCCGTTTACAGTACACGCTTGAAAAGTTAATTGTTGCACTGTAAATTTAAACGCAACTTATTCCTCTCTAGATGATACCAGAAATACCGTTAAAAGGCGAAATTTATCTAGTAAAATTAACATGAAGAAAAATACATTAGTGTAAAATATAAATATGCCTGTAACAGTTTTTAGTGCGCCTCCAATTTGCTTATTTAAAAAGTAAGGAAGAAATGTTAAATATAAATATAAATGAGAAGACTAATGTTAGTTCGAACACATTAAAAGAGGACGCCTTAAACATTAAACGGGGAACAATTAGAAAGATTTTAAAAAAGCGAGACAAAGGTTTGACGAAAATTTGTTCCACACATAATTTACATGATGATCAAAAGGCATTAAGAACGATCATATGAGCCACACACAATGTGTTTGGCTCATATGATTAAATTCTAAATAATTACCGCAAACAAAAAGCCACCAAAAGTTCCATATAATATCAAAGTAATGATGATAATTAGCTTCTATATAAAGTTCTTTCCACTGGTCAAACTCACAATAACTATTTGGAGGTATTGAAACTTTTGACGAGAAGAAATTGAAGCGTTTTTTGAAAGAGTTCTTCTGAGAAGTTAAAAATAAGACAATCGCTCATCGCGTTTTTAACATAATTAATTAATATATTATGTTTAGTTTTATGACACTCTTAATTCTAAAAACGCCAATATATATATAGGGCTACCTTTTAAGTTTATACAAAGCAATGAAAGAAAAAAAAATTGTTGGTACAAATCATTTTATTGTTTCTCAAAATATTCACCTCTAAGATTTATACACTTTTGCATGCGTTCGAAACAATTTTAAAAACATTTTTTCCACTCAGAAGCTGGTACCTCAAGAACATGATTTTGTAAGGATTCAACATCTTCTTGAGGTGATGAAAATCGCTGTCCACGCATTCTCTTTGGCATTCGGGAACAAAATGAAGTTGTTGGGTGATAAATCAGGTGAATACGGGCAATGAGACATTAATTCGGTATTTTTCTACGTCAAATAATCAATTGTTTAACGTGCTGTGTGAGAGCATGCACTGTCATGATTAAGAATGATGTGAAGTTCTCGGATATTTTTCCTGATTTCATCCCTGACTTCTGGCAAACAAATTTTGTATACCATTCAGCATTAACTATTCTTCGATTCTCAAGAGCAATGGTTGTCCAGTATAACCAAAGAAACATGCGATCAATTTCTTGGCAGTACTTCGCGAATGAACCACTTTGCTGGATTCATTTCACCTTGGAACACCCAAACAGTTCTTTGTTGCTTAGTTTGTATGAATATATCCAGTTTTCGTGTTCTGTTACGATGCTGTATAGGGATTTTGCATGTCCTCGGTCTAATTTTTTTAGCATTTCCTTACGCCAATTAACACGGGCCTGTTTTTGAGTTTAGGTCAAATTATGCGGAATCCATCGGGAACAGATCTTTTTCACAGCTAAATGTTTATGCAAAATCGAATGTTCTGCAGTCTTCGATGTGCCTAAGGATTTTTCTATGTTACGCTGACTCAGAAGCCGATCTCCTTCAATCATGTTGCCCACAGCATCGACGTTTCTTGGAATTACAATCGATTTTGGTCGACCTTCACATAATTCTTCGCTGACGAAAGCACGACCATGACGAAATTCTGCAAATCCATTGTAAACAGTTTTTTCTGATATTGATCCATTACCAAAAGTTGAACGAAGCGATTTGAGGGATTGTTATTGAGTTAGGCCTTTACTAAAATCGTAAAAAAATTATCCAACAAAAACAATCACATGAAATTTCCATTTGTTCACAAAACTGTTTTTTTAAACGCTCACTGTAAACGAAGTACTCGGCTAATTTCTGAGCTGATACTGTTTTAACAATCAAAAATGTTACCTTTACAATAATGGTAATGTCTCATCTCAATAGCTATGTAGTGGTCGTTGTAAAAATTTAAAAGGAGCCCTTCGTATATTTCATGATGTTATTGTGCAGAATAAGGAACGAAAGCTTTACTGAAGGTGGATTGATAGTAACACAAATTAATAATGACATTTATAGCAGTAAGTGTTAGTTTAGAAATGTTTTTCGGAGAATAAGAACGGAATATATACGAAATATTTATTAAAAACGGTGTTCCTATGTATGGTATTATTACTATTACAAATAAATCAAAATTAGTTATGTTAAATTCTTAACATCATTCTTGTTCTAGTTAGTGCAATTCCTATAAACTCGTTTTTATCTCTCTGTCTACCAAATTGATTGCTTAGCCTTGATCATTTAAAATTGCGACTATCTGTGTAATTTTCTGCCTTAGACTGTGATGTCTCATCTATGAGTTGTTCTTTTAAATAGTTTATGGAAAGATGTTCAACATAGTTAAATTCTGGATATTTTAGCCCTTCTTAAGCTTTCAGATCTGCCAATCCATGAAAGGAAAGTATTATCGGAAAAATTCTTTACGGCCAGAATGTTTTGTGACGGAACCCCGTTCTGCTATTAGAATCTTGCCCTGTTATTATATAGTATCACATTTTTAACACCAACCTGTTATTGTTTCCAACTATGTTACCCTATTTATGTTCAATAAACCTCATCAAACCAGAACAGATTGAGGATCTTCATTAGCCTTGAAGTGAACATTTCAATATATCAAAACCTCGTCCTTCGTCCAAACAATTTTAGTAATGGATGTACATAACGGAATGGATGTCTGAAAGAAGGATTTCTTAATTTTACTACAGAGCAAATTTAAAGCTTATGTATAAAGTCCAGTAATAATGACCTGCCAAAATGACATAGGCCTCTCTTCCACTGGGAGAACAAAGAAACAAAATCACACATTTTTACAATTTAATTTTTTTAACAATGTAAAATTTAATATTGAATAATAAAAATAGAAAAAGCTGTAAGTATTATCAAAAGTAGTAAGCGACTATTGTGAAGGCAACGAAGTATAAGATATTTTATGTATTTCATTGTCCATAAGCAGAGTCACGTAAAGATGATCTTTCTTATTTTCCTTGCTAATGGGTAATAATTTTGTGTAATGATGAGGAAAATCTTCAAGTTCTGGAATATCGGCAATCGAATCGAAGAGCTGGAATGTCTGCCAGACTCTCAATAAATTGTGTGACTCTCTTACATAAACCGTCTCTTGATAATTTAAACTAAACCACAACAACTGTTAATTCGGTGCGATATTTTTTTTTATTTTTTTTTTATCGCTCATCTCCTTGCCTCAGTAGGGATTTTGCTCTTTTTCCATATCTCAAAGATATCGGCGAGGATGTCGTCCAAGTGCCAAAACATACATTTTTGTATTTCATGGCACCTTTTAAACAACGCGGTAGTGCATTTCTGCAAACAACTACTACCTATGATCTATTACCTATGATCATGATATGGAGATGTTGGACAATTTCTACGGTACATGTATCTTTGCCAGTCATTGGAGAAATTATTTGATTGAATGGCCAAAGTTGGCTTTTACGTACCTATACCTCAAAACTAAAGTTCATCGTAACATGCCTCGCTTCCTGAAACAACTAAAACAAAATATTCGATAAGATATGGTAGTAACTACGTTAACGGTCCACAGAAGAAAAATGTCCCAAAAAGCTGGCCAAAATGTAAGAAACAAAAGTTTCTATTTAGGGATTTTTAAGTGTTTGAATACTTTTGCCAATTCTTCTGTTATGATTTACGGCCACTCAGGTGTATCTTCCGCTTGCACTTGTCTCATAACTTTCATTTCATTTCGAAGCATCGAGTGCCACGCACCATCTCTCGTGAAGCAGGTCAGATGTCGTCAAGTTTAAACTATTATAGAATGTCCAAAAGTGAACGAATTTTAATTGTGTAAAATGAATTTTGCTCCTGAAGGAGAGTATAATTTCACTGTGTTTCTGAAATTTCATATTTACTTAACGTTAACTGAGTAATTAACTGTTTAATTATCCGGTTTTATAACAAAGTATTCCCAAAAATACTTAAAGAACAAGCAATAAGTTAAAAACTTCATTTAACTCTAACGTGAAATCAACTGGAGGTTATTTATTAGACCATTTTTGCCAAAATATCGAAAAATTGAGAGCTAGGTGTCGCAAGTTTGGTATCTGTATTAAATTTTTTGCGAAAGTGTGCGTGGTCGCCATGGACACGTCAATCTTATATTAATGACGGGTTTTTCTTAAAATGAGGGAAAGGGTTGCAAACTTAAAGAAATTGTTAAAAAATCTGGATAATATTACAAAATTCAACCAATTGTTGGAAAATTCGGAAAATTGTTGGAAAATGTGAAAAATAGTTAAAAAATTCGGGTAAATATTGTAAAATTGGATAAAATGCTTTAAAAATTCTGTAAATTATTCCAAAATGTTAAAATTAGTTAAACAGTTCGGGAAAACGTTGCAAAATGATAAAATTAGGTAAATAATTCGGGAAGTTATTGAAAAATAGTGCACAAATTCGATAAATGTTGCAAAATGGGAAAAATGCTTTAAAAATTCCGTAAATTGTCGCAGAACTATAAAATTAGTTAAACAATTTGGAAAAAAAAAAAAAAAAAGAATTTTAATAAAATGTTATTAAATGAGCAAAATAATTTTAGAATTGTGGAAATTATTGCACAATGTAGCAAATTGTTTAGAAATTCTGGAAGTTGCTGCAAAATAGCAAAAATTCTTTAAAAATTCGCGAAAAAGTTGTAAATTGGAAAAATACTGTAAGAATTCAATACCTTGTTGCAAATTTTTCCAGTTTTATTTAACTATTTATTACCCAAAAATATTGAACTAAAATGTATGTATTTTTTTTTTTACAGAAAATACGTCTGACAAATTAGAAATTTCTTTTACAAAAAAAGATATTTTCCTCCTTGTCAAAAACCAATTACATAAAATAAATATAATTTTTGCGACTATTTGAAAATACCAATCCTCATATTGATGACAGAATTCCGAAATAGATGGCAAAAAGTCCACAGAATTCAAACGCAATTCTTAGCGCAAAATTTGATGATTGGTTTAACGTTTCTAACAAATAAGTATCAAACGGAAAACACGAAACCATCTGCAATAAACACCTCAGGGGTTGGGACGATCCGTTATTTTGGATTCCCATTTTATTTTTTGAAATTTTAACTTCATATGCGTAATCAGCGTTCTCAAAAACCCAGGTATTCAGAGTTTAATAAACATAACTCACGTTTTCCCAAAAACAGGCCGCCATTTTGGAGACACCATTTTGTTTTTTGAAAGTTTGACTTCATATCAGCGGTCCCGAAAACCCCGATATATCGAGCTTTGTTGAAATCAAATAATAGCTTCAAATTTTGGCCAGCTTTTCGGGACAATTTTCTTCTGCGCGGCATGCCGAATTATTATTAAAAATAATTTTTTAAGGATGCTTTCTTTCATTTATCGATTTGCTGTATTATACTCGTGTATTAAAAATAAGCTTTTATATGGGACAGTTTTTACATATCTACATTTAAGTATTTATAGTATTTATTTTTCCGGAAAAAAGGACAAATAACGCAGCCATTTAGAATGAATGAACGAAATATTAAAAGCTAAATTCATAAGCCAATAGACAATGGGCCATCAAGTGTTGAATATTGTATGAGTTTACCGCTAGAAGACGTGATTACCTTAAAATATTTAAACGAATTCAGGTAAATTGGTTTGTTAAAAAGGCATTTCACCTACTACATAAAAAGGTCGTTCTCTTCCAACCACTACATTGTCGATTTACAAAGGATCGGATTTCCTGTAAATAGGAAATAAACACAACTTTTAATGGACTTTTTACTGAAATTTTCTGCCAAATAGGATTAAGTATATTTTATGTCACTGCTTGATTAATGCTGATTTTGCTTTGTCAGTTCGCCTAAAATCCAGCCTAACTGAGATAAAAACAGTGTTTATGTTAAAGAGCTTAGCAATATCTTGTAATAATTTAGAGTTCTTATAAGTAACTACGAGTAGATTTTTTCTTTCGGGTCCGTTTGCACAAAAGAAAGTAGAGAAAACCATGGAGTTTAATAGATATATATATATATATATATATATATATATATATATATATATATATATATATATATATATATATATATATATATATATATATATATATATAACCAAGATTAAGGCACAAGGAGGGATGGATGAATATTTAAAACGTGTCTTTAAGACAAAGAAGAGAACGCTGAAGTCGATGATGCTTAGAAAAGGAGGTAGGCCCTTGCTTTAAAAATCGATGACTAGGGAGAAAAAAATTTTCACAAAAAGGAATCTTTTTATATACTAGAACTTTCAAAGCCGAAACTCAACTTAAAAAGTGAACCTTTTTCATAAAAAGAACTCTTTCATATAATTTAACATAAAAAGAGGACCATTTATTCTAGATTCATAGGAGCTGGAGGAGAAAAGACTATGCCCCCTGATTTCTTCTCGATTATACCACTGGTTAATATGTATAATACTCAACATTTGTCTATATTTTGTGTATGCATGTCTAAGTATAACTAACTCGAGAACCAGTTATTTAATTTTCATGCTGTTTTCGGTCTTATGTAGATACATCATCTGGTCAAGTTTTGCACTATGTCTGATTAAAATGTGTTCGATAACAAACGAGATATTGCAAAAAACATCACATAAATACCTATAAAGCTGTTTTGAAACTGATAAAGAGAGAGGCAGAAAAATATAATTGTTTGGCGATGTCTCCGAAATTATTTTGAAAATTTATGAAGATCTCGCAAATAGTTAATCAAAAATGATAAAAAAGTCGTAGAGAATTACTTGTTTAAAGATTCAATTTTGCTTTCAGTATACGTTTTAAGGGAATTTTGCTTCGAAGTGATTGGTGAAGTCGTGGTCAGCGAGTTGTTTGTAATGAGAAACACACAACCCACATTTTAGAACAGAAAACTATATAGAAGATATGTTGTAAATACAATTATATTATAAAAAAAGTTTCATCATAGAGTGATACGGGATGCAGTCACTTACGACTAATGAATGATAGTCAATCGAATTGTTCACATCTGCAAGAAAAATAGTCACTCTGAATTCAGATAAAATAATATTACCATGGAAAGATAGCTTTCACAGTATTAGTTAAATCTGAAATCTTGGTTCTTGGGAGTGAATCATATCAATTTAGGGTGACTTTCCGACGTTTTGCCTACGATTGCGTGAAACATCTTCAGGGAACTTTACTGTGTGAGATTAAAATACGGAATGAACTCAAAGGAGGATATGTAAGTATACCAGTGTAACGATCGTTTTCAAAACCTTGATTCACCTTTGGCAGATTTATTATAAGTATGTCTTCATATACATATTATGATGTAAGAGGAACATTTTATGAGCAAATTTAAAGAGCAGCTGCTCCTCTATTGCCTGTAGTGGTGAATATTTTGATTAGAGTAGTTAAAGAAAGTGCCTTGAGCCAGCTTTTTTAAAGTAAAAAATTTGAATCATGTTGACGTTTAAATTCTCAATCAGCAACAATCAAATATACAGTTTATAATAGGAACTCAATCACATCGTAGATTTTCAAGATACACTCGCGCAAAGGCGAAGTGACGTATTTGTCACATTTGGTACATAGAAAGTCGGCTATACCAATAAGTACCTAAATGCTAATTCATATCATCCCTCTCAAAAAGTACCTGTTCTTAACTTAGTAGCATTTAGAACTTTATCAATATGTGATGGACATTCTATCTTATAAGAAATAGAAAAACTGAATAGATCTTCAAAAAGTAATGGATCTTTTACTGACAATATTAAACGCCCCTTTAACCGTTGTAAAGACCCTACTACCTGACAAGACAATTTTAACGATCCATTAGTTGATAATGATACTACAAAAAAATTATTAAGAAGATTGGTACAATTTTCAACACTTTTAAGAAAACTGAATAAAACTTAAGATTTTCAAACGATACCCTTCGTCTACAAACACAAGGAATCTATAAAAGTCCCTGTTTATGTGTTACAATGTATGTAGGAGAAACCAGAAGATTAATATCAACTGGAATTAGGGAACACGAAAGATGTATTAGAAAGAAAAAAATCGTACAATCATACCATCATACCATCAATCTAAGAAAAACCGAAATTGTTAGTTCTGCCTTCAATTTCAATAAAGAAAGTTCGGGGAATTAGTCGAAATTGACAAAAAAACTTAACAATTTATAAAGAACAGTCAATAGAGACTCAAGTTGCGGTCTGGATAACAAATGGAAAACGATCATTAAAGATTCTTGAAGATGTCTCGAGCAATCACAGAAGTAACGTCAGACAGTTACTCCAACTTGACATGGTATAATTCCAAAAACCACGAATTGTCATAGTAAAAGTAATATTTAACAAAATTCACTTAACTGATTTTATATGTGACAACTAAAAATTGAATCTTAAAGCCGCTCGTGCATGAGTTAAAAGATCCAAAAAAAAATCATATTCCTATATTTTAAATTTTGTATCTTTTGGGTAGCTGTCTATCCGAGTATGCTACGATATTAACACCCCTCTATCTATTTCTTTCGACTACAGCAAAGTCATTTTCGTTTCTCAGATCTATATTATTATTATATATATATATATATATATATATATATATATATATATATATATATATATATATATATATAAATCGGTTTTATAACGTCTTCCGTCTTCCGATGCCCAATTTCCACTTCTCCGGTTTCTCCATCCCTCCTCCTCCAGATCTCTCTCTAGTACTTCCTTGTTGATTCCTGCTCTCCAGCTTTGGCGTGGTCTTCCTCGCTTTCTTTTTCCATGAGGGTTCCAATTTAAAATCTTTTTAGGTAGTCGGTCTTGTGACATTCTCTGTACATGTCCGTACCATACCAACTGTTGGGTTCTGATTTCGTCCACTATATCGTGCTTTATTTCTAAAGCTCGTCTTATCGTATTGTTTGGTATGCGGTCTTTTCTGGATTTTCCGGCTGCTCGTCTCCAGAAATCCATTTCTGTAGCTTTTAGTATTTTTTCTGTTCTTTCCTTCAGTGGCCACACCTGGGAGCTTTAAGTTATTATACTTTTTATACTTTTCACTATTGAGTTGTAAATTCTCTTCTTATTTTCAATGGTTATGTTTTTGTCCCATAGTATACTATTAAGCATTGCAATCGCTTTTCTTCCTTGGATATTCCTCTCGAATATTGCTTCTTCCAGTGTTCCGTCCCTAGATATTCTCGTTCCCAAATACTTATACCTGGCACAGTGTTTGAAGGTGTGTCCTGGGGCCAGTTTCAAGTCCTGCTGTTGTCCTCCGACGCACATGTACTCGATCTTTTTAATATTGACTTCTAGGCCCCATTTTTCATATTCCACCATAAGTTTTCGTGTCATGTATTCCATATCATCGATGCCCTGAGCGACTACTACCTGGTCGTCTGCGAATGACAGCGTGTACAATGTAGTATCGTCATCCAGTGGTAATCCCATACTGCTGCATTTCCTTTTCCAGTTCTTCAGTGCACTCTCCAAATAGATTTTAAATAGCGTTGGGGATATACAGCAGCCCTGTTTGAGACCCTTTGTGACCTGGAACCCTGTTGTTATACCATATTTGGTTTTCACACTACTTCTTGCGTCTTGGTATAAGGATTTTACGGCTTTAATTATTTCGGTGCTTACATTACTCTGTTGTAGTGTTTCCCACAATCTCATTAGGGGCACGCTGTCGTAGGCCTTTTTTAAATCAACAAACAAGACATGGACTTCCTGATCAAATGTGGTTTTCCTTTCTAGGATTTGTGTCAGTGAGAAGAGATGGTCTATTGTGGATCTTCTTGCTCTAAAGCCTGCCTGTTCTTCAGCTTCTACGTCCGCGTATTCCGTTTTTATTCTATTTTTAAGTATTTTTCCGTATATTCTGCTAATAGATCCTGTAACCGTTATTCCCCTATAGTTATCGTAATTATTTTTGTCTCCTTTCTTATGAATTGTTGATATGTATGATATTTTCCATTCCTCAGGTACTTCTGATGTGTTAATGCATCTTTGGAATAAGTTCCTCAAAGCGCTAAATAACTTTTCAGTTCCGTATTTTACTATCTCTTCTGGGATGTTTCCTGGTCCTGGAGCTCTACCATTTTTTAGCGTTTTACATACGTACTGCATGTCTAACTTCTGATGTTGTTATCCTTATTGGCGATCCTCGTATAACTATATTTGGGTTTCCATGTTGGGTACTTTTGAACTCTGGTCTATCTTCTGTTAGCATATTTGTGAAATATTGGTTCCATTTGTCTGGTGTCATTGGTGAGAACATTTCTCTTTTTCGTTCTGTTCTCATATTTTTAAGAAGTCTCCAGCTTTCTGTGCTTTTTCTTCCTCCTATGTAAATGTTGAGTCTTGAGCATGTCTTTTCCCATTGGTTGTTCTTTTTGTCACTAATCATTTTGCGTACTCCAGCTTGGGATTCTTTGTATTTTACTTTGTCGTTTGTGCTCTTTGAACTTAAGTATTTGTGATAGCTTTTCCGTTTTTCTTCAATTTCGTATTTAATTTCTTCATCCCACCAATATGGTTTTTGGTGTTTTTCCCTTTTTTCTTGGTACCCTAATGCTTCCAGTGCGGCTGCGTGTAGGCATTCCTTTATATACTTATATTCTTCTTCTATATTAACAAATCCCGTCCGTTGTATCTTTTGGTTAAGTCTACTCTTGTATAGATTTCTGATACTTTCATTTTGTAAGCTGTCTGTATTATATCTTATTGTTGTTTCACTTGTTGTGTGCTGTGTACTTGTATCTTCCAGTTTGCTTTCCCCCCTTTCACAAGGTAGTGGTCACTGCCACATGAAGCCCCTCTTTGGACTCTTACATCTAGGAAGTTTAATCTAGATCTCTGTCGTATTATCATGTAGTCGATAATACTTTTTAAATCTCTTGTTGTTTGTCTCCACGTATATTTATGAATATCCCTATGCTGGTAGTGTCCGTTTAATATCGTAAGGTTGTTTTGTTCACATATCTCTATAATTCTTCTTCCGTTGTCGTTAGTAACTTCTTCGCCATATTTTCCTACCACTTTATCGTGTTCTTTCCTTCCTATTCTTCCATTTAGATCCCCCAAAAGTAATATCTCTCTTGATGTTCCAATTTCGCGTATTTCCTCATTTAGTTGTTCAAAAAATGAATCCTTGTTATTAGCCAGATCGTCGTCGTCGACAGCGTATACCCCCAGTAAGGTTGTGTTATTACCTAGTATTTTGAGATTAATCTTTATGATTCTTTCACTAATCGGTTCCCAGGTGGTTATGAATTTCCTCAGTTTTCTGTGTATTAGTATGGATACGCCTTGTTTTGCTCTATCCTCTTTGGGCACTCCACTATAAAAGTGATCATAATGCCCCCAACTTTCGGAGCCTTTTCCTTTCTTCTTTGTTTCCGTCAGTACTGCAATTTCGACTCTAAGATTTTCTAATTCATTTACAACTTCATTTACTTTCCTGGAGAGACCTTGTATGTTCCATGTACCACATATCGTTGTCCTTCTTCTTTGCTGTTTTCGTCTTCGTATATCCGTTCGATTCGGAGGCTTTGGATTAGGTTTTTTAGCAGAGGCTATATTATTATTATCGGGGTATTAAAATGTAGCTGAATAGTTTTTCTTCCGGTTTTCAATGCTTGGAAATCTTGTTTCAGCTATACGAAGAATATTATTATAATCTCTTTTCATTTCCTGTACTGTATTATTCAGACCGCTAAGTATTTCAAGTTTCTATTTCTTATTTATCTTCATTAAATTGAGGTCTCTTTAGGGCCTGAAAACTGGGTAGTATAATCTTGTAAATGATAAATTGCTTATATCACTCTTTGATGACTTAACAGCTACCTGTATTCTTGTCACGATAAAGAGTTTTAGATGGGCAAAATAACATCCAATTCCTATACTTTATTTCACTAAACAACTGACATAATAATAATAAAAAACCCACGAAATCACCTCAATAGTAGGTTGATAATGAAGTCATTCATTTTCTTAAAATATCGAGTAGCGAATTGTAAATAGGTCGACATAAGTTATAAAATTAAATTGAAAGTTAGCAACAAGTACCATTTGGCTAACAACTTTCACACAAAATTCGTATATATCAAAGCATTTATTTAATATGATTTTCATGTAATGCGAGGCAAATCATTTGGGATATAAAATGGGATATTGTCAAAGGGAAAAGTTCGAAAATATAGGTTTATTTTGCTATTTAGTGCCATAATTGGATTATTAAGTGGACACTATCATGCTCTCTCAACTTTATGTGTAGTATACTGGAAATAACTGACTATGTGTACGGATTTTATTAAGCTATTTAATACCTTTATTTATTAATTTCTGGTTTTTGATTATATGTCGTCCTTTGCTAAGCATACAATATTTATTTGTTATAGAATGCAATATTAGTTTCTCTGAGAAAGTCAACTTGTAGGCTAAACTCTTTGCTTCAGACTCTACTGTTGATTTCCAACAAAACACACTGCCCACTATTCCCATAGTGCAGCAAGACACCAAAAAAGCTTCTGGCGCTGATGGAATACCTGCCGTAGTACTTAAAAAATGCGCAAGTGAACTAACTCCAGTTTTCCGTAGACTTTTTAACCTATCCTACAAAAAGATATATTTCCTTCCTGTTGGAAATGCGCTACAGTTCAGCCGATACCCAAAAAAGGCAAAAAAACCTTGCCAAAAAACTACCGACAAGTCGCACTGATTTCAGTAATATTGAAAGTTATGGAAACATCTTCTAAAATATTTTGAAGGAAATAACATTATTAGCGATCATCAATATGGCTTTCATAAGCAAAGATAAGCAGATGATCTTCTAACCTAACTTATATAACACATGTTTGGAATAATGCAATTGAACATTTTGGAGAATCTAGAGCGGTTGCACTTGATATACACAAGGTATTCGACTTTTTGGTCTTGAATCGCTGTAAATTGTACTCGGTGGGAAACACAGTCCTGGGCAAATTATTCAAAAGGGATGAGGTTCTCCATATAAAAGACTGCTTGAAAAGGGTCATACGAGAAGTAACAAGCTGAAGTATTAGCACGACTTGTATTTCTAACATGCACCGCTCTGGGAGGAATTAAGCGGGCTACATCCATCGATCATTTTCCATGCAGCCCCAAAGATAGGAGCAGTATTCCATGGATGGTCAAATATGAGCTTTGCAAAGAAATAACAGTTGTTGTAGAGTGTAAAGCTTTCTGATTCAAAATAATATTCTCAACCTTTGAGAAGCTCTCCTTGCTATACTTGCAACATAATCATGCTATGACATCTTTGCTCCCAAATTAACGCCCAACAAATTGAGTGACGATGTTAAAGGAATGGAGTGCTCCGACATAACTCTGTTAGTTTCAGCAACGTTAACTTTTTTAGAAATAACTGCCGCTTGGGTTTTGGTAGCGTTAAATTCCACTTGGTTAGTGTCACTCCAAGAAAGAATTTTTTCTAGTTCCAACCACTGTGTTTGGCATGACAGATTGTTGGCTATCTAACGCTTTTATAGGACAAAGAAACCAAGGCGATCCGGCAAATATTGGATACTTCGGTTTGGGGAACCGCAACGAAAGAGATACAGTGCGAACAACTTTTCTGCATGAATTTTTTTTCAACAAAAAACCACAAAGGCGGTGGACATGGAAAAGTCAGGATGGTAAAACAAGAAACAAGATCGATTATAGTACTCAATAAGTTTGATACAGGTAGCGACTACCGGCTAGTAAGAGCTGTATTTAAAATAAATCTGATAGTAGAAAGAAAGAACACGATTCAACATAATCACACAAAGTTTCAAACCATGGAGATGCTTAAGAAAAATGAAACACAAATAAAAACCACATTGAAAAATAAACTCCAACTAGTAGATAGTTTAAAAAGCGTGGAAGTAAACCAACTTACAGAAAAAATTATCTTATATCGAATTAACAATTAAGAAAATGCACTACCAACAGCAGAACGTCAAGAAAATCTCTCCCGAAACAATAAGACTCATAAAAGAAAGAAAACCTAAAGAAAGAGGAACACATGAATATAACACATTGAGCAAAGCCATAAAGAAAGAAACAAGGAAAGATGTTAGAAAATACAATACCAACGTAATACTTACCACCTTTGAAAAATCAAAAATATGAAAGTACTGAAATCCAAGATGTCACAAGATAGAACTAAAATAATAAAATTACAAAATAAAACAGGAAAAATGATAACTGACAGAAGGGAAATAACGGATGAAATAAAGGAATTCTACACAAAACTCGATTTCTCGTCTATAGCAAATCCAAATCGGCAGCCAAAAAGTGAATTGGAAACTGGTTTAAAACAGATGAAGAATAAGAAATCTCCAGGTGAAGATAAAATAACATCTGAAATATTGAAAATGGGGGGAAATGAACTTTTTGAAGCGATACGAATATTACTCAACAAATGTAGTGAAGAACAAAAAATACCTATACATTGGCAAAACAGTGAAGTCATACTTTTATTCACGAAAGGCGGTCACGAAAACTTTGAAAAGTATCGCTCCATCAGCTTGTTATCGCATTTGTCCAAGCTTCTTACTAAAATTGTCACAAACCGTATAACAAATAAGTTCGATAACTACCAACCAGTCGAACAGGCGAGCTTTCGCAAGAAATTTGGAACAGATCATATTCAGATGCTCCGCTCCGCCTTTTAATAGAAAAAGTGACCGAATATAATGTTAAGCTGCACCTAACTTTCATCAAATATAAGAAGGCTTTTGACTCTCTGGAATATTGGGCAATTATGCAGTTCTTGCCAGAATAGACTCAAAATATACCGAACTTCTAAAATTCATATATGAAGATGTGATATTAACGGTTAAATTAGATGAAGATCGAAAAACAGAACACATAAAGATCAAGAAAGGTGTTAGGCAGGGCGACATAATGTCACCAAAATTGTTTATCCTGGCCTTGGAGGATATATTTAAAAATCTTCAGTAGGAAGAGAAGGGAATTAAAATCGATGGCATATATTTACATTACTTACGATTCGCAGATGATGTAGTACTGATTAGCAAAGAGCTACAAGAACTCAAAATCATGATAGGACAACTTACTCAAGCTTCACAGAAAGTAGGACACGAGATGAACACCAATTAAACAAAACTTCTAAGCCCACAAAACACAAAAATTAAGATTGGCAGGGAAGAGATTGAGAGAGTGGAAGTGTATATATACTTGGGACATAAGATTAGATTGGATAAGGATAATCAAACAGCGGAAATACCAAGGCGAGTTAGTCTCAGCTAGACTGCATTTCAAAAACTGGGATACATTCTAAAAAACAGACATATCCCCATGACCTTAAAAGGAAAAGTGTACGAGAGCTGAACAGTTCTAGTAAGTACGTATGGGCTGGAAACCATGATCCTTACAAAAAATAGTCTTTGTCGACTCCAATGTTCTCAACAGGCCATGGAAAGACAGATAAAGGGTGTCCCAAAATTCACGCAAGATTTTAATTTTGCGCCATTTGTATGGTAAAGTGTTGCCAACAGCAGTCACGCTGTCGTGGCAGCTGACAGTTCAGGGTTAATAAAAATGGAGCGCTACACGAAAGAACAACGTGTTTTAATTTTTGAGCAATATTTTAAAAATAATGAACGTTTGGCAGCTACAGTTAAGAATTTTCGTACAAAATATGGTCGGAATAGTGATTTAATCTCACCAACTGTGAAGAGATTAATTGAAAAATTCAGGGGAGACTGGACCAATTAGTGACCTTAAACGCTCTGGCCGTCCTTCAACAAGTCGTTCGGCACAAAGCATTTAAGCAGTTCGTGAGAGTGTCGCTAAGACTCCAGGAACATCAATTCGGCACCGTGGTCAAGAATTGTACATTTCGAGAAGCTCTCTACAGCGTATTCTCACGAAAGATTTGCATCATTCATTTTGCTTACAAAATTCAATTGACTCAAGAACTGAAGCCTACTGACCACGTACGACGAAGAGAGTTCGTTGAATGGATTATGGAACAACAACAAGTGGATACTGATTTTTCGAAGAAAAACATCTTCAGCGATGAGGCTGATTTCCATCTTAATGGTTTCGTTAATCGACAAAATTGTCGCATTTGGGGTTCAGACAATCCACACGTGATTGTTGCGAAACAAATGCATCCACAACGTGTCATCATCGGACCATTCTTCTTCGAAAATGCGGTTGGCCAGTCAATAACAGTTAATAGTGATCGGTATCTCGGTATCGCGATATGATAAGCCAGTTTTTTGTGCCTAAATTGCAACATATGAATGTGGACGACATGTGGTTTCAACAAGACGGTGCTACATGCCATACAGCCCGAGAAACAATTCAATTACTGCATGAGTCATTTCCTGATCGTGTAATATCCCGTTTTGGTGATCAGAATTGGCCGCCAGGTCATGCGATTTAACGCCGTTGGACTTTTTTCTTTGGAGTTCTTTATAGTCTAAGGTTTATGCCAACGAGCTCACGACCACCCACGACTTGAAGGAGGAATTTAAGCGCTGTATCAACGAAACTCAGACACATTTATGCAAAACGGCCATGGAAAATTTCGACAAAAGAGTGCGTATGTGCCAACAAAGCCGTGTTGGCACATACGGGCACATGTACCCGATATGTTATTCCATACATAACCCTATACTGTATACTTTATGAATCAATAAAAAAAATACAATTTTTAATTAAAAACCTATGTTTTCTATCAAAATTACTTCTTGCGTGAATTTTGGGACTTCCTTTATTAGGTGTTAGTTTACGAGAACACATTAAGAGCGAGGATATCAGACGGACAACAAGAATTACAGACATCAGGGGAACAGTGGCAATGAGCGGGGCATGTAGCTAGAACGAATGGTGGTAGATGGACAACAAAATTACTTAAATTGAGACCTTGGGAGAGTAGGCGAAGTGTCGGAAGACCAACGACAAGATGGACTGATGATATCAGGTTGATAGCTGGCAGTAGATTTCTCCATCTTGCACAGGATAGAGATAATTGGAAGAAACTTGAAGAGATCTATCTCCTGCAATAGAGAAGCAGTGGCTTATAAAGAAGAAGAAGAATATTGAAGTTTTCTAGATATTTTGGGAGTTGCTAATTCTCGAACATTTTTCATATTATTGAAAGTAGTGCGACTGGTTGGTAGTTGTTTGGAAACGTCTTCTTGCTGAACTTTAGTGCATTACCAATTGGAAGGAAATATTCCTTTTCCTTAGCATATGTTTAAAAGCCTACAGAAAACTGGTATTAGTTCGCTTGCGCATTTTTTAAGTACTAAGGAAGGTATTCCATCTCCGGTAAAAACTTTTATAGTGTTTAACTTCATTAGAATACGTTTAATGATACGCTATCTGAAGACAATACCGGGTGTCTTGACTGCATTACAGGAATAGTGGATGGTATTTTTCCTTAGAAATCAACAATAGAATGTGAAGCAAAGAGTTCAGCCAACAAGTTAGGTGTTGTAAAAGTATTATTTGGCCGTGGGAGCAGTGGTATAGTCAATTTAGCGAAATTGTTACTAATGGCCTTTACGACTGACCAAAAGGACCTGAAATTATTGGGGCAGGCAAGAAGTGTGTTTTGAATTCTTTAATTGTGTGCCTCTTTGGTTTAGTCGGCAATTTCTTTGCATCTGTTCCGAGTACGAAGAAAGATGTTACGACTTAAGGATTTTCACGCCATTGTCAGTAGGCAAGATAATTAGAAGCAACAGCTTCAATGCATTCTCGGTCGTATCAGAGTTTGCCCTTGTAAAGGCACCTATTGCTCACAGTTTCCTGTACGGATTACTTGACCGGAGCTAAATCTCAGTATATGACTGATCGGATCTACTCGAGCAAATCGTAATTTTGGTATAATTAATCTAGTTTTTAATCTTAGATTTGGAGAATTATCGCTCTTAATGATGCTGACACGGTAGCAATTATCATCGTCACCCAACTTTCTAGGCGTTACTCTGATAGCAAATGCGTCTTGATATGACCATGTTGTAAAGATAGCAATGACAGCTTATGAAATGCTCCGAATATTATTTCAATTTTCAGCTTCATTATATTATTTTCTTTTGAAGCTAAATCTAACCGCTTCACCAAAGAAAAAAAAACAGAATATCGTGTTTTAAACTTGCTGTAATCTTCTGAAATAAGTCCTCTAAAAAACATACATATAAATAAACCAAATCTTTTGAGAAAGAAATTTTCAGCACGAAAAGCCTGTAAAACTTTTGGCATAACTCTGATCCTGGTAAATCCACTGTACAGCTCTTTCAGGGGTAATTTTATTATTATATTTAAAAGTATCACCTTTTATTTTATGCTGTTTTTTTTTACCTGAAAAAGGTTTAAAAAATGTAAATTATGGAACTAAAGTCTGAACTTTATTAAGAGTTAATTCTACTTTGTGGGAATGTAGAATTTTGTTTTGGCAAACTAAAGAAGATGGAAAATTCTCTGCTTTTATATTTTTATATACATCGTCTTCTAGCAAAAGTCCTAGAGGAGTAGAGAATACATTTTTTGATAAATATAAACGTCATTTTGGAATAGTCTAAAAGATATGAATTTGGAAGTAAAGCTAGTCTGTCTTTAAGTTCTCCACCTATTTCAAACCAGAAGCCAATCTTGGCAACAGAAAATTGTTATTAGAATACATACGAATTGTACCTGGAGTAAAATTGAAGACCAAAATGCATTTTTAAAAAATACAATCATGCAAGACAATTGTGTACGATTGGACCATTTTTCATCTTTGTTTTTTCCAAAGTATACGTCAACCCAATTTCTTAATCATAATTGCTAACCCTGGGACAAATTAGATGAAAATCAAAGGTTTCGCTAAAAACTCAGTAACTTGACCAAAAAAATTGAATGACTTGAATTCTCCCACAAAGAAACGAGACTTGCTGCTAAATGTTGCTCAAGAAAATAGCAACAAAAAACTGCGCCACTAAAACCATCCAAACTTTCAAGTGGTAATCGGTGTCGGTATATGAGTACTTTTAGACAAATTCACCTACAAAAAGTTAATGAAATGGTGCAGACACTACATCTCATAGTGGCAACACATTGTCATACCTAAATTACCATGTAGGAACAACAGATTTGATAAAAATTTGTAAAATTACCGAAAACATACTAGCAGTTTGTCGTTTTTTTTTTCCTATTTTCATTAATTTATCGATAAAATTTAAATTCCACTAGTTATTTTAATACCCTAGTACCCCTAAATCAAGTATTTTTGTAAAATACAAAAAACTTGCAAAATCATCTATAGAAAATCTTCTAGTTGGAAAGAAAAACATACATATGAAAAAACTAAATCTGTTAAAAAAGAAATGTTAAGCTTGTAAAACTTTTGATAAAACTCTGATCCTGTGTAAATCCCCGGCGTTGCTGTTTCTCGGGATATTCTATTATTATATCTGAAAATATTATCTTTTATTTTATGATATTAATATATTTTATAACTGGAAAAGAAAAAACTAATCTTCCGTCTATATACCAGAGCCAATTAAAATTTTTTTCGTAAGAAAACAAATTATTAATATCAACTACGGAAATTGAACATATTTCAGCACTTATGTACTGTTCCGTCGAACTACCTTGAGATGCACATTATTATATAACAAGCTAGAACCGACAAAGAAGAGAAGAAGATTTAAAGTACTTGTTGTAGTACTAGCGGAAAAGACCTATAAGATACCACAATTTTCTGCTTACTGCAGCAGGAGATACAAATTATTGTATCTTATTCATATCTTGGGTTAGTATTCCGCTAACTACTTTCAGTTTTATTCTTGTTTCTGTCTATTCTTTTTCGACTAAGTCGTAAATACGACGAAAGGTCACAAAATGGTTTGACAAATAAGAGAGCAGTAAATAATGTCTGAAATATGAAATATTTAGTTTTGTAAGTTCATACCGATTTTTTTGTTATATCGCTAGACACTTATAATTGTGCCAACTATCGGTAATTGTGGCTCTGTCCTTGCGAAGAAATCATCTGCCGGCCTGCGTCTTAAACGACCCTCGATAGAGGACACCTTTAATATTGGACTTAAAAATTATTCTACTTTTAATTTTAACAGTATTTTTACATTTTATGGAAACAAAGTAACTAATATTTTATCATATACTAAATGACAAATTTATAAAATAAAAAAATTAAAAAAAAAAATACTGATACTCTACTACTACTTATACCACCCTTATATATACACCACTCCTGTGTATCTCACCGAATACAACTTGAAGCAGTTTAAGATTAACATGAATTATTACTACACGTGCCACTAACGCCGCTCTTCTGATGATTTTAGGATTGCCCAACAGCGTGTATTTTTTTTTAAATTTTTTTGTCAGCATCATCTTTTTTACACATTTTTTAGGGCAAATATTTCATATCCAAATATTCTATTAATATATATATATATATATATATATATATATATATATATATATATATATAATACTTAAAAATTTTCTTGAACCATCAATTAATATTTGTTTTCAATTCTTGGGCTTTGAGTTCGTTTTATGAATTTTTGGTATTTAAAATGAAACTTAAATTGACGTTTCGTCCTTTGGTTTAGAGCATTTTCATTTTTTTTCTTTATTTCTACAAATTATACAAAATATAAAAATATAAAAATAATTTACATTTAGGTACACTAGTACAACACAAATTATTTAACACACACAACCATAAACTATTTACATAAATTCTTATTGCTATCTTTAAAAATTAAAATCACATGGGACCTACCTTGAATCTCACATATTTTATTTACTACTGACATTCTTATCGATGTAGATTTTATTTTGTATTATTGTTCCTTAATTTTTTTTTTGAATATTAAACAGGTAGTCTTTTTGTTAATATATTAAGGATAAGTATACACTTTAAAATATTACCTTATTAAATTTGTATAAATATGGCTAATTCCTTTTATGTCACTTTTATCATTGACTGTAAATTTCTCATTTTTTTTAAATTCCGATCATTTCTTTTATTGCAAGTTTTCCAATATTAATGTCCCTGTTTAAAATCTTTGTTTCATTAAAGTTGAAATCATGTCCAAGTTCCGTTGTGTGTTTATGAAGTGCCGTTGTTGCATTTTTGTATACTTGTGTCCATTGAGTCTGTTTTTTAATAATTGGGTCGTCATACCAATATAATGCATTGGGCAATCTGCACAAGGTACCGAATAAACTACGTTGGATTGGTTCATGGTTGGTACCTGGCTGTATAAGGTAGTGGGAGAAATTTGTTCTGATTTTGTTCTTTAGTTTCCTTTTTTTTTGATTTTTTTATTATAGAATTTGTATGTTCTTGTTTTTATTGTTTGGTTGATGTCTTTTTTTCTAAATCCATTTTGTATTAACACTGACTTCATTTGATTTAGTGCCTTCGGTCTTAAATTTGGTGAGGTCAGCGCTGTTGCCCGGTCTGTTAAACCGACAATAACACTTACCTTTTGTGCCTTTGTGTGATTAGAGTAGAAATTCAAATACCTGCCAGACCACGTTGGTTTAGTATACCATTTAGTGATTATTTTGTTATGTTTTTTAATTAAAGTTGTAACCAGGAAATGTATTTCATTGTTATTTTCGATTTCTGAAGTAAATTGCAACTTTTGATGGAAACTGTTGAAATCGTGCAGGACTTTGTCAGTGTTATCTGAACCTTACTTTAAATACTAATTATTTCCAATATCAAGACAAATTCTATCAACAAATAGAAGGGTGTGCCATGGGCTCTCCTATATCCTCAGTAATAGCTCAATTGGTTATGGAGCATTTAGAAGAAAGTGTTATAAATAATTTAGAGTACAACATACTATTTTTCAAAAGATTTGTGGATGATTCTTTATTGGCAGTTACAACAGATAACACTGATAAAGTCCTGCATGATTTCAACAGGTTCCATTAAAAGTTGCAATTTACTTCAGCTTTTTTTAACTCTTTGTTCAAGTTCTAACCTGCGAGTGCTGATACCTGGACTTGCTTCGACTACTTCAAGAACAGCTTCTTCCAATAGAGGTGTTCGGGCTTGCCTCGGTTTTCCAGTATTGACTTTCAAGTGTTGGAATCGTCCAATTTCTATGCTGGCAAAAGTCTGGCGATTTGGAATTTTCGATTCGGATCTCTCTTGATACACTCCAATACTTTTCCTACAATTACCTTCGCAAAAACCAAGTACTAGCAACATATCAGTCTGTTCATCAAAAGAATATTCCATATTCACAGGGAAAACAAGCAACAACAACAACAACAACAAATTAGCAATCAAAAATAAACCCAAACGTTAAATAATTTAAAATTTATGAAGCTTATTGTCAAAAATCATTTGTGACACTGACATAACATTCTACATTTTCGCCAACTAGATTATTATCGCCTATTAGATTTTAACGGTTGATGTGACAAGAAAATTCTTTTGTAGGTCAGCATCGGAAAAACATTTTTTTTCTCAAGAACTATGCGAGCTAGCCTTTTTTACATGCGACAAAAAATGAAGTAAATAAAAGGACCTTTTTATGAAAAAAAATTCAAAGTCGTCGTTAAAGTTGCAAAACATTTATACTAGAATTTATGTAGGGGTGAGGGTAGTTTTCACCCTTCTCGAAACCCTTTCGGTTTTTTTTTTGTGAAAGTCAAATATCAGAGTGCCTAGCAAAACATGGGCACCCTAGATCTCATTCAAATTGGAATATCGGTTCTTAAAATATCTTAAAAAATGTGTTTATTATTTTTTTACTTTGATGCCCTCTAACAGACAAACGAAGCACTTTTGTATAGAGGTAAATTGTGTCCAATCGATTTATTTTCATTCCAAAAATACGTGGTAGTTCTATGTCCACGGAACAATGGGACACCCGGTATATATATATATATATATATATATATATATATATATATATATATATATATATATATATATATATATATATTATATATACGAGGCTGGTTTGAAAAGTCCGTGCAAAAATAAAAACTACTTATGTGTTTGGGGTAAACCTTTTTTTATTTTTCCACATAGTCTCCTTTTAGGCTTATACACTTCGTCCAACGATGTTCTAGTTTGTTGATCCCTTCCGAATAATAGGATTTGTCCAAGTCTGCAAAATATCCATTAGTGTCTGCAATCACCTCCTCGTTTGAATAAAATCTTTGTCCCTCCAGCCATTTCTTCAAATTGGGGAACAAATAGTAGTCCGAGGGAGCCAAGTCTGGAGAATAGGGGGGATGTGAAACGAGTTGGAATCCTATTTCCATTAATTTTGCGTCCACAACTGCTGAGGTGTGTGCTGGTGCGTCGTCGTGATGGAAAAGGACTTTCTTGTAGGCCAATCGCGGGCGTTTTTCTTGCAGCTCGGTTTTCAAACGGTCCAATAACGATGAATAATATTCACCTGTAATAGTTTTACCTTTTTCCAGATAGTCAATGAGGATTATCTCTTGCGAATCCCAAAAGACAGTCGCCATAACCTTTCCGGCCGAAGGAACGGTCTTCGCCTTTTTTGGTGCAGATTCCCCCTTGATAACCCATTATTTAGATTGTTGTTTGGTCTCAGGAGTATAGTAATGTATCCATGTTTCATCCACAGTGAGGAAACGACATTTAAAGTCCTCCGGATTCTTCTGGAACAGCTGCAAACCATCCTTGCAACACTTACCACGATTCCGTTTTTGGTCAAGCGTGAGCAATCGCGGCACCCACCTTGCGGATAGCTTTCTCATGTCCAAATGTTTATGCAAAATATTATGTACCCGTTCAATCGAGATACCCCACAGCACTAGCATTCTCACGCACCTTAACTCTTCTGTCATCCATCACCATATCATGGATTTGATCAATGATTTCTGGAGTCGTAACCTCCACAGGCCGTCCAGAACGTTCAGCGTCACTTGTGCCCATGTGGCCAGTCCGAAAATTTTGAAACCACTTATAAACTGTTCTAATCGAAGGTGCAGAGTCACCATAATGTTTATCAAGCTTCTCTTTAGTCTCCTGAGGCGTTTTGCCTTTCATAAAGTGATGTTTAATCACCACACGAAAATCTTTTTCGTCCATTTCTTGAAAATCACTCGACTTCCTTGATTCACACGAATGCCAAACACAAAGAAATAGACCAATATGGCTGAAACTTGGTGTGCGTTCATTCAAGAGATGTTACTAACTAAACATGACCTCGATACGCGCCCGCGCCGGTGGTGCCATCTCTCGGACTTTGCACGGACTTTTCAAACCAGCCTCGTATATACATATATATATATATATATATATATATATATATATATATACATATATATATATATATATATATATATATATATATATATATATATATATATATATATATATATATATATATATATATATATATGTATATACATATATATATATATATATATATATATATATATATATATATATATATATATTCTCAATTTAGTGGGGCTGCAGTCTATATTTAAATGTTTATGGCCTTGGGTAGTGATAATTTTTTGTTAATTTACTGGTTTACGGGATTAGCAGAGAGTACCAAGGCCAGCCATTTTGGGCCGTTTTATATTTTTCTGTTTTAATTATAGTGTTATGTAGTTAACAATAGTATATTGGGGAATATCCCTCTGTGCAAATGATTGCTTGTTTTGTTATAGAAAAACCACTTTGGTAAGTCAATCATTTTTCTTTTTTCTCATGCCATCTTTCTTTTTTTTTCTTTTCAACTATATGAATGTACTTAAATAAAAAAAAAGCAATTTTCCACTTAACAATATAAAGAAAAAAGAAAATTTTGTCTTTCCAGATGTCCTGAAGAAGAAATAGATATAATATCGAAAGCTCGACTAACAAAAAAAGATTGTTTCACTACCCAAGGCCATAAATATTTAAATATAGACTGCAGCCCCACTAAATTGAGAATATATTTTTCTTAACTAATCAGTCGCGACTACTCCTGTCTTTATATATATATATATATATATATATATATATATATATATATATATATATATATATATATATATATGTATGTATATATCATGATTAAGGAGAATACCTGCGATGCGCTATACCGATGATTTGAAGAAGACTGCAGGATTGAGGTGGCAAACAACGGCTCTAAACCGATGTGTTTGACAACAGATGAAAAAGGCCTATATCCAATCCATCCATCAACGCGACGTGTAGTTCTAGCATGCACCGCTATGGGAA
The DNA here is from genome assembly GCA_019049505.1 of Pachyrhynchus sulphureomaculatus. Classification (NCBI taxonomy): domain Eukaryota; kingdom Metazoa; phylum Arthropoda; class Insecta; order Coleoptera; family Curculionidae; genus Pachyrhynchus; species Pachyrhynchus sulphureomaculatus. The sequence goes on along the minus strand of CM032446.1, from coordinate 81,205,778 downwards.
GAATTGAGCGGGCTACATCCATCAAACACGTGCCATTAAAATAATTCTAGAATAGATTCAAGTCGCCAAATGTTTTTCGATGCAACGAATCAAATTTACTGGCCGGATGTCCAATCAGGCGGACAGCTCTCTTCTGAATAGAATCCAACAATGCAGTGTATGTTTGGGAGCAAAGCCCCAAACATGGGGAGCAGAATTTTATCGTTGGCCGAATTTGATCTTTGTACAGAATTAACAGTTTTTGTGGACTGTAAAGCTTTCTAGTCCGAAATAATATTCCCAGCTCTTGAAAGGCTCTCTTTGCTATTCTTGTAACATGTTCATGTTCTCTCATTGCTCCCAAAATATCGCCCAACAAATTAAGTGACAATGCTAGAGAAATGGAGTGCCTCGACATAACTATGTTTTTTAGAAAAAGCTGCCGCTTGGGTTTTTATAGCGTTAAATTCTACTTCGTTACTGTCACTCCAAGATAGAATTTTTTCCAGGTCTTTGTTAAGTTGAACGACCTACTGCTCTCTGTGGATATTTGCATGAGTAGTTGATGTTCGAGCATTCACAGCGAATGATAAGATAAGCGTACTGCTAAGCTGTAGGTTGTATTCCTGGTCTTTTCCAGTAGATGGTTACTGTAAATGAGAATGATAATAGGAGATAGTATTGAGCCCTGGGTCACACCAGTGATAATAGTGAAGGTGTTAGAAAAAAACTCGTCGATTGCCACTCGTAAAAAATGCTTTTTGAGGAAACTTGAGGGCCATAAACAGAACTTTTCAGGCATATTAGAAGAGCGTAGCTTAGAAAATAATCTATCGTGCCAAACACGGTTGAATGCCTTGAATCGGATGGCTCTAGATTCTCCACAGTCTTCAATTGAGTTGTTTCAAACATGTGTTATAAAAGTTAGAAGTTGATCTCTGTTTATGAAAGCCGTATTGATGGTTGCTAATAAGATTAAATCCTTCAAGATATTTTAGAAGATGCTAATTGATAGTCTTTTCCACGATATTACTGAAAGCAGTGCGACTGGTCGGTAGTTGTTTGGCAAGGTCTTCTTGCCTTTTTTGGGTATCGGCTTAACTGTGGCACATTTCCAGCAGGAAGGAACTTTTCCCTTTCTGTAGGGTAGGTTCAAAAGTCTATAGAAAACTGGTGTTAGTGCTCTCGCGCAGTTTTTGAGCAGTATGCAGCGCAAGTGTTTAAAAACCCACTAATATTTTCTAGTAGTTTAGTCTTCAGTACTCAAAGAAGCCTAGTTCCCTGCACTGGATCTGAACTCATAAGCCAGTATTTTTAATTTTTAAAAATTGAAAGTAAATATGGCAACAAATTATAAATTTTAACAAGTATAATATTTAAACAAAGGTAAGTGAAAATGCCATTTTAAAATGTGTAATTCCATGTTTTTTTCTTTAATGTTAATCTGTCTGCATTTCGTCATAAAAGTCATGCTCTTGATGAAAGGTCCTCGTGATTGTTACGGTAAGGGCGGTATATCCGAGAACCGACCTAAATGGATAAATTTTCGACGGCGTATTTTTGGTAGAGATCCATCCACTTACAAAATAGATAGAACTACCAAATAAAATGCAGATCAGATATTGGGTTGGTAGGGTCGTGCGCCGTCATTAAGGAGGGTACTTAGCTACAATGCCAGGAAGACTTGTATATGTAATATGGTTGTCCGTAGCTATCGAGAGGTCAAGAAAAAGGCAACTGGAAAGATCGGGTAAGAGACTTTAAAAGTGTATTTGTTTGAAGTTGATAGCAAAATTCTCTCATTGTAGATGCAAATACATGCTAGGGTGCGCCCAAAAAAAAAAGAGATTTCTTATACATTTTACTGGATTTTGCTACTTGTTTTAAATTACTTTTAAGGGTTCACCTATTTTAGGCAGAAAACTTCTGCTATACAATAGCAGTCATAAAATGTAAATGAGGGTTCATCGGTAGCATAGCCGTCAAGTGTAACCTGCTTTTAATGTTTAATAAATAAAATTATCTAAAAAATAAAGTTATATAAATATAAGATTTATTACCAAAAATTTTTTAATGTATAGATTTATGTATATATACAAATTCACAATTCATGATATATAAATACTTTAATTACTCTCAAAAACAATCATCATCTTCAAAATCTGAAGACTTGACTTCTCTTAAATTGATAATTAAGGGTTCTATTTCCACAGTTTCTTCGATATATTCGTCAAGTTTCCAGATTTTATTTTTTTCCTCTATAACATGTCGAATGGCATTTTGCCAATTATCCTCTTTGATCTTCCCTATTTTGCGAGTAATAATTGCATTACGTCTTGAAGTTTGACCTGGTGCTTTCTCTTGCAATGAAACCTTTCACAAATTATATATTACGTTCTTTATCATCTCATCGACTGCGTATTTCTTAAACTGTGCCTTATTTTGTTTTGCAATTTTTGTCTCTTATCCATTAAATCGAATAATCGAGAATGGTATGGGACATTGTCTAATACTGTAACTGATTCTGCTGGTATCCATTCAAACATTTGTTGGAAGTACTCCTCAAAAACATCGGCCGTCATCTCCTCATGGTAATCTTTAGTTGACTTTGATTCGAATATGTGTGGTGTGACGTCGTCATGATCGAAGACAACGCCTTTTCTTTTGATCAATTCAAGCCATTTTCCCTCAACTGCTCGCTGCGTTCTAATTAATTATTACAGTAAAAATAAGAATCAATTATTTGGCAAGGTTGTAGCATCTCATGATATATTATTCCCTTCAAATCCCACCAGACACAAAGTATCACCTTTCTTGGTATTAATGATGACTTTGCCATAGTTTTAACATACTACTCTTCGATCATGATCTTTTTCGCATGTTATTGGCGTACGTGATCTATTTTTCATCGTCAGTAACGGGACGTTTCAAAATCACTTAAATGTTTATCATTTTAATCATGTGGCAGACGTAACGTTGACCTTTTTTTGTGTCTAGCTTTTTCCAAACTGTTTGGTAATATATGTTTGGTTTCGTAGTGATATAATGGTTGCTAACATACTGGTATTTTTTTTCCTTTTAACAAGATTTCATCAACTTTTTTACTGATTAGCTAACCAGAGTTAGGAGCATCTTTGACATTGAAATATCCAAAATAAAAGCGAGCGAACCATCTTGTGGTTGTTGTTTTTAATATTTTGAGTATATTGAGCTTAAATAGCATATGTTTCTTAAATAGCCCGTCCATCATTTTTTCTCTCAAAATTTTTCAGAAATTTAACTCATTTTTGAGATGTATTAACTTTGAAGAGAATCAATAAATATTACAATTTTTTTTATTTACTCTCTGCCATATTTTGATACAGAATATAATTTTTTCTGTAGTAACTACTGTAGATTTAATGGTTTAAATTGGTTTACTTTCCTTGCTAAACAGAAATTTTTATTCGTAAAAAAAAATCACTTTCTGAGATATTTACATTTTTTCATGTTGTGAGGTCCTTAGATCACGAGAATATTAGTCTCTTATTTTCATCAGTCTAATTAATATTTTTTCTAATTGTAATGCAAATGTTTCTTTTAAACTTCAGAAAGTCTACATATTCATATTATAACTTGTAATATATGACTGTATTTTAAAAAGGAATATAAACTGAAAAATAAAATATCAACACACCTATCTAAAATTCACACGAAGTGAAACCAAAATGCTTATTTCCCAAAACTAAAATAACTCAAACAAACGTTGTAGATTTAGAAAAATCAGAGTTTCGACAAATGTGAAATAAACAAAGGATTTAAAGGCTTTTTTTCCAAGATTGCGTACCAAAAAGGCTTTGTCTGCATAATAAATATGAAGTTGAGGATCGATAAGCAAGTTTTTTCTATGACAGCTAAGCTATGTATGAAAAATAGTTTCATAAACAAGTTAAAAAATTAAAAATTTAAAAAAATTCGGATAGTAAGGATAATTTACACATTTATACAAATGTACTAATTACTACTACTACTCATTAGTTTAAACATAGAAGTTATTTTTATAATTCTAACATTTTTATATTGTAGAAAAGTATAATAAATTATATTTGAGGCTGGTGAAAGTCGAAATTTTAAAAGCATACCTGCCCTCTACCGAAAGCAGTGCAAACTCCGGCCAAGATCATATGCGCAAAGGCGCATAGGCAGTTATCATTATTAAAAGATTGCATTATTTTTATTTTATCTTCTTAGTTTGTCGAACTATCTCAGGACACAACTTTGTCCAATTTGGTAGGTATATTAATTAATATTTATGCACTGGGGATATACACCGAGTCATATACTACATTGAGTGAAAAGTTCCGAGACTCTTCGAGAGATGGTAGTACAAACAAAAAAAAGTAATTTCCAGGTAGTGTCAACTCTCAGAAGATTCGTGTAAAACTCATGATATTTTGTCTATTAGTTTGCGAGTTACAGCTGTTTGAGAAATGTGACGTTACTTTTGATTTTTGTGAAACGATGGAACGAAAAGAATTTGATGTGTTTATTAAACATTACTTTTGATAGAAAAATACAGCCAGAGTCCAAGAATCGGTTGAGAAGTATTATATATTAATTTTTGGATGCGCACGGAATAATACTGATTGACTATCTTGAAAAGGGGCGGAGACTATTCTGTTGGTTTATTTGACCGCTTAGATGGGAAAATCAAAAAAAAAACAAGCCGCATTTAGCGAAGAAAAAAGTGATATTTCACCAAGCTCACAACTCCATAAAATCAATAGTAAAATTGGACCGATTGGGCTATAAATTGCTAACTCATTCGCCGTATTCGCCAGATCTGACCCCTAGCGATTATTACCTCTTTTCAAATTTGAAAAGGTGGTTATAGGGAAAGAGATTTGGCTCAAATGAAGAGGTCGAATGGGAAACTTAGGCTTACTTTAGAAAGTTTGACAAATCGTACTGTATGAAAGGTATTCAAATGTTGGAAGATCACTAAAATAAGTGTGTCGCTCTGGAAATGAAATGTGTTGAAGAATAAATGATGCAATTGTTTCCACTGACGGGTTTTTGATAGAGGGCCGGTGTACTTCTAATTTTCTGCTGTAACCAATCAGAGATAGCATTTGTTGTATTTTACTGCGATATTGCATTGATATAGCAATAATTACTTCCAGTTTTGTTCTCTTTTCTGTCGATCCTAGTTTGGTAAATGAATCCTAATACAACGAAACTCGTCATAAGATGATTCATCAGATGAAAGAAGTATTAAGTAATTGCCGAAATTTCTACCCGTTAATAATATTATTTTTATTATTTCCTTACCACGCAGTGTAGAATTATACAAAATATAATTTATCACTGGATGTAAAGTGGCCGTTTTAATAAATCAAACGTTCTCATATCACTTTGACATACTTTCTTGCAACTGACTCAAATATTGCGCTATAGTCACACAATCAACGAATTAGAAACAAACTTCTCGCTTTTCCCAACAATTCCAGGTCCTTTTGGGCAGTCGCTAAGGCAGTTAGTCAAAATTTCACCAAATCCACCATACCACCCCTCACACGGCCAGATAATTCCATTGCAACCACACCTGTTGAGAGAGCGACCTCGTTGGCTGAACTCTTTGCTTCACATTGTACTGTCGATTTCCAAGGAAAAAACACCACCTACTATTCCCATATTACAGTTAAAGATGCCCAATTTTGTCTTCAGACAGCGTATTATAAAGCGTATGTTAATGAAGCTAGACACCAAAAAGGCTTCTGGCGCTGACGAAATACCTGCCATAGTTCTCAAAAACTGTGCAAGGGAACTAACACCAGTTTTCTATAGACTTTTCAACCTATCCTACAGAAGGGGAATATTTCCGTCTTGCTGGAAATGTGCCACGGTTCAGCCGATATCTAAAAAAGGCAAGAAGGCCTTGCCAAATAACTACCGACCAGTCGCACTGCTTTCAATAATATCGAAGGTCATAGAAAAGGCTATCAGCCAGCATCTTCTAAAACATCTTGAACGATTCAATATTATTAGCGATCACCAATATGGCTTTCGTAAACATAGATCAACAGGAGATCTTCTGACTTATGTAACACATGTTTGGAACAACGCAATTGAACACTTTGGAGAATCTCGAGCGGTTGCTCTTGACATATCCAAGGCATCCGACCGTGTTTGGCACGATGGACTGTTGGCTATGCTACGGTCTTGTGGTATGTCTGAAAAGTTTCCTCAGAGAGCGTTCTTTACGAGTCGCGGTCGATTGATTTCTTTCTAACACCTTCACAATCAACGCCGGTGTGCCCCAGGGCTCCATACTGTCTCCTACTCTCTTTCTCATTTACATTAACCATCTGCTGGAAAAGACCGGAAATCCAATCCACAGCTTTGCAGATGACAGTACGCTTATCTCTTCATTCACTTTGAACGCTCGGACATCGGCTGTTCAGGTGAATATCCGCAGACAGCAGGAGGTCGTTTAACTTAACAAAAACCTAGAAGAAATTCTATCTTGGGGTGACAGTAACCAAGTGGAATTTAACGCTACAAAAACCCAGGCGACAGTTTTTTCTAAAAGAGTTAACGTTGCTGAATCCGGGGAGCAAATATGTCCTGGCATGAACATCTTGCAGGCATACCAAGGAGAGCTTCTCAAAAGTTGGGAATATTATTTCGAACCAGAAAGCTTTACACCCCACAACAACTGTTAATTCTTTACAAAGCTCAAATTCGACCAGCTATGGAATACTGCTCCCACGTTTGGGACTCCGCTCCCAAACATACACTGCATTTGTTCGATTCTGTTCAGAGAAGAGCGGTTCGTCTGATTGGAGACCCGAATTGACCGGCGGCCTTGATTGGCTGGATCATCGAAGAACGGTTGGCGACTTGAGTCTGTTCTACAAGTATTTTCATGGAAAGTGTTCGAAGGATGTAGCCCGCTTAATTCCTACCAAAGCGGTGCATGTTAGAAATACACGTCACGCTGGTGCTTCACATCCGTATAAGGTTCAGCTTGTTACTCCGCGTACAACGCTTTTCAAGCAGTCTTTTATGTGAAGAACCTCATCCCTTTTGAATAATTTGCCCAGGACTGTGTTTCCCACCGAGTACAATTTACAACGATTCAAGACCAACGTGAATCGCTTTTTCCGCACACATACCGCTTCTGGAACGCTTTAGGGACTTCCCTGCAGCACGTGTGCTAGACCCATATAAAAAAAATATATGTATATATATATATATATATATATATATATATATATATATATATATATATATATATATACTTATATATATTTACACAAATACTAACAGAAGAAACCGAAATTAACATAACATTACAACTTAAAAACCAGCTAATAAAACACTACGTGCTCTTATAGAACAATCAGATAACAAAGTATTTATTAAATTGTCGTGAGCGCCATATTATCCTGTCAACAAATAATGGTGAACTATTTTAAATAAATAAATATAAATTATTTTTTAGTATAAGAAATTCCTTTTATTATTCTCTAATTTACAGTGTTTATGCTCGAAGAATTAATATAAATTATGCCATAGATTTAAACATTTCTTAATTACTCAACTACTTAAAAATTGTACATCTTTTTCATGTTACGCCATTTATTGTGGAAAAACTTAAAATTTAGTTCAGTTAATCGCACATCATAGATTGAGCGTTATTTGATTTTTTTTTTTTTTTTTTGCGACAAGCATGCTTATACATTCTCTTAAAACTGACATAAATTCTGAACTTCGATTACACAGGTATACAAAAAAAATTATTCTCAGTCTTTTAAGTGAGACACGGGTTTTCTTATATTTTTATGCTGGATAAAAAAAACATTCACCTTGAAGTTTTTTTCAGAAAACATACTTAAAGTTGTCAGAAAACTATTAAATTGAAAAAAATTAATTTTAATAAATAATGTAAAACTGCATAATCATTAAAATTATGAAAGAAAATTATTATTTCGGACATCTTCAAATGTTCTGAATCTACATTTAACATAAAAACTTAAAAATGTTTTAGTGTTCATGTTTAACAAAAAACACACATACACCAACTTTAATTAAGTCACGTAGCATAATGCCGTTTAAAATAAATATATGCAACTGCTAAATTAAAAAATTGTTTTTAATTTTGAACAAAACTATTATTTCGAGTGTTTTTTGAAGTTCTTAATTTTGATTTGACATCAAAAAATAAAGTTTTATGTTCACTTTCAACAAAAAAATCGCTTTTAATACTTACAAGGGTGCTATGTGGTTGGTAAAACGCTTTTTTTAAGTAAATAAATGCAATGAAATAATAGTTTTGTTTAATATTAATAAGAATTAAAAACAATTTTTTAATTTAACGGTTACTCATATTTATTTTCAACAGCATTTTGTTACGTAACATTTTAAACAGCATTTTGCTACGTACGTGTTAAAGGTGGTATATGTGTGTTTTTTGTTAAACATGAACACTAAAACCTAATATTTTTAAGTTTTTTATGATAAACTAGCCGTGCCCGCGGCTCCGCTCGCGTGGACTTGATTCACTACTATCGTCACTGCTTGTTCCTCATGTTACCTAACGTAATAAAATATCTGCCATTATTTCCCCTTATCTTCCATTATTTTTCCTTATCTCCCATTATCTCTTCATAATTTCCATTATCTAGGCTTATCTTTGCTCATCTCCCATTTTTTCTCCTTATCTCTCATTATTTCTCCTTGTCTCCCATCTTCTCACCTTATTTCCCCATTATCTAGGCTCATCTCGACTTATCTCGCAATATTTCTTCTTACCTCCCATTATTTCTCCTTATCTCCCGTTATCTCACCATAACTCCCATTATCTAGACTTATCTCTGCTTATCTCCCATTATTTCTCCTTATCTCCCATTATTTATACTTATCTCCCATTACCTCATCTTATCTCCCATTATCTAGGCTTATATCGAATTATATAAATTTATGAAAACACGTAAATCGGATAAGTGGTTCTCAAGTGATGAGTGCACTGACGGACAGACAGACAGACAGAGAGACGCTGCATTTTATCTATATTATATTCTTTGCAAAATGATATTGTTTCATATTTATTGGTTTAGGCAGGGTATTGCAAGAGAACGCGCTAACGGTAACCTTTTTTCCGACTTGATTCACTATTATCGTCACTGCTTATTCTTTATATTACCTAACGCAATAAAAAAATATATCCTATAACTTGGCCAGAGAACATATGTATGTTTAAAAAAAAGCAGGTAACGCACTAACAGACAGATAGACAGAGAGACATTGCATTATATATATATATATATATATATATATATATATATATATATATATATATATATATATATATATATTATAGATAGATAACCTGGCCAGAGAACAAATGTATGTTTTAAAAAAAAGCATGTAAATCGGATAAGTGATTCTCCAGTGATAAGCTCACTAATGGACAGACAGGTAGAGAGACAGGCAGACAGACAGACAGAGAGACGTTGCATTTTATATATATTATAGATAAAAGATTATAGATAACCTGGCCAGAGAACATATGTATGTTTTAAAAAAAAGTACGTAAATCGGATAAGTGATTCTCCAGTGATAAGCGCACTAACGGACAGACAGATAGACAGACGGACAGACAGAGATACGTTGCATTTTATATATATTATAGATGTAATAAAATATATATCTATAACCTGGTCAGAGAACATATGTATGAATTTAAAAAATCACGTAAATCGGATAAGTGGTTCTCGAGGGATAAGCGCACTAACGGACAGACAGAGAGACACTGCATTTTATATATATTATAGATATAGATTATTATTATTATTATATAACCTGGCCAAAGAATATATGTATGAATTTAAAAAAAGACACGTACCTCGGATAAGTGGTTCTCGCGTGATAAACGCACTAATGGACAGACAGACAGACAGACATTGCATTTTATACGTATTATAGATTATAGATTATAGATATTCTCTGCTACATAATATTATTCCATGTTTAATGGTTTAGGCTGTGTATTGCAAGGTAACGCGCGCAAACTTTTTTCCGACTTTATTCACTAATATCGTCACTGCTCATTCCTTATGTTACCTATCGTAATAAAATATAGCTTAAAACCTGACCAGAGAACATATGTATGTTTTAAAAAAAAATTACGTAAATCGGATAAGTGGTTCTTCAGTGATAAGCGCACTAACGGACAGACAGACAGAGAGACGTTGCATTTTATATATATTATAGATGTAGATACAGAATATTTAAAGAAGTCCGAAAAAAAAAGTAGGTTTATTCCATAATTTTTACGATTATACAGTTTTACATTATTTATCAAAATTTATTTTTTTCAAAGAGTTAATTGATTGGTCAGTTACTTTGTGACAGTACATTTTAACAATAAAACTACTTATTTTTATATCACCATATAAACATAAAAAACCAAAAATCTGTTTTAGTCTTAATTAAGCGTTTGACAATGAGGTTGTACTACGAAATCGCGATAGCGCAATTGTAAAATCTTTACAAATATATTTAGTGACAGTTAACAAAGTAATTAAGTAGTTTTATTGTTAAAATATAACTGACCAATCAATTAACTCTTTAAAAGAAGCAAGTACTGCAGACCAGTCCAAACTCTACTTTAAATTAAGACTCAAACACCGTATATCAGTTCAACCAAGAATGTCTAAGAAATAACGTCTTCCCAAAATACACACACGTAAAATGTAACTATCATCAACCATGGCCCGGAAAGCTATCCATTCCTGCTAGATCACATGGCTGAAGGAAGAAGCTAAGAAATGGTTTCGCCACAGAGACAATCTCTTACTCCTTATCAAGGTATTGCACTCTGAATTAGCTTATAAACTCTACCCAATAGAATTCGATATCTTTGATGATAATACTTGATTAAAAATTAGCCAAATTATTCACAAAATTTATTTAACTCAATCAAAAAAACTTAAAAAAACTAATAGAGAATAAAAAATATACCGAAACTTCAGACAATACCCAACAAAAAACCTTCTATAATAGATTTATCAATATCTCTAATACGAATTTCACAGAAAGTGAGAAAAAACTGCTTGAAAAAGGGCCAAAATATAACCCTAACTTTAATATAAAAAAATACTACCGAAACACTAATATCCGAAATTGAATGAGCCACAAAAAACATAGGTGACCCAAATTTTAAAAAAGAAAAAATAAAACATATAATGATAAACACAAAAAACACTATTTGCAATAACAAAGAACAACTAACGATAGCGTCCATTCAGTCTAAAATAAAAGAGAATAACTTAATAATAACAAAAGTAGACAAAGGCAACTCCATCATAGCTCTTGATAAAAACCATTATATTCAAAAAGTAAATGATTTTTTGGAAAAAGAAAATCCAATAAAACTAAAAAAAGATCCAACGGATAAAATTCAAAAACAACTCAAGACCCTGCTAAATGAAACCCTGAGCATTGTGGATGAAAGAGAAAAGTTTAAAATAATAAACCAAAATTCTACCTCACCAAAACTTTACGGCCTAATAAAAATACATAAAGAAAATTCGCCAATAGGACCAGTAGAATCGTACAGCAACACTCCCTTAAAAAATCTAGCAACACATCTCAACACCATCTTTAAAGAAATTACACAATTCAATCCAAAATACAACAGAAAAAACTCTATAGACCTCACAAATAAACTTAAAAATATCTCCATCCCATATAACGCCCTTCTAGTTTCATTCGATGTAACAAATATGTTCTCCAATATCCCAAAAAAAGATTGTTTAGAAATTATAAAAACTATGTTACAAAAAAACAACATCAATATAACAATACAACAAGATATATTGAAACTGTTCGAATTTTGTATAACCGGAAATTATTTTCAGTTCAATAATCAATTTTTCAAACAAAGAGGTGGTCTTGCCATGGGGTCTCCACTTAGTCCTTTGCTAACCGAAATTTTTATGTCAGAATTGGAAAATAGTTTTCTAAAAACTCAACACGCGAAAAATATTCTTTTTTGGTTTAGATATGTGGACGACATCTTAGTATGTTTCCTTGGAAATGATATTCAACTAAATTCCACTTTAAATCACCTAAATAATTTACCTACCCCAACATAAAATTCACACTGGAAAAGAAAACAGATAATAAAATAAATTTCTTAGATGTTACAATTTTGAAGAAAGGAAATAGACTAGAATTCGATACCTCATCATCCCAGCTGACCCAATATACCCTAATTCTCATAGACTGGCAACCTATAGATCTATGATCCATAGAGCCTTCAATATCCCTCTTAGTAAAAATAATTTAAAAAAAGAACTGGACACAATCAAAAATATAGCACTCAATAACGGCTTCCAACCTAAAATAATTAATACTCTAATAAGCCGTAAACGAAAACAAATCACTTTCAGCTTAATCTACCCCGTAAAAGAATACCGAGAAAAGAAAACATTCATACCTCTGACATATTTTGGTCCCATCTCGGATAAAATATCCCAAGTTCTTACGACCGAAAAAAAAACAAGAATAGCTTTAAAACCCGCTCAAAAATTATCCAATATATTTTTCAATGCCAAAGATAAAACTAATAAATACAATAAATCAGGAGTTTATAAACTTAATCATCAAGAGTGCAATAGCTGCTACGTAGGCCAAACGGGACGGAATTTCAAAACAAGATTCGCAGAACACAATGCCTCTTATAGGCTAAAAAATGAAAAATCACACTTTGCTAAACATTTCTTAGAAACAGGCCATATTTTTCCCAATATCAATTGTTTACAAATACTCCATATGGCGCCTAAAGCGTCAAAACTCAATTTCTTAGAATCCATAGAAATTTACAGACATTCGAAGGACCATAATATAAATTTACTGAATAGTCAATTAGACGTAGCAAATTCTGTTCTGTTCCAACTGTTTTAACATATAATAGACCCACATCTGTCCATCATCTAAACATAAAATACCAAAAAATCTGTTTTAGTCTTAGTTAAGCGTTTGACAATGTAGTTGTACTGCGAAATCGCGAAAGCGCAATTGTAAAATCTTTACAAATATATTTAGTGACAATTAACAAAGTAATTAAGTAGTTTTATTGTATTTTTTCAGTTTAATAGTTTTCTGGCAATTTTAAGTGTAATTTCTGAAAAAAACCTCATGGTGGATGTCTTTTTTTATGATTCAGCATAAAAAATACTCAAGAAAACACGTGTCTCACTTAAAAGGCAGAGAATTTTTTTTTGTATAGCTGTGTTATTCAAGGAAGAGAAAAAATCGTTTTTCGTGGACGTTAGTCCATCATTTGTGTGTCTCAAGTGTTCTAGATATAACTAGTTCTTTAATTATACTGAAGAAGCCTATTCTGAATATAACTCTTGAAATTGAATAATAACATTAAAATCTGTTAAATCGGTTTCAGTAGCGAAGAGGGTTGGAAGCCTGCCAAGTAATCTGAAGGTCGCTGTTTCGAATTTGGCACTAGAGGCTGGGTATCGTGATGACCCAGAAAATCATATATACAATCTCGTGCAAGGCAAATAAAATGGAAAAAAGGAAATTAAATAATTTAGATAAAATAAGGGTTTATCTGTCGTCATGCAAGTCATGTTCTGATGAATAGGCTGTATAAAATAGCCAATCTTTTATTCTTGAGTCTACCCGTTCCTTTGTAGTATTTATTTTTTACAATATGTTTATTTTGCATCAATCTACAGGGTGTTGCTAAAATAGTATGGAAGTTTAGTAATAATATGGCTTCTATCACTTTTAGAGTAAGGCTTGGTATTGGTATCAGGAAAATCTTTTGGTTTAGAGTTTCCTTATATTTTCTATATTACGTAATTAGGCTTAATATTTCTTTTTGTAGTTCACTGCTGGGTCGGTTGGTCTGTCTGTATATGCACATTTTGCCTTGTCTAGTTTCCTATTGCTGCTCGACTTACAATGGCACTGAAGGACATGGCCACGTATTCCCTGAATAGCTCTAAGTCGATCTCCCCGCTAGTCAATTTTCAAGAGATTATTTTGTCTCCTTTTTTTTCTTTTTTCTTGATGCCATACCACAAAACGAAGTTTTCTCTGTAATTTTGAGCAAGAACCCCTCATTGGATAAGTTTCTGTTTATGTTTCACTTCAACTCACTCTGAAATTTCTAGTAAAAAGACCATTTCTTTTTTAGAAAAAGTGGAACGACACCTCTTGCAGCAACGTTTTCTTCCAAGTTATCGTTGACACACACACATACACACATATATATATATATATATATATATATATATATATATATATATATATATATATATGTATATATATATATATATATATATATATATATATATATATATATATATATATATATATATATATATATATATATATATATATATATATATATATATATATATATGTATATATATATATATATATATATATATATATATATATATATATATATATATATACATATATATATATATATATATATATATATATATATATATATATATATATATATACATATATATATATATATATATATATATATATATATATATATATATATATATATATATATACATATATATATATATATATATATATATATATATATATATATATATATATATATATACATATATATATATATATATATATATATATATATATATATATATATATATATATATATATATATTAGCTATTAGCTATTAGCTATTAGCCGTTTATTAGCCATCATTAGCCACTTCTGGTCCACTCTAAGACATAGACTTGTCCCAAGCTCGTCCACTCGTTCCTGTTCTGAGCTCTCCGATACCAATATTTTGCCCATCTCGTTGGCGACCTTCCTCGTCCTCGTGTTGTTTGTCTAGGCCATTTATTACCATTATCCCTTGCAATATGTCCTGGCCAACTCCATTTTATTTTTGTGATTCGTTCGATAACATCTTTTGTACCCTTCCTGCGTCTTATCTCTTCGTTTCTGAACTTATCTCTGAGAGAAACTCCCAGCATTTTTCTCTAAATGGCTCTTTGCATTATTCTTAACCTATTTGCACTTTTCTGTGTCAGAACCATAGGTGGTCACAGGCAAAATGCCAGAATCAAACACTTGTCTTTTTAAATTTATGAGAATTTCTCCATCCTTTAATATATAGTTCAATCTCCCGAAGGCAGCCCAAGATAGTCCAGTTCTGCGGGAAATTCCTAATGTTTGGTTTTCTTTCCTGATTGTAATATTATGTCCTAGGTATATATTCGTTTACGTTTTCTGCGTTGTTACCATCTATCTTGATCTGGGAACTGCCCTTGCTGAAAATCTTTGTCTTATTAAAGTTGATTCTAAGACCAACCTTCCGTGAAGTTTAGTTCTATTAGCATCTATTCTACTTCCTTGATGTCTTGAGATTATAACTATGTCTACTGCAAAACGCAGATGTTTTAAGTAAGTTACATCAATATCTACGCCCTTACCTTCCCACGAGAGTTCTTTAAAAACATTTTCCATAGGTAAGGTGGAAAAGTCTTTACGAAATCGTGTCGCGCTATCGGTTTTCTCTTTCTATCCGAATTTTATCGGTTTTTAGTTGTTTATCAATTTTTACGTGAAAAGTAGCATTTTGATAGATATTTTCAATAATTTCTGGAGTTTATCCTGGCACTTTCTGTTTAATTTAACAACGCTTATAGGATATACTGTTTATTCTAATAAATACGTAGTACCTAAAGAATAAAGATAAAGCACATTCTACGACGTATGAGCTGGCGTTAGGCATAGGTAAAGTTTAGCAAGAAGAAGCTGCCACACCTTAATGTTTTTTTTTTTTTTTTTTTCATAGGTCTAGCACACGTGCTACAGGGAACTCCTTAAAGCGCTCCAGGAGCAGCACATGTGCTGAAAAAGCGATTCACGTTGTTCTTGAATCGCTGTAAATTGTACTCGGTGAGAAACACAGCCCTGGGCAAATATTTTCCCGCCTGGCTGTCGACTTGGTCGCCAGCACAACACTTTTGGCAGGTCCATTTTCGGTTGCCGGTCTTCATCGTTTTGGTCGAGCGGTCCCACGACGTCCTCGACCCTCGAGTCGAAACTGACGTGACAGTACGAAATATGACCAAATTTTTATTGTTCTTTTTTTTTTGGTTTTGGTCTTTTTATACAGCAGCCTTATCGCATATTTTATATTGAATTTTATCGTCTGATGGCATAAACTGTAAATTTTATAAAATTATTTCATGTGGGGTGCGATTTTCATCTGATATAAATAGTATTTTTGTTTTAATTTCTGTGAGCATCTGTAAGTTTTCAAACTTAGGTATAGTTTTGTATTGTTTTAATTAAAACTATTGTTCAAGTTACAACTTTTATTACACTTACCATACCTCCTTAATACTTACAGGCGATTACGTTAAAGATGACAAAGTATAGATATTAGTTGTTTATTAAATAAAGGGGGTTGACAGAGCTTTTCCATTTCTCTTTCCTTTTCACCATTATTAAAGAATTAAATTTTACATTGAATAAGCAAGATAGAAATGGAGTCTCTTAAAATCAGAATTAACAATTTTTTTTTAAAATTGTAAACAGTACAAACTTAAGTTCCAGCTTATGTGACTTTGCTGGTCCCTTTCTGCATCTAATATATCAATGTTCGGCACCGAACTTGTATATAAACCCCCATATCGACTACTTTACCGTCACAGCCAAGTTAGGGCCATATCTGCTGTGCAGTTAACTTTTGAAACAAGTTAATTAGTCACGTTGTGAAGTACGTACTTTCATGTAACAAACAAAGTCCTATAAAGTTAAATAAATATGGCATCCAACTACACAAAAAGGACTTTTTTCATCTTTTTATCTTGTGAAACGCTTGCAGTTTTAGTTGGGCTGTCCTTTTTACCGGATTTCTTTATATGCAAAGTTGGAAGTCTCAACAATCAACAGAAAATACAAATGCTGCTCGTTAAAATATATTTACAGGATTTATTATATATTTTTAGGAGGATATAACTTACTAATTAAAATGTTTGTTAAACAAAAGTAAACGTACTAAACGTAAGACTATTTTAGTAAAAACTTGTACAGTGTGACTAGAGAGACAAAATACAAATTAATTATTATCCAGAAAAGTCAAAGTTGGTAGCAATTTTACTGACAAAATTTCGGTGAAACTAGAGTCAGCATTACCAGTTAGTGTGTTTTCATTTGTCTTTGTTCCTGCTTTGCTTTTTTTACTTCTGAAGATAGATTTTTGTATTTCTTCAAGTTTTAGGATCTCCGTTTATGAGAAACACTGCCTCCCATTTCTGTCAATCTATCAGTCTGTCGGCCTGTGGGTATGTTGCTCTGATGACCCGTTAACTCTCGAAAGAAATAAGAAAGCATTTTCAAATTTGGTACACATGTAGTGCAGTAGAAATTCAACCTATAATTTTTGAATTATATAACTTTAGGAGAAGGGGATGAAAAGGGTGACGATCAATAAATTTTGTATAATATTGATAGTATTATGTTTTCTCTTCGTATTAAGTTCCGTTTATGAACAAAATTTAAGCATGAATATCTATATCTATACATACTCTTTTCAAGGTTCCTAGAGTCAAGGAATCTAAAAGTCTTGTTACTTTTTCATTATTTTAAATTTGTAAGGAGTTAATAAAATAGAGGAGGAGGTTAAGGAGTTATTTCGTATATTTGGTGTTAAGAGTCCGTTTCAAGGTCCCTTGAGTCAAGTAATCTGAAAATAGTGTTATTTTTTATTGTTTTAAAGCGATCAAATATGTAAATGAGTAATCAGATAGGTGAGGAGGTTACAGAGGTTGTGGCAAATATATATTTTTTGTACTTCCATTTCAGAGTTCTTGCAGTCGGTTAGTCTGAATATTGAGTCATTTTTTCATCAGTTTTAATTGATCAAACATGTAAGAAGTAAATACGGTAGGGGAGCGGGTTACTTTGTATATGTTGAAATTGTATAATTTTTTGTTTTCTGTTGGTTAAATATGTAAGGTGTTAACCATCTAATAGAACGTGGTTATAGGGATTGCTTGGTATATATCATGGTTTATTGAGAAGTAGAGTATGAAAATTGTTTTATTCTTTCATTTTGATTTTTACTTTCCTTGTTAAAGAAAAAATCAACCTTCTAGATTTTTGCTTTGTAGTTTGTTTTGATCCTCCCTTGTCAGTATGACGTTATCAGCATAGCATCATATTTTTATTTTTTATCCTTTTCTAAAATCCGCCAGTTTACGAACTTCTAATTATTGCGTCTATTATTGAATTGTTCAAGCAGTCTCTTTGGCGAATTACTTATTTTACCGGTGAGTTTCTGTGAGTTTAACGCACATTTTAGCTACGAGGCCGTTTTTTAAGCAAATATTGTCTTTGGTTTTGATAATGTTGTGCGGTACGTGTCTGTCTTCAATGTACTACGTTCTTTATGAAGTATAGATGCTCAAACTCAGGGAACTACTAAGAACTTGTCAGCTTTTATTTCTTACGGCTAACGAGTACAATGAACTTAGTCATATTTACTGGTTAATTGCCATCTCTGTTCCTTTGGCCATCAGATATGGAAGCAAAGACATCATTATGAAGCTAATAAACACTAATTCTCTGTTAAAGCTTCAACTTGAGTTCTAGTCATTCATTGAGAACACCAGAGTGCACATCCAAATATCCCATCGATAAATACCAGATCGTGACGTACAAAAGTAACGCTGTGAAAATATCTTTTGAGTGTTGTGATCATCTGCCTGAAAAGCTTCAAATTTTCGACTTAAAACCGTTGAAGTTAAACAAAATTAACGCCCATTACCTGAATATTGCCCAACATAAACTCGGTCAATATTCCTAGAAATTGGACAAACTCATCGACAAGCCCTTTATAACCAAGCACACCAATTGGTTTACAATTGCTTTCATTACAATAATTAATGCCTCACCATTTCTCTACATCTTTCACAGACGAAAATTGAACAGGCTATCACCAACTGCGTCAATTTACCAGCACCACCTCCAGTACTTCAATCTATAGAAACAGTCCATCCTTTCTATGAAAAATTAAAAGATCTGCTGCTTACGAGAAGATCGGGTAGCTGTACTATCTGAACTATCCTATCCATAAGGAATAAGCAGTGACGATAATAGTGAATCAAGTTCACGCAAGCGGAGCCACGGGCACGGCTAGTATATATATAATGTAAGTTAACGTTTATATTTTTCTGTTGTATCATCTATGTAACATGTGTGTACAACTTATGTTTTTTTTCTTTTGTGTTTTCCTTTTACAATGAACTTGTTTTTTTCACCTATTAGTGTGTTTTTGTTTTGATTTGGTAGTTTACTCTTGAAAATTATATTATTATTATTATGTATATATATATATATATATATATATATATATATATGTATATGTATATATATATTATATTACATCCCACAGACCGACACCCGATAGATTCTCTTCCCAATATATATATATATATATATATATATATATATATATATATATATATATATATATATATATATATATATATATATATATATATATATATATATATATATATATATATATATATATATATATATATATATATATATATATATATATATATATATATATATATATATATATATATATATTATTGGGAAGAGAATCTATCGGGTGTCGGTCTCTGTGGGATGTAATTAAAAACTTATTTTCCTTTTCTAATACTCGATATTTCGTAAATAATTTTTTGACATTTTTCGAGAGTAGACTACAAGATTAAAACAAAAACGTCATATTATTTAGGTGAAAAAAACATGTTCATGGTAGAAGGAAAAAAAAAACAAAAGAAAAAGAAAAGCTTCTTCTCTTGTCTTTAAACAAAAGTTGTACACACATGTTACATCGCTGACAACAGAAGAATATAAAGCGTTAACTTATAAATTCCGAATTTGATTATAACAACGTAAAAATCTCACATCAAGAAAAAAATTACAAACATAGGTTATTGCTAGAGATGTACTACATAAATAAAATTAATGAAACCATAAATTATAAATATGATACCAACCAATTGAGCAATAGTTACTATAACATTATAAAAATAATAAAAATCAAGACTAATATATAATAATACTTTTGAGACATACAGTAGTGTTAAAAATGGAAAAAAAGAAAAAAAATATTTCCATACTGTAAACAAATTCAGTGGTTCTTGAACACTGTTCTTTAGATGTTTGCTATGTTTTTAAAGAAAAAGAAGGAATAGCTCGCAATTCGTAAGTTCAGGTTAGCTGAATAATTTTCTATTGTCATCGGTGTAACATGTTTGTACAACTTATGTTTAGTGACAAGAGAAGAAGTTTTTATTTTTCTTTTGTTTCTTCCTTTTAAAGTTAACGTGTTTTTTCACCTAACTAATAGTGACTTTTTGTTTTAATCTTGTAGTTTAGTCTTGAAAATGTCGAAAAATGATTGACGAAGTATTGCGTATTAAAGAAGGACAGACCAACACCCGATAAATTCTCTTCCCATTACTTTAAATTACGGACGACACATTTAGAGTTTTTATATATATATATATATATATATATATATATATATATATATATATATATATATATATATATCGTTCGTAGTCGTTCAACTTAACAAAGACCTGGAAGAAATTCTATCTTGGGGTGACAGTAACCAAATAGAATTTAACGCTACAAAAACCCAGGCGGCAATTTTTTATAAAAAAATTAACGTTGCTGAACCCGACATAGTTATGGCGGCGCACTTCATTCCTCTAACATCGTCACTCAGTTTGTTGGGTGTTAATTTGGGAGCAACTATGTCCTGGCATGAACATGTCGCAGGGATAGCAAGAAGAGCTTCTGAAAAGTTGGAAATATTATTTCGAACCGGAAAGCTTTACACACCACAACAACTGTTGATTCTTTACTAAGCTCAAATTCGACCAACTATGGAATACTGCTCCCATGTTTGGGGCTCCGCTCCCAAACATACATTGCATTTGTTGGATTCTATTCAGAGAAGAGCTGTTCGTCTGACTGGAGACCCGGAACTGACCGACGGCCTTGATTTGCTGGAACATCGAAGAACGGTTGGCGACTTGAGCCTATTCTACAAGTATTTTCATGGAAAGTGTTCGAAGGATGTAGCCCGCTTAATTCCTCCCAGAGCACTGCAGGTTAGAAATACACGTCGCGCTAATACGTCACATCCGTATGAGGTTCAGCTTGTTACTCCTCATACAACGCTTTTCAAGCAGTGTTTTATATGGAGAACATCATTCCTTTGGAATAATTTGCCCAGCACTGTGTTTCCCACCAAGTACAATTTACAGCGATTCAAGAACAAGTGAATCGCTTTTTCCGCACACGTGTCGCTCCTGTAGCACTTAGTTGCTTGCCTGTTATTACAACTCTCTTAATTGGATTTTTAATTTCCCTATTTCATTTAGTACGCATACAATACTTAACGTAGAAATGAAATTATAATTTTTGAGCTATATTGCGTCAAGGGGATGAAAAGGATGAGGACCAATAAATTTTGTATCGCCAGAATTTTTCCTCGTTTTTAGCTATGATAATAAACAAGTTTCAAGTAACAACTATTTATAATCGAACATATAAAGGCCGAAATAGGTGAGAGAGTTGTTATGTTGTTTCAATAGTATTACCAGATTTTTTCTGGATTTTATTTGAGATTATGAACAAGCTGTAAGCAATATTATTTAAAGACAAAATATGAGAGGTTAATAGGGTGGATAAAAGAGTTAGAGGAGTTTCTTCGAAAATATGATGTTATACGTCCTTTTTAGGATTCCTCGGGTAGACAAATTTAAAAAGTATTATTTTTCCATTACTTCCAGTTTTAACAAAAATAACATGTAAATTGAAGTGATTATAAAGTGACCTCAACAGAAATATATTGTCTTTGCGTCTCTTATTTGCAAGGGAAATACTGGGTAAATAACTTAATCAATTTTTGTCTGGTGATTAACACCTCACCATAAAGTGCTTATAGTTTGAAATATCGAGTTGGAGTTTTGCTTGTATTACGTTATTCTATAGGGTAAGTATTTATTTTAGAAGTGTTTGCGAGGGAAGTATTGGTAAATCACTTTAATAATTAATTACTATTGCATTTTAGTTAAAATTATCAATATTTACTGATTTCTCTTAATACAATTTTTGCTTTTTCTATTTAAGGAAACAAACTTTTAAAAAAATATTTAATAAGCGTTTCAAAAACAAAAGTTGCTAATAATTTCTTCTTGCAAGGAACTGCTTTATATAACTAGGTCATGTTGTAAACTAATCTGTTTCAGTATTTGTTGTTGCGACAGTCTCCTGGGTACACTCAACACGAAATAGGATATTTGCCTTCTACTCTGAAATACTCGAAGAGTAATCAAGCGTTAAAAAACAAATTGCAGGAGTTCAGGTAAATAATATGTTGTCCCTTGAATGGTATAAATGTGTTCCAAATGAAATTTAGGAATAATAATTAATTAAAAATGCTTACTATAATTAAATACTAAATTAAGTAGTCATTAAAAAATTACGTAAACTGCTGCATAAAAAAATAAATAACTAACAACAGCATTATTTTTTATGTCCGTAGTACATGCTCTCTCGGGAAATCCGCACATGCACAATGCTTGCGCGGGAATACTGATTCGTGTTGTCAAAGATACACTAAACAGGGCACGTTAATCTCCAAGATACACTGCTATAGTACCAAGCAGAAAGTGTATGCTCAGCAACCTGTACCGAAAGCTAACCGAAAGTACTTGGAGAGCTCACCCGGCAATTGTCAGAATCTTAGCTCTCGCTTTTTGCTACTCCGTCGCTAACAATGCCTAATCGATTTGTTCGTGAACAAAGGATATAGACTTTTTACAGGATGTTTAAAACCAATATGTACAGATAAATTGCATGGTCTAGCGGGTATTGCCCCGCCACTTATTCGAAGAGATGTCGCCACTGTGACTGAGGGACAATATTAAACGACCGACTAAGGGTATGTCCTGCATCTTCATAGATTAATGTCTGAGCGACTAAAGTCCAGAAAATACTTTGTAGAGAACTTATCACACTTAGCTAGATAAGTCTCTTTCGATAACAAAAATCTACATCTCGCCTGGATGAAGACTGGAATAGGTATAGACAGGAACTGGCTCCGAAAGGAACGGAGCATTGGACTATATGGTGTTCACTTAGCTGATTAAAATGTAGAGTTGGTCGCTCTAAAGTCAATCAGCAAACTTTAGGCAAACCTCGTCATGGGCACCCTCTGTGTGACTGATGCTAAAGGCAAACTATGGTTCACCTCTTGGTTTGCACACTCCTTCCGACTACCTGTTCTATGCAAGACAGCTACGTCAAATGTTATTATTGTAGTCGAATACTGAAATTAAATTTGATCTTAATCTCCACTTGAGAAAGAAGAGAAAAGAGAAGAAGAATTGTAGTATGAGAAGTTGTCCAGGTTTTTAGTTAGATAATGAACAAATTTTAGGCCCAGATATTTACAGCAAAATATTTAGGAGGGTTAAAGGGGTCGGGAAGGACATTAGCAGAGGGGTTTCGTATTTACCATGTGAAGGTATTTTAGGAGTCAAGGAAACTAAACATTCTATTACTTTTTGATAATCTTCGATTTTAACAGGAGAAGGGGTGGAAAGGGCTAGGAGTGGCTTCACATATAACATGTTGTAATATCAAAGTTCTTGGAGTTGAAAATTCTAAAAATTTTATTATTCTTTTATTACCTCCAACTCTTACACCGAGGGGGGACAGGAAAAGGTAAAGTTTCAATAGTGTTATATGGAGTTAAAAAGGTAGAAGTGGGAGATTAGTGGAGTGGTTGTGTACATATAATAAAATTAGTCCATTTCAGGGATCAAGCAGCCTAAGAGTTACAGCATTTTTTATTTTTTCCAACTTTAGTGGCAGCACTTCGTTCGCTTAATTTTTTTTTATTAATATTATAGCTTAAACTCCATACGTTATGTTTTAGTGCAAAAAGTTTAATTGAGTACTTATTTTAAAATTGTATGTTTACATAAAAAATATTGGGTAAATAACTTTACCATTTTCTGTGATATGTTCATGTTTTCTTCAATTATTTGAATTTTGAATATAGCGTCTAGACCAGGGATGTCAAAAGATACGGCCCGCGGGCCGCATCCGGCCCCCGGGACGTATCAATAAGGCCCGCGATCGCAATGAAGAATCATAATTTTTAACAACCGTATATTATATACTATATAATTAAATAAATAAAATGCTATAATAATTCAGTACATTTTTTTTTATTTGAATCTGGCCCGCGTACACATTCTAAATTTAATATATGGCCCTCTGCAAAATTGAGTTTGACACCTCTGGTCTAGACATATCTACGATCTCTACCGTTAACTTTCTAGAAAAAATGGTTATATTTTTACAGTACTAAACTCTACTTGATGATTCTCGTCCAACAGAATTTCTTCCGAGTTTACGAATTCTTGTATTGGCGTTCAAGAGAAATACTGTAATCCACAAAGGGTCCTATGTTCGGCAAAGATGTCATCGAGAAATCCATCAACTCTTATTTGCAAAGAACGATCTCTTTAAGGAAATCTGAAGTCATACACAAGACCTCTTAGGTATACTATAAGTACAAGCATCCAAAGTAATCCTAAAACACCAGACTAGGACGCGCTATGTTTCGCCGCAAATCGGAACTCGTCAGCCAGCCTAGGTGAAGAGGCAATCGCAACACAACCGTAGTATCAGAAAAAACTTAAAAAGCATACGCCAAGATTGTCCATTACTCCTGGATTTATTACATGTCCGATAAACCAGTGTATATATTTTTTTATAAATATTTTTCACATGGATGTTAAAGATTTATTTTGTTTATAATTGTTTTGACTACGAGTTGCTCAAAGTTATATGTTTTGAAAACCCAAGCTACTAGTTTTTGGTTGTTTTAAAATACAAAATGGTTCTCTATAATAGTTTCATTGTAGGATATACATTATACATGTTTATTACGTATACCTAAATCGAATTGTATTAGGTATAAAAAATGTCTCTCATCTGAACATGGTTAAAAACTAATTATAATTATTATTATATTATATAAATCAGAACTTCCTGTGCTTTGTTACAACAACAAAACTATCAGCTTGGTTTTCAACATAAAAAGTCTTCTTTTTAAGACATGTGACATCTTTCTCCATGTATGATTCTATGTGGAGACATGAACCTAAACATCCATAGAATAGGGTTAGTTCAGGTTGATTATGCCAATGTACTTGAAAATTTCTTGAACACTAAATTTTACAGCTAAACACAAAAGTTGTAGTTATCTTGTTATTGTTCGGGCACATTTTGATCCATCACTGGTACTAATAACTAAAGGCTTGATGCTTTTAACTGAATGTCTACGTTTTGTTTAAAGTTATTAAAAAAACTGCTAGTAGTTTATTTAGTTGGTATATTTTATGCTCTGATTCAACTGTATTAATCAATACTGAGGTCAGAAATTAAAACTGAACTGCATGCATACTGAAACATAAAATGTAGACTGAAAAGTTTTTGGTCTAGCTATTTAAAACACATTTGTTTTGCAAATTTCGACTTCAGTCACTAATATAATCTCCTTCAAGAGCGATACAATCAGTCCAACGGCGATTTCTGCCTTCAAATGCACCAATAACTTTATATAATATTCGCTATTGATGGTTTTTCTCTTCTCAGCATAATCGATGAAAATTATTCCATGCGCATCCCAAAATACAGAGGCCTTTCCAGCCGACCGTTGTGTCTTTGGTCGCTTCGGGCGGCTTGCACCGGCTGCTGTCCACTTAGCTGACTGTCGATTTGATTCCGGTGTGTAGTGATAGATCCATGTCCATCCATTGTCACATATCGCATGAAAAAATCCTTTTTATTGTGCTTAAACAGGTCCAAAAAACGCTCAGAATCATCAATACGTTGTTGTTTTTGGTCCACTAGGAGCAAACACTGTACCTATTTCGAACAGAGTTTTCTCATGCCCAAATGTTCATGCAAGATATGACCAACACGTTATTTTGATATCTTTAGAGTATCAGCTATCTCACGCAATTTCACTTTACGGTCATTCAAAACAATTTTGTGGATTTTTTTGATGTTTTCCAGTGTAACCACCTCATTTGGGCGTTTGAGAGCGTTCAGCATCATTTGTATCTGTACGACCGCGTTTAAATTCAGCATACCAGTAAATGATGAGTGATTTTCTAGGGGTAGAGTCCTTGTAACACTTATCAAGCCATTGCTTTGCTTGAATGGAAATTTGATTTTTTCCATTATTTTGAAAATATCAAAAGTAGCGTCATTAAAACCACTATAACTTGTAAATTAATCTTCGAAATGTCCTGAACTTTTGACACATATCGTTTGAAGGTTGGTACTTCCTAAAAATCATATGGATTTTTTGAAAAGGGCGACATCTATGTGTCAAACCAAAAACTTTTTAGAAAATGTGTTATACAAAACATTTCTACATGAAAATTCTTCACTTATTGAATTAACGCAAATCTCTGAAACAAATCAAATACAAATATATAATATCAAATATTTAAAATTTTTATTAAATAATGGTGACAAAATATCTACTATAAGTCATTACTACATCTCCGAGACGAATAGTTGTTCGTTTTTCTTGTAATTTTAGTTCTCGTCTTTTCAGTCGTTTTCAATTTGTTTTATGCTTTATAGCGTGTTTCACGTTTGTGAATTTTTTCTTGTATTGTGGGAAATTCATAAGCAATACGCACTGTTGCATTTATTGTTTCAGTGCAGTTAGAAAATATATATCTTGTAAAATTCTCAAGGAAATATACCGGAGCTCTAAAAAGAGTTTACCAAAAAAATACTAAAGGTTAGTAAATTATAAATTTGGGCAATATAGTAATTTGTCTTTCACATTAAAAAATAAAAATTTCATGAAATCATATTACATATGTGAATGGTTGAAATACTGTTAATAAAGCTTGTGGTTATTATACTCTATTATTTTTTTGATTTTAAATAATGTTTGTAATACATGACAAATATTATATGTAAACATATATTTTAGTATCACAATAAAATTACTCAGTATATATCACATTACACCACACTTTCTTTTGCATTCGACGCGCGTTTCGCTAACCATGTTAGTTTCATCAGGAGCGATGATGGACTAAATCTAAACTATAAATCTACCTTATTTATACTTAAACTAACATCTGAATTACTCAAACGGAACTAATTACATGGGCGAGGCCATCAATTCTGGTCAAGTAACCAGTAGACTATAAGGAGTAGGCCCTTTGTCTTTATTTAAACTACTTTTACATTTTATAATTTCCATATTTTCTTATGCATTTAATAATCTCCTATCAGATACATCTTTAATTAATCTTAGATTATCTAATGTTACAGTATGATCAGCTTCAAGAGCCTATTAGGCAATACTAGACTTTTCTCTTCTGCCCTATTTTAAATGGGCTAAATGTTGTTTAAATCTTGTTCTAATTGATCTTCTAGTTTGTCCAACATATTTTTCGTCGCAATCATTACAACTAATTTCATAAATGACATTTTAATCATAATTAGGAATCTTTTCTTTGGGATTTCCTAAGATATTCCTCAAATTCTCTGATGACTTATAGACTAAAGTGAGGCCTACCTTATTAAATACCAGTCCTCTGCTATATTTCATATTATATGGTAAGGAGATATACTTGGCTTTATTTGCTTCATGTGTACAAAAGGTGAAATTTTGAATACTCAACCTGAACTTGTCTCTATTTATTAACTTGTGTATTAAGTCATCGTCATATCCATTAAGTCTAGTTATATTCCTAATACGATTCCTTTCATCATTGAAGTTTACTCCAATAAGAGGAAACGATGGACTAAAAAATGTAATGCGGCTAATTAATATTGTTTGCAATGAAATGAATCATTAAGAATATATCTATCTGTCACTGTGTATATATGTAGATATATTCATAGTGATTCATTTGGGAATTTGTTGCCCTTAACTTAATTTCACTTTTTTAAAACCCTCAATTATTTGTGTGAGAGTTTGTAACATGATATTATGTATTAAGTTTACCTATAAAATAAACAAAAATAAAAGGTTGTGTGAGCAGCTTTTATTTAAAGTACCACGAAATAATGAGAGCAGGCTTTTCATTGTCTTTCCCTCAAAAGGCTCTAGGTTTCAAGCCCTTAAGTATATTGCATTTACACCAATGTGAATAACGCAAATTGCAATTTACCCCTGTATTAGTTAATTGCAATAATACAGACATAATATTCAAATTAGACGTGAAACAAAGTTTCATACATTAGACATATCCAGTGAGTCTCTCCTGTGGAAAATTACCGCAGTTGCTAAACAAAATGCTGAGAATAAGTAACATTTTCGATGAAACTGGAAATGTCTGTTAAGTAAATTCTTATTCATCTCTATAGTCGCGGAAATTTTACGACTACGTTATTTCCCATAGCTGTAGCCAATATCTTTCATCATATACTAGAACGAATATATTCTAAACGTTGTTATTTTGTGCTTATATTAATATATATTTATATGGGTTTATTTTTTAGGAAAAAAACACATGAAACTAAGATTTCCATTCAAGGCCTCTACGGGATTGGAACAATGTATTCTGAATTCCAGAGGTATAGTACTTTTTAGTAAGATCGAAACAAAACTGTAATGTGTGTTTTCAGTTAGGTAGAATTACAAACAGGTAACATCCACTGTTTAATTATAATAATATGATTATTAATTTTTTTTTTTGCAACAACACTGTATCTGTGAGAGGCATTTTGAAGAAAAGCGTATTTTAATTGCAAATCCTCACAATTGTTTTACAATATCTAAATATTTCTTTTCTTGTCAAACTAGTTCTCTTTTATTTTCCTCTCATTTGAAACTGAATTTGGTAAGTCCAATTTGACAGCTTTTTCAATTTTAATGGAACAGAGAAGTTTGTAGACTTATCCGAATCCTCCAGCTTCGCAAGTTATTCATCTTCACACCTGCCTTCTCGAATACTTTTAGCCAAAAAAGTCATTATTATTTATTGTAAACGTGATCATAAGTGTGTGGCTGAAGGAGAAGATTAAAATCTCACCTTTGCCTTTCTTTATAAAATCGATTTTTTAAAGGGTCTTGATTAAGTCTGTTCATTAATAAATAAAAAAATTTATTCTTTTGGTTTTCCAACAATTGCAAAATTGCACTTATAGATTAAACACCTTCGAAATAATATTACACACAATTACACAGTTATACAAAAAAAATTCTCTGTCTTTTAAGTGAGACACGTGTTTTCTTAAGTATTTTTTTATTCTGAATGCAAAAAAATCATAAAAAAATACAACCACCTAGAAGTTTTTTTCAGAAAACACAGTTAAAGTTGCCAGAAAACTATTAAGTTGAAAAAAAAAGTAAATTTTAATAAAGAATGTAAAACTGTATAATCATTAAAATTATGAAATAAAACTATTATTTCGGTCATCTTTAAATATCCTGAATCTACATTTATCATAAAAACTTAAAAATATTAGGTTTTAGTCTTCATTTTTAACAGAAAAACGCATACGCTACCTTTAACTAAGCTACGTAGTAAAATGCTGTTTAAAACAAATTAAAAATTAAAAAATTGTTTTTAATTTTTACTAATATTGCACAAAATTATTATTTCCAGTGTTTTCTGAAGTTCTTAATCCTGACTTGACATCAAAGACTAAAGTTTTATGTTCAGTTTCTACAAAAAGCTAGCTTCTAATACTTACAAGGATGCTATGTGGTTGGTAAAATGCTTTTCTAAGTAAATAAATGCAATGAAATAATAGTTTTATTCAATATTAATAAAAATTAAAAACAATTTTTTAATTCAGCGGCTGCACATATTTAAAAATATTTTGCATTTTGCTACGTAGTTTAGTTAAAGGTGGTGCTGCGGGTTTTTTGTTAAGCATGAAAACTAAAACCTAATATTTTTTATGTTAAATATAGTTTCAGAATATTTAAAGATGTCCGAAATAATAGTTTTAATCCATAATTTTAAATATTATACAGTTTTACATTATTTATTAAAATGCATTTTTTTTTTCGATTACTAGCTTTCTGACAAATTTAAGTGTGTTTTCTAAAAAACCTCACGGTGGATGTCTTTTTTTATGTTTTTTTTTTGGATTCAGCATAAAAAAAAAATTAAAAAACAGGTGTCTCACTAAAAGACAAAGAATTTTTTTTGTATACCTGTGTAGACCTTTTAAGGTGTCTAATAACAAAAACTTAACCCTTCAAGTCAAAATTTTAGAACTACACGGCTCTGATGAGGCCATCAATTTCTATATTATTACCAAATTTCAGCTTTCTATGTTGTATGAAATAGTTTCTGAGAAAATCGGGTGTGACAGACAGACAGGCGGACGGACAGACAGATAGATGATCAGACAGACGGATACACACCGAAGTGATCTTATAAGTGTCCCATACGGAACACTAAAAATAATATATATATATCCTAAAACAAGACGTCTTAGAAGGATGTGAAAATTTAGAATCTCTGTGAATACAGCTGATTGAAGAGCATTAGGCTTTAGTAAATAAGAAGTGAAATTCTGTGTGAGTAATAAAATATTTGGTTTACAGGACATTAGACATCTTTTTAAGAGTGCTAGAAATACACTTCTGACACAAAATATAATAATTAACAAAAACGAAGTTTTTGGCAAGATATTCAAATTACTTTTATCATAGAGTATAACAACATCTTCAGAACCCTATTAAGCTCATCCACTCGTTCCTATTCTAAGCCCTTCGATACCAATATTTTTCACCTATTATGTGTACGTCATCTGTCCATCCTGTTGGCGGTCTCCCTCGTGTTATTTACCTAGGCCGCGTCCGACGTCCTTACTGACAACGCTAACAAAGTAGAGGAAAAACTGTGTATGTATATATAGATATATATATATATATATATATATATATATATATATATATATATATATATATATATATATATATATATATATATATATATATGTATATAACATTTTCAGTGCATTGTTTTAAACAGAATATAATATAATGCCTGTATGTATATATGTATGTATAACATGGTAAAAAATTATAACAAAAAGAATGACCATCTTGTTGACTAATAAGGAATTTCGTAGTTAAAGAACTTAGTAAAATAATGAATGTAAATAAATTACCTTTCCAATATCTTTTCTCGATCCATTACTGGCAGGCACATATTCCGATAGCGGGAAATAGGACGTCGCCAATAATTCTCTATTAGAATAATACAGCTACGTTATACGTTGGAATAAATTATTATTCATGCAACAAGCCTTGATAGATGCATGCCTATAATGCCTATAAATTACATATTGTGAGTGTATAATCGCTACATTTATAGAAACATGATTAATATCCTTTTTAATATAACTTTTAGCGCTGAATTAATAAATATGTATAAATAGAGAGAAATTTCCCTTTGCAGACACCCCTCGTATACGGACACCTCCCTTGAACCGACAGTTTCTCATGGTCTCGACCGACTCTCATATAATTGGCATTGTGTTAACTCCCTCTTGGACGAGCATTCTTTTGAACCGACGCGGACACAAAAAATGTTCTCTTAACCGGACAAAAAACAATAAAAAAATAAACGCCTTGTCTCATTTGTCTGTGGCGAATATCGCTGTTGCGCGAACCACCGTCGCTGCCTGCCTTCACTGAGAGAGTTCCCAAAGTAAACCGGGAATTTACCGACCTCAATTTTTCGGTACACGCGGGATTTAATATTAGTCTGATGCCTATGCGAAAAAGAGACACAGTGGGCGACACATTCATTGTAGAAATGGCTCCAAATAGAAAAATTCTCACGCTTAAACAAAAAATTGAGATTGTTGAAGTTCACGATTAGTAAAAGTTAAGTGTAAGGAACTTATCCAAGCGTTTTAATATCGAAAAAACATAAGCTGCTGATATAATTGAACATAAATAAATCCTTCTAAAAAAGTGGATGTAGAACAGCAATTTGAATGAAAAAAGAAGCTTTTGACCGGTGATGGAACCAAAACTGACAAGTTGTGTTATAACTGGTTCATAGCAGCTCGCCATAAGGGGATTCCTTTGACAGGTATACACATGAATTATTTTTTTTAGATGAGGTTTTCTGGGTCAGAGTATCAGTAGACTTATCGTGACAAAAATACAAAAAGCTTATTGTTAATGTTTTTTTCAGGTCCGCTAATACGATGCAAAGCAAAAGAAATAGCCGAGTCTCTGGGACATTCTACATTCAGTGCTTCTTCTGGTTGGCTTAATAAATTTAGAGTCCACCACAACATAAGTTTTAAAGCGATTTCAGGAGAAGGAGCTTCGGTTACACCTGAAGAAGTTTCATCATTCTAGGTAAAATGCCCTTCTTTAATAAAGGGATATTCACCGAGAGACATCTATAATGCCGATGAGACAGGCCTGTATTTTAGGGCTCTACTCAACAAAATGCTAAGATTAAAAAAGAAAAATGTGTTAGTGGTAAGTATCCTAAAAAGAGGTTTACAATTTTGCATTGTGCAAATATGGCGGGAAGAAAAAGAAAAACTTTTAGTCATTGGTAAGGCAGCTAAACTCAGAGTATTTAAAAAAATTAACATAAACAACCTGCCTGTAACTTGGAAATATAATAAGAAAGCTTGGATGACAGGAGAAATTATGACAGAGTGGTTGCAAGATCTTGATTGGAAAAAGACAAAAGAAAAAAGAAACATTTTGTTATTTTTAGACAATGCAGGATCTCATCCAAAAGACGTCCGCTTAAAAAATATAAAAATCTTGTTTCTGCCCCCTAACTGTACATCAGCTTGTCAACCACTTGACCAGGGAAATTTATTACCGAAGTCTAATATTAAAACACCAAATATTAACCACTAAAACTGCTGGTATAACTTTTGAGTTAATTAAGAAAATTACGCCATGTATTTTTGCCTTGCTCAAAGCAAATTAAAAAATGTTTGTTAGCGAAACGTAAATTAAAATACACTGTAATCTGTCGATACTGATTTTTTTTGGAAAATTTTTAAAATATACATGGTGTCTACAGCTTAGTTTTCAAGAAGATAGTGCAAAAAATAAATGGGAATAAGTTTTACTGGAAAAACCGATTAAATGTACAAATATTTCCTAATGGGAATAAGAAGCTCAAGTTTGAAAATAACAAGTTTTAGATAAAGGTACGTTTTCTGGAAGCAGGCAATTATTTGTTAAAGCGCAATCGCCATTTTTTTTTTTTGTAAAGGTAGCGAACACTGAGTTGGTTATTTCTTGTTGGATTTTATTGCTAATTTCATTTAAAAACCACACTAGCTTTTCTTTAACGTAAAAAAATGTAATTTCTGCTTCGGAGGATGACACCTAACCTTATATTTCAGTTGGTTGATGGCATAATTTATATTATATTCTGTTTAAAACATTGCAGTGGAAATGTTTAGGGTTTAGAATAGGAACGAGTGGATGAGCTTAATATGGTTATGGAGATGTTTGTTATACTCTATGATAAAAGTAGTTTGAATAACTTGCCAAGAAACTTCGTTTTCGTTAATTTTTATATTTTGTGTCAGAAGTGTATTTCTAGCACTCTTTAAACGATGTGTAATATCCTATAATATATATATATATATATATATATATATATATATATATATATATATATATATATATATATATATATATTTACATATATATATATATATATATATATATATATATATATATATATATATATATATATATATATATATATATATATATATATATATATATATATATATATATATATATATATATATATATATATATATATATATATATATATATATATATATATATATATATATATATATATATATATATATATATATATATATATATATATATATATATATATATATATATATATTTATATATATATATATATATATATATATATATATATATATATATATATATATATATATATATATATATATATACATATATATAAACTCCTGGACAAAATTAACGCAACAATCTGAAAATTAGTTTATCTTTTTTCTTATGTCAGTTTTAAAGTTTATCGAGTATTTGAATAGTGGGCTATGCATATTTTGTTTCGTTGTTCATGACAGAAATCAAAACAATTCGTTTAGATTTACAGTTTTAAAGAATTTTTTAGAAGATAAACAATTTTCTGTAATAATGCGATAGATTTTGTTTAAAAGTAAGCTTATAAATTGTTCCCTTTTTCAAAGTAATACGTTTTTGTGGTAGACTGTTTTATTTTTGACCGCGAAGAATTAGAAGAATGACTCGAACAAGGAATTTAACTGAACACGAGGTAGTGCGAGCCTCAGTTTTATTGGACGAGGGATATTGTCAGAGTTATGTTGCCAATTTGTTAGGCAAACATCGTTCCACAATAAGTCGTATAGTAAGACGCTTGAATGAAGTAGGAACTTATTCTAGAAGGCTAGGGCAAGGGCGAAAACGATGCACTAGCGACCTAGATGAACGTTTTATAAAACAATATGCTTTAAGAAAAAGGACTGTCACTAGTTCTGTAATAAGAAACGAACTCGAAGCTGTTCGCAATGTCACAATTTCTTCTAAAACAGTTAGAAGACGGTTAAATGAAGCTGGATTAGACAGTAGGAGACCAGCCACTGCGCCCTTGCTTACTAGTGAGAACAGAGTTGCCAGGTTACGTTTTGCTTGAAATCACAAAAACTGGTCTGTGGATGATTGTAAACAAGTTTTCTGCACAGATGAAACTAGGGTTAGTCTAAAACATCCAGATGGTCGTGAGCGAGTATGGCGAAGACCAGAAGAGAGGTTTGCTCCTTGCAATAACTCTGCAAGGATTCCATTCGGCGGTGGCTCTGTTATGTTCTGGGGTGGCATCTGCTTTGATGCTCGCACAGAGTTAGTTCCTGTCCGTACGAGATCCATGAATGCTGACTACTATCTTGAGAATATTGTAACAGAACATGTGATGCCTTTCGGTCATTTTGTGGGGCCCAATTTCCTATTTATGCAAGACAACGCTTGACCTCACGTGGCTAGGGAGGTACTTGATTATCTTAATCAAGTTGATATACCGATTATGCAATGGCCACCAAAAAGCCTGGATCTGAATCCGATAGAACATGTATGGGATCACCTTAAGAAAAATGTGAAACGTCATATACCTGCACATAGAACCATGAGGGAACTTGAAAATACAGTTATCACAGAATGGGAGCAAATTCCTCAAGATTTTATCCAAAATTTAATTAGAAGCATGCCTAGGCGCATAAACGCTGTCATCCGAAGTAAAGGAGGCAACACACGCTACTAGTGTCCCAGTTACACCATTATTTTGCTACTAGTGTCCCAGTTTATTTTTTTCATTATTACATAATTTCAACGATTTTGTTATTAGGTCTTAAGAATAATTTTAATTCGAATCTTATAGAGAAATTTGGTAGCTAATTCACTTTTAAATTATCCGAATAAGTTTTTTCTAACTTTTAGTGTAACCAATGTTCATAAGAAATTATTAAAATTAATTCATTATAGAGATTTGTATGATTTAATATATTGTTGCGTTAATTTTGTCCAGGAGTGTATATATATATATATATATATATATATATATATATATATATATATATATATATATATATATATATATATACATATATATATATACATATATATGTATACATGTATATATATACATATATACATGTATATATATATATATATATATATATATATATATATATATATATATATATATATATAAATCATACTCTTGCAAAACTGCCAAAGTTATAGAATTTGTTACGGTTCATAACGCGACAAGTTAAAAAAAAGTCCTTAAACTGTATTTTCTGCTAATATAAATCGGCATCGTACAAATTAATTATCTTTGCAAAAATATACTTAATGGCGAAAAGTTAAAAATTATTTTAACAAATTTCAAAGTAGCGGCAGGTAATTATAGAATTATGTTGAACAAAGATTACCTATATTTTATGCGGTTATTTACTGCATATAAATAAAATATTTTAACATATTCCGATAATAATGTATGCGGGCGGAGTTTTAATATAAAATAAATTAATTTGCATTATTGTGTTTTGTATTTGGACTGTTAAATATTTCCGATGGGGATACAAATGCAGATATACTTCTGCATTTAAAAATATCAATTTAAAACACAAAACAATAACTTTTAGCTAACCTGAACTAACCTCAACTAAAATAGGGACTCTGTAGCCTACGATTTTTGACCAAATATAGGAAGAGACTTTTAGTGCCACAGTTTTTAATACATTTTCAATTATTTATTCTAATTTATAGAAAATACGACAAAGACCATGAATTTTTGCATATACTGTTCATTCCTGCTCTTTTCAGGGTTTGTGGTAGGGAGTTTTTTAAAATTTAAATGCGGTTGGGTTGGGTTCTTATGTTTCATTATAAGCTAGGTTTTGTAACTCTTTCCACGAGTTACAAATATTTTCTGCTACTTATTCCACTTTTAAGCTGTATTTTACTTCTTAAAATTGCAATGCATTTTATTTGATACGTGTTTTGTCGTGAACCCCATGATTATATAGTTCCCCGTTTAAATGCTAAATTATGTTGGAAAACCACAAAAGTACGGACAGACCATTAGCTGCATGTACGATTTCTTTGATTACGTTTCTATCTGGGGCTTCATTCGCGTGAATTGCACGATTTGCATGACTGAATTGATAAAGGATGTAAATAATATTTTTCTTAATTTCAAAAGCCTAAGCCTAATTCTGCGTAGTTGCACATTATATTTTGTGTAATCAGTATTAATTGCACGGTGCTACATTTTTTGCGTTTTTAGTGTTCCGTACGGAACACTTATAAGATCACTTCGGTGTCTGTCTGTCTGTCTGTCTGTCTGTCTGTCTGTCTGTCTGTCTGTCTGTCTGTCTGTCTGTCACACCCGATTTTCTCCGAAACTATTTGTCATAGAAAGTTGAAATTTGGTAATAATATAGGAAATGATGGCCTCATCAGAGCCACGTAGTCTTGAAAGTTAAATTTTGACTTAAGGGATTAGTTTTGGGGGGTGAAATCAGAAGTGAAAAAAAAAATTTTTAACTAGGTCATCGAGTGTGGTGTCAAATGAAAGCCTGTGAAAACACGAGTAAAATATATATATATAATGTAATACTTGCGTGCACTTTTCTTTGTATTATTTTTAAAAAATCGCAAAAAATCGCTGTCCACCCGCCTTAACTCGAAAAGTACTTATCGAAAAATTTTGAAAAAATTCTGGAATATTCTTCACGGGGTGTAGATTGAACGAAAATTATCACGAGTGCATTACCTTTAATAATTTATTTGGTATATAAAAAAACAAAAATTTCAAGGTCATCAGTTTTCAGTAAAGATTGGAAACAAACTTTGTTGAAAACTCATTTGGGGTGTATTTTGTGAAGTCACTAATCATTTTATACCTCCGTAACAAAA
Organism: Pachyrhynchus sulphureomaculatus; assembly: GCA_019049505.1. Lineage (NCBI taxonomy): Eukaryota > Metazoa > Arthropoda > Insecta > Coleoptera > Curculionidae > Pachyrhynchus > Pachyrhynchus sulphureomaculatus. The sequence goes on along the minus strand of CM032446.1, from coordinate 81,168,165 downwards.
TTTTTTATTCTAAAAGCAATCAACGTACAGAACACTAATTGCGCAAGTTCAACTTGCACTTGACTGGTTATTTTAACATATACGGATTGAATTAGAAATCTATGAAAGTTTATTTACCTACATTAACCTACTATAAACAGTGTAAGTACTGTCCAAGATCGATATCAGTAAATATTCAGATCTATAAAAAGTTTTTCATGAGGCAAAATTTTTGGATACATCAAAGTCAGCAAATTTCTTCTATTTCTATCTAGGTTTTCTTAAAAATTGTTAAAACAGAATAATCTTCAGTTCAAATTTGTTTTCAGTGAGCTGAATTTTTCAGAATAGATAGTGTGTTCTCGAAGTAACAGTAACTTTTTAGATCTGTATCGTTGATAATATTTATTGCGGAACGGTGTCTTCTGCAGTGCATGCAAGCATAGGTGGAGTTCCCAAAAGTTAACAAGTTCTGCTACAACACTGCCACTTTCTGAAAGTGACGTGTACTATAATAAGAGAACGGAGGTTTACAGAATGAGCATGGACAAATAAATGCATATACTAATTTTGATAGGCTGCCCAGCAAAAGGTTGGATTGACAAGTCTGGTAAAAAAATTACGGTGTTTCAAACATAGTACGCTATTTTCGACCAAAAAATTTATGTCCAATTTTTTATAAAAAAAAACTGTATAGTAGAAAGATTAAAGAAACCTCTCGACATTTTGTAGAAAAAGTAATTATTAAGATTTAAAAAAAATAAAATTATTAAAAACTTAGTAATACTGCAGACAGTGCATTGAGAGAGGTAGCCGTCCAAATCCGACGCCAGGTCAGATTTAATGCTGTAACTTTCTAATGGAATGGAATTTTCTTAAAGTCTAGAGAATAAAAATCCCGAAAAAAAATCGAATTTTTGAAAATCCAGGTATATGTAATCCGTTAAAAGGCATCGACGTACGGAACACAAATTGCGCAAGTTGGACTTGCACTTGGCCGGTTATTTTTTCTTTTAAGATTAAGATATGTTACTTTGTACTTCATAGAAATAAAATATGTGAATAAAAAAGTAGGACCGTTTGATTGACTTTTCTCGTTTAGCGATTACTTAAATCAAGAATTAAACAGTATATTGTATAAAACGTTACTATTGTCCAGACAAAATTTTTGTAATTTAGTATAAGGCGTTGACAAGAGCTACAAAATTCATGTTCGTTTTTAATATTTATCATCATCTAAATAAATTTGATGATTTAGGCTGGTTAAATATGACAGAAAGAGGTTTATTGCATGCAGCTTGTTTGTTTAATAAAATTATTTTAACAGGGATTCCTTATTATTTACCTAGGAAAATTACGTTTAGATCCCATGTAAATACATAATTTAAACGTTCTATTTAAAGGTTTGCTTACTTCTCCAACTCATAGAACCAAACAATTTAAAAAATTCTCTTCCATATTCATTTCTACAATTAATAATGTAATTCCTAAATATTTGAAAGAGAAGCATCCATACTCTTTGAAAGGTACATATAGTAAAGTTTTAATAAATCAGTAATATTTACTGTTAAATGCTACTTTCAATAACGGCTTTTATTTTTAACAATTCCTAACGTTTAGTCGCCGTAATATGAAACTTACATCCAGAGCAGATTCTATTGTAAGCGTATGCATGCAATAACAGTAACGCCTTACTATCTGAGCCATCAAATGTAGAGGGAATTTAATGTTTCATTGTGTTCAATTATTTATAGTCAAACATCATTCATATAAGAAGAAGGAGGAGATTCGAATTGCTGCTTCATATGTATCGTGTTATATATCCTTTACAGGATTTCCAAAACAGGAAGATTTAAAAATTGTATAATAACTTCCGTTGATACAGGAAAGATTTTCTTGAAAAATCACCCTCCGAGGTTTTTGCGTCTTTGCGTTTCAGGCTCCCTTGATTACGAAAAACTTTTTGGCCAGTCTGCGGATCTCTCTATCTGTCGGCCTCTTTTGATCGAAATTAAATATCAATTTTCAGTTTGGTACGACAAGACAGATGGACGGAAAAGCGAGGTTATGTTTTTCGTATTATATTGAAACTCACAAACTTTGGGGGTAATTTTTTAATCAATACGATACTTGCTGCAAGAACAGGGATACAGTTTTCAGATTTGTCAACTCTAGGAATTTTAAAAATGATATATAAGACGATATGTACTGAGTAACCCCTCTGATTCTCTCCCAACCCTTTTTCCCCTTATATGTTTGACTATAAATAATTGGACAATATTAAAAATAAGGCAATTTTCAGATTTGTTTGTCCAAAACCATTAAATACGATGTATAACAGGAATCACCCTTAATTCTCCCCTCTCCCTCCTTAACTTCTGATATATTTTACTATAACCAATTAAAAATATTTAAAAGATTCACACAATTTTCAGGTTTTTCGGCTCTAAGTAAGAAAATGATGTATTTTTTTTTATGGGTCTAGCACACGTGCTGCAGGGAAGTCCCTAAAGCGCTCCAGGAGCGGCAAGAGTGCGGAAAAAGCGATTCACGTTGTCCTTGAGTCGCTGTAAATTGTGCTCGGCGGGAAACACAGCGCTGGGCAAATTGTTCCAAAGGGATGACGTTCTCCATATAAAAGGTTGCTTGAAAAGCGTAGTACGCGGAGTAACAAACTGAACCTCATACGGATGTGAAGCACCAGCGCGACGTGTATTTCTAACATGCACCGCTTTGGAAGGAATTAAGCGGGCTACATCCTTCGAACACTTTCCATGAAAATACTTGTAGAACAGACTCAAGTCGCCAACCGTTCTTCGATGTTCCAGCGAATCAAGGCCGCCGGTCAATTCCGGGTCCCCAATCAGACGGACCGCTCTTCTCTGAACAGAATCCAACAAATGCAGTGTATGTTTGGGAGCAGAGCCCCAAACGTGGGAGCAGTATTCCATAGTATACGATATATACGAAGAAACCCTTATAATCCTTTCTCAAGTCGTTTTAAACTTTTATATGTTTAACTATAAATTATAATAATACTCGTAATAATGACTATAAATGATTGAAAATAATTTGAACATAACACTTTTATATCATTCCACATTATATAAATGCTATTTGTTTCATTTCTTCAATTTTGATTATTGAAGTATTTCTTTACTTTTTGTTATTATTTTCATTTGAGTGTTATTGTATTTGCGTATTCTAGGTTTACTTTTTATTCTTAGTGACTGCCGACTAGACCCTGCTTAAGGTAAAGTACAGAAGGGGTGTTTGTACTTTTACAGTTTACATTTCTAACTGATATTTAGTATATTTCATGATATATTTTTAATGTTTTGTAAATTTATATATATATATATATATATATATATATATATATATATATATATATATATATATATATATATATATCTATATCTATATATGTATGTATCGAGCAATTTGCAGCAATAATACGGTAACATTGACCCCTTATGCTAGTAAAATACCCTTGCTATCCTTGGCAGGAACAAAACAATTCAGATCGTTAGCGACGTACGGAATAATGTGAAAAACAACATAACTAGAGAACAATGCCACAAAGTAGAAACCAGTGTAAGTATTTCAGAGGTTTTAAAATTTTATCTATTATGTAGGCTGAAAAGTTTTTGGCCTGATACATAGATGTCGCCTTTTTCAAAAAATCCATGATTTTTAAGAAGTACAAACCTTCAAACGATTCGTGTCAAAATTTCATGATATTTTGATGATTAGCTTACAAGTTACAGTGGTTTTAGTGACGCTACTTTTGATATTTTTAAAACAATGGAAAAAATCGAATTTCGTTATGTTGATTAAATACTGTTTTTTGATCGGATAAAATACCGTTCAAGCAAAGCAATGGCTTGATAAGTATTACGGAGATTCTGCCCCTGGAAAATCACTCATCATTTACTGGTATGCTGAACGCTCTGGATGTCAAAATGAGGTGGTTACACCTGAAAACAAAAAAAAACCTACAAAATTATTTTGGATGATCGTAAAGTGAAATTGCGTGAGACAGTTGACACCCTAAAGATATCAAAATAACGTGTTGGTCATATTTTGCATGAACATCTCATCATCACAGTGGCCAAAAACAATAACATATTGATGATTCTGAGCGCTGTTTGGACCTGTTTAAGCGCAATAAAAAGGATTTTTTCATACGATATTTGACAATGGATGAAACATGAATCCACCACTACACACCGGAATCAATCCCCAGTCAGCTGAATGGACAACAGCCGGTGAAAGCCGCTCGAAGCGACCAAAGACCCAAGAGTCGTCTGGGAAGGTTTTGGCCACTGTATTTTGATATGTGCATGGAATAATTTTCATCGACTATGCTGAGAAGGGAAAAACAATCAATAGCGAATATTATATAAAGTTCTTGGCGCGTTTAAAGGCAGAAATCGCAAAGAAACGGCCCCAAATGAACAAGAAAAAAGTGCTCTTTCATCAAGACAATATACCGTGTTACAAGTTAATAGTTACGTTGGCAAAATTTCATGAATTGAAGTTCGAGTTAGTTCCTCATCCACCGTATTCTCCAGATTTGGCTCCCAGCGACTATTCGCAGACCTCAAAAAAGAGCTCACGGGAGATTTGGCTCTAATAAAGAAGTTATCGCCGCAACTGAGGCCTATTTTGAAGGCAAAGACAAATCCTTTTACAAAAAAGTATAGAAATATTAGTAAAGTGTTGGACTGATTCTATTGCTCTTGAAGGAGACTATATTGATGAATAAAGTCGAATTTTGTAAAAAAAATGTGTTTTAAGTAGCTAGACCAAAAACTTTTCAGCCTACGTATTAATGGTTATACTTTATAATGTCAGTTATTCACTAAGTATAATAGAGACTTCTTACCTGTGGTTTTCTGAGAGGTGATAATACGTCACTTTTGTTATCTATAGTACATTTCAGTTTATCTTTGAAGCTTTATTGTTTATTAAATAAATATTGTCATTCTTTCAGGAAAACCAATTTCTACCAAATCTAGCAGATTAATTTAATATGAAAAGTCAGAAATAAAGAACTGAAGTAATAAATAAGACAGATACCAAAATAATAGTATAAGACAAATATAATTAGGGATTACGACATTTCTTTCGCCTACGTGACGCTCCGGACGGTAATTGGATGTCTAAAGGCCAATTTATTTTATTCTTTTTTGGGATAATAAAGCTTTTCAAACCACCTTTTGATAGTTAAAATTCCATTAGTCTATCGTATTTTATAAGAAGTATCTTATGTTCCCATTTACTCCCTTATTTTACCTATAATTAAAGTGGAAAAAATGTGGGCGCCTACATACCTAAGAGTCGGTCAATAGTTCTTAACATTCCGATGCCTAAAAAAGGTGCTGATAGGCTCTCGTAAATTTAGTAGCAAGCGCGTTCCACTATATCTCCTTCATTTTGATCAATATAATAAATCTTCTTCTAACGGCCTTGATTGATAATCCGTCAGTTTAAAAAGATATTGATACACAACACCTCTAACAACTATTATAGTTATAAGTTGCGTCATTACCTCGTGAAGCCAAACATTAAACTTGGTCACTGTTTAGTGAATACCAGTCATGTAGAAATATTTGATTCGAGTAACTTGAAGTTAATTTAATATCTTGAAGTTATTTCGTGTAATTGTAGACGAAACGTCACAAAGTCACTTTACTTTAATACGATCTAATTCCAAGAATCATTATTTATTATTTTATTAATGTAGTTTTCATACATGCATTAGAGCAATTAATAGATCTCTTCATTTTTTAATGTTATCAAAAATTTTTTTACAAAGAAAAAAAACAGTTTTTGGTACTGTGTAGAGTACCATCAGAGTTTTCTCAAATAATCGTCAGTTATATCCGACACAAACATTATTGCTGCCAGTTAACCTAAAAGTTGAAGGAAGCCTTATCTCCGTGATATAGGTCCGTAATCTTATTTATAATGATGCAGTAATGACCGTAAGTTATCTATTTTGGCACTCGTTTTTAAGTAAAACTTAGATACTTGTGGTGACTTGCAAAATATCATTGCATTTGAAAGTGTTTTATGAAGTAGGCTTGTAGAAATTAATAATTATTCGCACAATAGCTAATACAGAAAAGTTGGTTACCTTCCTAATGAAATTGGTTATACGTTAGCGATATCCGAATGGGCATATAATTCAAAAGCAATTTTTTATTTCCTCTAAACTATGTATTGTGAATTTGTCGATGCCAGTAGCTTTTTGGTTGGAGCCGCCTGATCGATCGAATAATAAATTTGATTTCTATCCCCTATGGAGCGTTTTACCCCAATTTCGTGGAGAACTTTAGTTAATAATGATTATAATATTCACTAGTCACTGTTTTGTCGCATTTCAAGTAATTTGTAAGAAGTATCCCATTCTTGTCCCAAAAAACGGAAGCAATAACTTTTCCGGCTGATCTTCTTCGGGTGAGATGAATCACCATGTTTCCACTCTTTTAATTATTGTTTTGTTTATAGATAATAGTTACGGACCGACGGTTGATCCATGGTTACCATTTGATTCAAAAAATTATATGAATCTTATTCAGTTAACTTGGATATTGTGAGCCTCAGTCGTGTTCGGTTCGCGTTCACACATTTAGGATGGATCTCTGTTGATAATTTACTTGTACTCAAATCAAAATGGACAATAAAAAACCTCGTTAGCATGAAATATCTTGTAGATTTAGCTCTAATCATATTGTTCAATCGCATTGTTTTTTCTTTTGCATATTGTCGATGTTCTTGTAGAAATGGTGTTACTGTTGATAAATAAATAAATAAATACTCAACAGTCTCTGGTACACATCGATTTTACCAAATCATTCCATGCACAGCACATTCTCTCGGGTAGACACAGAAGCGGGGCTTCCAGCGTGGGGGTCATCAATAATGTTGGTTCTTTCACTCTTAAAATCCCCAGCTCCATGTTTGATAATGGCGTAGGAAGGATATTGTTCGTATATTAAGCATGTCGTTGTAAATTTCTTTACCAGAGAGTCTTTTCAAAAATAGGTTCTGGTTCTTCATTATCGATCGATATTCGATTTTATCAAATTTACAATTTTTGTAGGTTATATCTTCTTCAAAACCACCAAACTTTGTGTATGTATTGACGAAATGCTAAATTACTCTTCGTAGTAACTGCATTTATTTTTGACTTGCCGTGCCCGCGGCTCCGCTCGCGTGGACTTGATTCACCTTTATCGTCACTGCTTATTCGTTATGTTTATATTATTATATAGCTCGAGGGACCTTAGAGGCCTATGACTTGGTTCCATACTGGTCTCCACTTCTTTTTGTTTCCTGTTAGCTTTTCCCAGTGCGGGAAGCCCATCAACTCCGGATCTTGCTTTACTGCCTGAATCCATGTAGATCGAGGTCTACCCTTGCCTCTTCTTCCAACCACTCCTCTTATTAGGGCTTGCTTTGCCTGTCTTTCTTCCTTCATCCTTGCCACGTGTCCCAACCAATCTAATCGTTGTCTTCTTACTATTTTGCTTATAAGGTGTTTCGTATATAGGCATTTTAGTTCGTGGTTTGTTCTTCTTCTCCATAATCCCTCTTCTTTCCTTCTTTCGTAGATTCTTTTCACAGCTTTCCTTTCCCACACCTCCAACGTCTCCTTTTCTCTTGCATTCAGTTTCCACGTTTCGCATCCATATGTCACCGTGGGTCAGACAACTGTCGTATATATTCTTTCTTTTGCTTTTCTTGATACATCCTTTCGCTATTCTTTCTTGTATCTCCGTCCTTTCTTATCCACTCTCTGTTATTGTTACCCAGATAACTAAATTTGTCTACTTTTTCAAACATATATCTTTTCCCTAAGTTGTTTATTATATCTAAACTTTTGTTGTTTTTACATCCTTCTTGTTTGTAATTTCCATGTATTTTGTTTTTTCCTAACTTATCTTTAGTCCTCTCATCCTTCCCCTTTCTTCTGTCCTACTTATGGCTTTTTTGACGTTCTATTTTGCTTTTGCCATCACTGCTACATCATCCGCATAGGCCAAGCATTGGCAGGTTTGTTAGTGTATCGTTCCATTTGTTTTTATTTCTAATTCCCGGATTATCTTCTCTAGTACCAAATTAAATAGACATGTCGACACTGGATCCCCCTGTCTTAATCCTCTTTTCACCTTAAACTTGTCTGATACTTTGCCCTCAACCAACACTCTATTTTCAGTGTCATTCAGGATCATTCTCACCATCCGAATCAATTTACTTGGAATTTTTATTTTTTCCATTATCTTGTAGAGTCCTTCTCTATTTACATAGTCATATGCTTCTTTGAAATCCACGAAGATCAAGTGTAGTGCCAAATTTTGTTCTAAGCTATGATCTTGGATTTGCTTAATCGAAAATATCTGGTCTGTAACCGATCTATTTTTCCTGAATCCACATTGGTACTCTCCCAAAATAGACTCAGCTTTCTCTTCTAGTCTGTTTTTGATAGTCACCACTACTATGTTATACACGATATCCAGTAAGGCTATTGGTCTATAATTAACACATATAGTTTTTTCTTCTTTTTTGTATATTGGACAAATGAGCGATTCTCTCCAGCTCATTGGCATCTTTTCTGTTTCCCATATTTCTTGCACCAACCGGCATATTTTATTTTCCAGATCTACTCCTCCAACTTTTATCATTTCTGCTGTTATACAATTTCCATCCGGGGCCTTATTTTTTTTGGGTTCTGGTTATTTCTCTTATTTCTTCTTTGCACGGTTTGTTTGTCCCCTCCTGCCCTTCAGTTAATTTTGCTTCCTATTTCTCATTCAACTCCTGATTTTCATCGCCATCTATTCAGTCTTTCTGTCAAGCTTACTGCTAAACTTCCATCTTTTTTCCCACATATTAGCATTTTGCCTCTGTTTATTCCCTTTGTATTTTATAAAAAAAAAAACACGTAAATCGGATAAGTGGTTCTGTAGTGCTGAGCGCACTAATGGACAGACAGACAGACAGACAGAGGGATTTTACGTTTTATATATATTACAGATTTTTTTTTATATATATTAAATTAAGAATTAAAAAAAAAACACGAAAATCGGATGAATGGTTCTCGACTGATAAGCACAGTAACGGACAGACAGACAGACAGACAGAGAAACAGAGATAGGTTACATTTTATATATATTATAGATGTAATAAAATATATATCTATAACCTGGTCAGAGAACATATGTATGAATTTAAAAAATCACGTAAATCGGATAAGTGGTTCTCGAGGGATAAGCGCACTAACAGACAGACAGAGAGACGTTGCATTTTATATATATTATAGATATAGATTATTATTTTTATTATATAACCTGGCCAAAGAATATATGTATGAATTTAAAAAAAGACACGTAAATCGGATAAGTGGTTCTCGCGTGATAAACGCACTAATGGACAGACAGACAGACACAAAAACATTGCATCTTATATATATTATAGATTATAGATATTCTCTGCTACATAATTTTGTTCCATATTTAATGATTTAGGCCGTGTATTGGAAGGGAATGCGCTAGCGGCAAACTTTTTTTCCGACTTCATTCACTATTATCGTCACTGCTCATTCCTTATGCTACCTATCGTAATAAAATATAGCCTATAACCTGGCCAGAGAACATATGTATGTTTTAAAAAAAAAGGTACGTAAATGGGATAAGTGGTTCTCCAGTGATAAGCGCACTAACGGACAGACAGACAGACAGACAGAGAGACGTTGCATTTTATATATATTATAGATAATGGAAAGTGGTCTAGGCTAACTAGTTATCAATACGCGTAGTACGTATGTATGAATTGGGGCTTATTGCTGGTTCCTGGCTCTCAAATGAAGACTGTAGTGGCATTTAGAGATAGTAGGCTGACCCCCTTCAAGGATTAGTTTAAGTAAAAGTACTGAGCAAGAATGAGAAGCAGTAAGCTGAAAGTATCATATTATGGATCACGTAACTCGGATCTCACGATAAACTGTAGGTTCAGTCTCGCTGTCATTACTCAGACGTTAAATGGGGCTATAGCTATAATCTCTCCAAACCATGTCATACAATAACCTAAAAGTCGACGCTTTCATTAAAAAATATAGTAAAACAAACATGTTACTTTTTATATGTCTGAATCTCAGAAAGTATTTCATTTAGATAGGATATCCAACCGTATCTAGACTTCATGGGAAAATCCAAGTATCACTAAAAAACAGAGCATACCTTTTAATGTTTCTGCTACCAAGCTAACAATAAAATATAACATTGTTAATGAATAACAAATATATAACGTAATATTTACATGATCCGTCTTTTTAAAACACACATTAATTTTTAAATTAAGAGTTTGATAAGTAATTTCTGCTTTATATAATTTTTTTGAAATTTATTAGGAAAATTGTTAGATTTATGAGGGCCCGAAAGTGGCTTTTTAAGCACCTCATATTCGGACCCGTTGTAGGAACTCACACATACCGTCAGGCCTGTTATTTACTGTTTCAATTTTTGTCGCTTTAGAATTTTAATACCGTAGTTCCTCCAAAGAAGGGGTGTAAAAAAGGGTGGGGTTTCATGTACTTTGTACAGTTTCAATAGTATTTTTCCTGACTTTTGGAAAAGTTGATAAATAAATATGGGCAAAACTATTCATATATTGTTTTCAATTTTAACTGAAGGCTCTGATCAACTTTTTGTGTTTAATATTTATCATAGAGTATCTATTATTTAAAATATAGAGTTACAAGCGTGGATTAAGTTATTTCCTAATCAAAGGTAAATTTAGTATTCATTTTGGAATTGTGTGCTTCCATAGGAAATCACTTTTTCCTTTTTATTTTATACTGTAAAAACGCATGTGTAAAATTACTTAATTTAATTTTCAATTAAATAACTATTTTAGGCTCATGGGATTTCAGCAAACACAAAAAAATAGCCACAATCATTTTATTTCTCCTATAAAATAAACACTGCCATGATTTCCCTTGTGATAAAGTAATTTTTTGTTATTAAACCGCCACCTCTCAGAAAATTAAATAAGGTGTTGTAAGATGGAAGTAAAGGAAAAAGTGGCAATAAATAAGAAGAATCCCAAGACATTTATACAAAGTGAAAACGAATTAGTCTTTTTAGCTTTTTCCTTCAACCTGCTTTTCTAAAAGGTAATTTTGTTATTAGAGTGCGTAGAGTGCGCATTTTTTTGTAGTGACATAATACAAATGTGTCAAAGTTCTAATTAAAATATTACATATTTACTCCTTAAGATAACGTTCAGGAGGTAGGTTAATACGCTGATACTGAGAACTAGGGCAGTAAGAAATATATACTGAATATTTGGAATTATTTTTAGTGTTCCGTACGGAATACTTATAAGATCAGTTCGGTGTCTGTCTGTCTGTCTGTCTGAAATTTGGCACTAATATAGGAATTGACGGCGTCATCAGAGCCGTGTAGTTTTAAAAGTTAAATTTTAACTTAAGGGATTAGTTTTGATGGTGAAATCGGAAATGAAAAAAAATTTTTTTACCCTGTCATCGAGTGGAGTCTGAGAGCTTGTAAAAACATATATAATGTAATACTTGCGCACACTTTTCGTTTTATTATTTTTGAAAAATTGCGAAAAATCGTAGCCTCCACCCCCAATCTCGAAAAGTAGTCATCAAAAAATTTTGGATTATTCTCCATAGGGTATAGATTGAATGAAAATTATCACCTTTAATAACACAGGGCCACAAAAATGTTTTTTAATGTGCCGAAGACTAGACAAGGTCTCCTATATGTGTTCGAAGTCGTTGAAAACGAATTCAGTTTTAGTTTTGCTCTATCACCCCTCATTTTTTTCCCTTAGCTCGAAAAACGCTATTTTAGAAGTTTTGAAGACATGTATAAGCACAATACTCGGGGAAACGTGAGATTTATATATCAGATGACCAAGACTATATGCCTTCCATAAACCCCAAACTATCCAACCGGATAACCCCATAAATCCAAAACACTATAATATCAGGTACGAAGGCATGTATAACCATGACACTCGAGACCAATGAATCAGATGACATGACAAGTGAATCAAACCAGCAGACGTATATACCCCCATAACGTCATAGCTCTCTAACACCATATCCTTGAACCCAATAACTCAATAGCCCTTTAACCACAAAACCCTCAGCGTGCAGACCCCTATAACCCTAGACGTGTAGCCTTATATATAAATACAAACTCTTGTGCTTTCAGACTCATATAAACATAAAATCTGATAGCCTCATAACCCTATAACCCCGTACCCTTGAATCGAATAACCTAGTAGTCATATAACCGTATAACCCTGGGCGTACAAACTTCCACATAACCAAGTGCACTCCAATAACTACGTGATATAGAGGACAAGAGAGCCAAAATAATAGATGGATATATATATATATATATATATATATATATATATATATATATATATATATATATATATAAATATACATTATATATATATATATATATATATATATATATATATATATATATATATATATATATATACATATATATATATATATATATATATATATATATATATATATATATATATATATATATATATATATATATATATATATATATATATATATATATACATATATATGTATATATATATATGTATATATATATATATATATATATATATATATATATATATATATATATATATATAAATATATATATATATATATATATATATATATATAAATATATATATATATATATATATATATATATATATATATATATATATATATATATATATATATATATATAATTAGAGAAAATCTGAGAAGTATGGATTTGAAGATGAGTAGACTGGAAAAAGACAACTTAAGGAATAATATTGTAGTATCGGCAATGAGATTTAAAGCGAATAGCCAGTGATAAAAATAGGAGCGACTATATACAAGATAGAACTTGGAAACACGGAAGATAAGGAAGCTGTAGTGAAAAATAAAAACAAAATGAGAAACCTAAGAGAGAGAGTTTATATAAACAACGATTTAACAAAAAATGAACTGGAAATTCAAAAGAAATTGAAGCATATAGCAGAAAACGAGAGAAAGAATGGAAAACGGGTGAAAATAGGTTATCAAAAAATCGTAATCGAAATAAGAGAATATAAATGGGACATTGAGGAAGAAAAACTGGAAGAACAAACAAAGAATACTACGACCATCAAGTCAAAAAACTGAGAAAAAGGAGAGAAATAGGTAGATTGACGACGACCCTGGCAAAGATGAAGGATACGGAAGAGAGGACTAATAAAAGGAATACAAATAAGAAGATAATCAAAGAAATAGATAGGAAGAAAGAAATGGGAAATAATTATCGAGTTTTTAGATTGAGAACACAGAATAAAGAAAGGAAGTGGATGCAAAAAAATTAGAGGGAAAACATACAAAAATCAACATAGAGACATAATACCGGAACAAGATATCGAACTCATACAAACAGAAGAAACTAATACAGAAGAAACAAAAAAGGTAACCGGCAATTTAAATAGGATGGAAGGATATAAAAGGAAATAGAATAACTCAACTCCACGGGCCTTACACTCCTCAAGGGGTAGGAAGGCATAAGGATTAAGTAAGTAGGTATATATATATATATATATATATATATATATATATATATATATATATATATATATATATATATATATATATATATTGATAGATAGAGGGTGCCTTCCTTGGTTTGGAAGACAAGACTGAACCAGTTCTTTTGAGAGCTGCCGTATTCCAAAGTGAAATCGGTGACATTTCTTTTGACTATTTCGAGAGTCAGCGTTTGAGAAAGATCAGGATGATATTCTAGATACCGATGAAACCGACAACGATATCTGTGATCCTCGGAATGGAGATGATATGGAACTGAACATCTATGATAGGATCAACGGAGGAGAATCAGATCCCAATAAAATGCATAGAGGATTTTTCAGTCAAGGATTGAGTGATCTTATAAGAGATTTAGCACCCTCTAAAGATACTGAGAACTTTTAACTTCTCAATTGAAAAAAAAAATGCTGTTTAGCTCCAAACACAAAAGTCACTTTCTATCGGGATTGCGATAAGCCTTTCCGTAAATATTTATTTGCAGAAAATGAATTGTAATGATATCGTGGGTTTAATTGGGGGAAAGAGGTTAGGCATTCATAGACATCTCCTAACCCACAGTCTTAGCACGCCCCTGGTAGTTATAGAAGTTTGCATGCTTCTAATTATGTGTTTATGGAAATTTGCACGCCCAGGGTTATGTGGTTATAGGGATATTGGGCAATTGGGTTCAAGGGTATAAGGTTAGGGTGCTATGGTGTTATGAAGTTATGGAGTTATGTGAGTCTAATGGTTTGGCTCACTTGTTTTATTATGTGATTCAACAGATCCACATTTCCCTCGAGTTCCGTGGTTATACGTGCCTTCATACCTTGGCTCATGGTGATTTGAGCTTATGGGGTTATGGGGTTGGATGGTTTTTGGTTCATGAAATTCTACTAATTCACAAGCATATAGTCTTGGTGGTTTTGGTTTTGTGCTTATACATGTCTTCACAACCTCTAAAAAATGAGAGGTCATAGAGCAAAACTAAAACTGAATTTGTTTTCACCGAGCCCCACAATATATAAAAGACCTGGTCTAGTTTTCGGCACATGAAAAAATATTTTTCTGGTATATAGAAAAAAATGAAAAAATTTCAGTGATCAGTTTTCAATAAAGATCGGAAGAAATCTTTGTTAAAAACTCATATAGGAAGTGTTTTGTGAAGTCATTGACCATTTTATACCTCCGTAACAAAACTCTTTATTTTAAAAGCAATCAACGTATGGAACACTAATTGTGCAAGTCCAACTTGCACTTGACCGGTTAATTATATTTGGTGAAAGAAGGAAAAAATCTCGAAAATTTGTTTTCAGCTCTGGCGTAGCTAAGGACGGTACTAGAGGTGGCATATGCTTCTTCAACCTGAATTTATTTGGGGTCCTTTTTTGTAAAAATCTCTGAATGTTTAATGTTTCCCAAATTTTTAGTTTACAGTTAAGTGTATTGAAAAAAGCTTTTAGAATTCTAGTGTGGGAGGAATTTTTATGCATAATACATTAAAATAGTTAATTTTGAGACATTAAGAAAAAACAACAAATCAACAAAAAAAAAACACGTTGATTGTATATTAAATGACAATCTCTTGAAAAATAATACTTGAAAATAAGGTAACTGCAAATGCAATCCGTTACGTTCCTGGAGCTCTTCTAAGCTAGCTGTAAAATAAATCATTATTCGTCGGCAAGTACTTTTTGGTTCTTATATTTCAATTTTCTAGTTATGACCACTCGGTGGATGATTTAAAAAAATTTGGGACGATTAGTTGTTGAAAAGTTACTGATATTAGAAAACTTTCTGATAAAACAACCCAGTTTGGAAAGCACATTCATATTTTTTTTTACTTTTGTGGATTTTTTGTTTAATAGAGGCACATAATTTTATTACCTATGTTTTGAGATCTGCACGTTCATAACATTAAAGGAGTGAATATGAATAAATGAGGAAATTAAATTAAAATTAAAAAAAAAAAAAAAAACTAACAAATTAACAGATAACACAGAATTAATATGAATAGTGAAGTATGGGTTCAAACTTGGTTACTCTATAAGATTCTCGAATCACAGGTTACAAATTTTTAGTCACACACCTTCACTCAGAAGAAAAAGAATCAAACTGATTTGGGGGCTCGAACCATGAAAAATTTTAACCCAAAATCCGCTTGTATGCTATAATCCACGGGTAAGTAGCCAATGCAACATCAGTAGGGTCTCCTTATTACAGTTTGTCATGTAAGAACGTGACCGTTATTATTCTTGAAAAAAATGTGTTTCGACAAAATGTTTTGCCATCAAAATATTGTGTACTAACAATATATTTACCTTAGTAAGTTGTCCAATCGCCTCCTGCATCAATAATCACCTGACATCTTCGAAGTAGACTGTCGACGAGATTCTTCTCATACTACAGCAATGATTTTTCGAACCTCAAACTGAAACTGAGTCAAAGTCTTCAGATCTTTATTTTGAGCTTTCTCTTTACAAGAGACCAAACGTTTTAATTGGGTTGTCGGCCGGCGATTGTGAGGGTCACTCTAGTATCTTATCGAGGGCCCAAGCGAGACGCTTTGGGGCGCGATCTTCGCCCAACAAAGGTTTCTTCAACGTGCTTCGTAATTTGACATCATGAGCCCGAAGATATTGTCAGATGATTTCATGGGACACATTCAAACCCGATTTTCTTAATTTTTCCGCTTCTTCATTTTCGGGTCCCGACACGAAATGAATTATCGCGGACACGTTCTTACTTGACAGACTGTGACTAATGAATAGTGACTTTTACAATTGCATGTGCCAGTGATATCTCCAAATAAACAATTTCTCATTGTTTGCGAACAAACATTTTTCGAAAATATTTCCCGTACTTCTTCTTTTAATTTTGGTGCACTTTTCTTGGGGTCTATAATTATTTGTCTAACCATACTGGCTTCCTCACGGGGAGTCGGTTTCTTGGGACGACCGGAGCGTGGTCGAATTTTATAGGAACCCGTTTATTTATACTGGTACACAATGTACTGAACAGTAGCATGCGACTTTTTAACAATTTTTCCTATATTTCTGTACAACTTTCCATCTTATGACAAATCAATTATGATTTTTCGAGCTTGAAATGGAATTTTGCAATTTCTCTGGCTCATTTTTAATACTACTTTAAAAACCCACTAGCAACAAGGGACAGATTATAAAATATGGCCGAAAATTATTCATTTGTTTTCAGTTTAGCGAGCAATAGATGGCTTGATAAAATGCTGCTGATTATAACGTGTTTTTTCAGTCTAGTTCTTAAGTATATGGAGACTTTTTTGACATTAATTTTATTTACATTTTTATAAGAATGATGTAACTTCTAAATAAAAAGTTCCGTAGTTGTTTTTTAATACTAATCCTCGTTGGTTAAGTTTTAAATATTAATTTAAACATGTTTTCTCATAGTTCCAATTAATTAGTTAAACATAACAGAAAAATAGTATAGAAAGCAGGTAGTATATGGAGACTTTTTGGACTGACTATATATATATACAGTAGGGTGACCGCAAAAAATCGATATCGGAATTTTGTTCGTCTGGACCCCACAAAACGATTCCCCTTTCCAGATATTGAGGTAGCCGAAATTTGAGCTCGATTAAACGACGTTAACCCGTGCCGCTCGTCGGTCAAAGTTTGAAAAAATCCAAATTTTTGGCCAAAAAGCTGACATATGGAGCCATAACTCCAGAACGGTAAATAATAGAAACACGCTTAATATCTCAAAAGAAAGCTAATGTTGTTCTTCAAAATTTATATTCTATACATAATTGTTGTTATTTTAAGTCAAACCGAGTTACAACAGCCTTTAGCCCCAAAAACATGACCTGGTACCAGTAGGAGCCAGTTTGGGATTATTCTAAGAATTTTACGGGTTTTTACATAATGTGTCTCGGAATTAACATTTTTTTGTTAAAAAGTATTTTGGAACTCAATTTTCAAACATAAAGAGCCTTTTGTTCAAATTTAATCTTTTATTATATGGGGATTACCTGACTAGTTTACCAAAGAAAGACCCGTTTTAACAGGTAAAAAGGAGGGTGAATCTAATTTCTATTTTAGGGATGGTGATTTTACTTCAGCGTACAACCGACCTTTTATTTATTCAGTTTAGTTTCTAAAGTGCCTTTGAGCTGGTTAGATCGAACAATTATCTAGTGAAGATCTTTTTAACGTTTTTTTTTTTTTAATTTTCCAAGTGTGTGTGTTATTGTTTTTATAACTATTATAGTATTATTTTAAAAGACATTTGAAAACATTTTATTGAAATTAAAGTTTGCAATATATTTTGTTTCATTTTCCAAGTTAACTATTATTTACCTATTGGCCTCTGAAATGGCATCCACATCAGGTGTACAAAGCCGGACCAAGGATAAAATATTTCTTGTGGGCTATCCCATTCACCAGATCACCGGTTGTAAACTACCCTCAAATCGTCAAGTTTTGTGTGCTTTATTTTATAATTTACGTACTGTGAAATTAACTGTAAGAGAATCAGCAAAACTTACAATACGAGAAGTGTTCATTTTTTGGGAGAAAGCTCGAATCCCGACTAAACATGAGCAAGATGCAATTACTAAGCTGGAAAAAACTTTACGCCGAGTGGAGAACTCTTCAAAAAGGCCGGAAGAAAACATCGAAAACGGCCAAGAACAAATTTAAAGAGTTTGTTGAAAAGTTGGATGATCTCTTTGATATTGCTCAACAAGATGCCTTGGCTCTGATGAAATCGGAAGAAGATAAGGCGTTTCTCGTGAAACAGAGGCACAAGGGCCGCCCAGGTTCCATGACTGGAGTGGATCTCAAGTTGTCTCGAGCTGAAGAAATCAAGGTGCAAAAGGAACTTGCAAAAATGAACCGACAAATCCAAGAAGCAACTTTTGATATTGGTGAGTTTTTTTTTTATTATTAGTATTCTAAAAAATAGATAAACAAATAAGTAAATAGTTTCCTTATAATTGAAAGAAAATTGTACATGAGAGCATGATTTGGCATCTTTATGATTGAGTTTATATTTTTTAAATAATACCTTTTGATAATTAGAAGTAGGTAATTTAGTACCTATGTATTATTACTATTCTGCTAAAACGACAAGTTTTTATAGTCTTTTTTTTCTCTTTCTTTTGTTGCTTCTTAGAGACGGATGATGAAGACAAGTTCGAAGAAGGAGAAGAAGACACTGAAGAGGACAGCATCTACCAGGAACTTGAGAGCTTGGAGGAAATGGACATCCCTGAAGAAGCTGCAGAAGATCCAGGACCATCTGAGAGCAAGAGGATGAAAGTTTCATTTGCAAGGGGCGTTAAAGAGATTTTAAACATGAAATTGTCCATTTTATTAGATCGATGTAAGGTATCCGACAGAAATGCCACGAGAATTTTAATAGCTGCTCTAGAAGCACTAAACCTTGAGTACAAAGTCTCGAAAACTTTATTACATGATAGAAGGCAAATGTTCAGAGAACAATATAATAAAAAAAATTTTGATAAAGTAAACATTCCTGAAAAAGAGCTTGTGGTTGTCCATTGGGACGGTAAACTTTTACCGGGTGTTTTCAAAAATGAACAATCTGAGCGAATAGCTATAGCTATTTCATATGGCGAAAAGGAACAGCTGCTGGGAGTTCCTGTAACAGCAAACAGCTCTGGAGAGGAGCAAGCCGTAGCCGTATATGAATGCCTACATGAATGGGGTCTTCTCAATACCGTCAAGGCGATGTGCTTCGACACTACAGCATCCAACACGGGAAGATTCAAAGGAGCATGCGTCATATTGGAGCAAATGTTAGGAAGAGAATTGTTATACCTAGCTTGCCGTCACCATATCTTGGAAATTCTGTTAAGAGGCGTATTCGACACAAAAATGGGATCAACCACTGGACCTCATCCAGACATTTTCAAGAGATTCCTCACTACGTGGCCCAAGATAGACAAAGGAAAATACGACACAGGTATCAGTGACAATCTAATACAAAAGCAGCTAACTCTAGAAGTAATTGCAAATGTTACTGCTGAATTCGAGACCAAATTAACTGAGAGCCACCCCAGAGATGACTACAAGGAGCTATTGCAGTTGGTTCTCGTATTTGTTGGATCACTAGACGGCAATGTTGTGGGTTTTAGAACTCCAGAAGCCATTCATCACGCTAGGTGGATGGCAAAGGCTATTTACTGCTTAAAAATGTTCATTTTTCGTCGTCAATTTAAGATGTCTAAAGAAGAAGAAAGTTCTGTGCGTGCCATTTCTGTTTTCCTAGTTAAAATTTATTGTAAAGCTTGGTTCAATGCTCCAAAAGCTCATCTTGCACCAAAGCAAGATTTAGGTATTTTGCATAGTCTATTAGACTATAAAGAATGTGACAACGACATTGCAGAAATAGCCCTGACCAAATTTTCGAACCATTTGTGGTATTTGAATGCAAAGTTGGTGGGATTATCGTTTTTTTGATCCCACCATTACAGACGATGAAAAGTTGTCAATGGCTAATAAATTGCTCAGTAGCATAGATGAACCATTACAGCACGCTAGGGTTGTAAATCCAAAAGTTAGGAAAGAAAACTTAAAAGAGGTAGTTGATGGAGGATTGGTAAATTTACTTACCAAAGAAACGTTTACATTCTTTGACCAATTTAATATAAAAACAGATTTCCTAAGACAACATCCAAACACCTGGCCTCAAAATAATGACTTCCAAGAAGGATTGAAAATTGTCAAAACATTAAAAGTAGTTAATGATATGGCTGAGCGTGGTGTTAAATTAATAACCGACTTTAACGACCTTCTGACAAAAGATGAAGACCAAAAACAATATGTCCTGCAAGTTGTAAATAAATGCCGAGCATTATATCCTGACGTTTCAAAAACTACTTTAACAAAAGCTCTAGAATAGATTAGATAACTATGTAAAATTATCAACTCATGTAGGTACTACGTCTGTATCTTTTCTGTGTCTGTTTTGTATGTATTATATACCTAATTTTTATATTTTAAATTAAAAAATGTCATTAGACTTATCAGTATTACTTGTTTTTTATTATATTTCTACTTTAAACTCAAAAATATACCAAAAAAAAGCAAAAATTTATCACTTAATAACAAAATATACGAAGTATGCTCCTAGTGGTACCAGGTCACGTTTTTGGGGCTAAAGGCTGTTGTAACTCGGTTTGACTTAAAATAACAACAATTATGTATAGAATATAAATTTTGAAGAACAACATTAGCTTTCTTTTGAGATATTAAGCGTGTTTCTATTATTTACCGTTCTGGAGTTATGGCTCCATATGTCAGCTTTTTGGCCAAAAATTTGGATTCTTTCAAACTTTGAGCGACGAGCGGCACGGGTTAACGTCGTTTAATCGAGCTCAAATTTCGGCTATCTCAATATCTGGAAAGGGGAATCGTTTTGTGGGGTCCAGGCGAACAAGATTCCGACATTTTTTTTCCCCCTCTATGAGATCCGGTCACTCTAATATATGTATATATATATATATATATATATATATATATATATATAATATAAATATATATATATATATATATATATATATATATATATAAATATATATATATATATATAAATATATATATATATATATATATATATATATATATATATATTATATATATATATAAATATATATATATATATATATATATATATATATATATATATATATATATATATATATATATTTATATATATATATATATATATATATATATATATATATATATATGTATATATATATATATATATATATATATATATATATATATATATATATATATCCACCAAGTTTGAAATTGATATCTTATTTTGTTCAAGAGTTCTCCTGCCGACAGACTGTCAGACCGACAGACAGACCATTGGAAATGAATGACCATATTTTTAATAATCTAGGACCCCTAAAATGTTAAGACCCGAATTCTGATTTTTTCACGAATACACATTCCTTTGGGAAGGAAATTAGAAAAAAACAAAATTTAATTATTCATCATAAATGTCTGTAACCGACCTATTCAGTCATTACCATTTGTAATAAATACATGTGTATTCTACAAAATGAATAGTAAAAGTTAGTTACAGCACACCTACATACTCATATTAAAGAACCTTTAGGAAACAACAAAATTAAATACTTCATACATTACAAGATTATAAACAAAAGTTTATAGTGGAATGGAGGAATAAACAACACCAATCAAAGCGGACAACGAATCCAGCCAAATTCTGGTTGCTATATACATATTCCCTGTTCTCTTATGTTTATATTATCATAAAATGGGGTCTCCCTTAATTATAAACGAATAGGTCTCACGACTTACGCATATTATCCATGAGCTTTTACCTATCTATGTATCTGGGACATCATAACAACCAGTCGCTGGCACCGGAGTCAAATCAGTCGCATTTGCATCAAAAGTAATAGAATTTTAAAGTGTTATTTTTGTATTTTAAGTAACACCTAGGTCTAAAACCGTAGTAGTCATAAACAAAAAATATTTTCTAAAGGATTAAAATATTTTTTTTGTTAGAGATCTGTAAAAATTCTAACTCTAACAAACTCCGAAAAAGATGAAAAGTTAGAATTAACAACTAAAATTTTGTACGCTTACGTAAAATTGACTAAGAAATAATCTTTTTTTATTTTGCAATTGCTATAGGCAATTTTTTTGATAAAAAATAATCAAGTAGACGTTTTTTTCATAATAAAAAAAGTTTCCCATATGAACCGGAATTTTCGGTATATATATATATATATATATATATATATATATATATATATATATATATATATATATATATATATATATATATATATAACTTATAAATAACCATAACTAAGAGATCGCACCAATCCAAGAGATAAACGAAGCTATAGCAAAAATATTATCAACTACTATATGACACGAAAAAATCGCCACCATCCGGGAAAGAAGAAGGAAATAGAGTGTTAGTAAGAAATGTGGATTCTAAAGAAATTCCCGATAAAACAACAGATGAAATAATGCACGCCATACAACATATGCACATCAATGAAAAACCAGGGGACGACGAAATAACTATAGATATGATAACATATGGAGGGGTATCGATAATTCAATCTCTTCAAGCTCTATTTAACAGGTGTCTCATAGAAAGTAAAATACCAATACTTTGGGTAAATGCCTTGATTGTGCTTATTTTTAAAAAGGAGAACAAATTTTAACTGGAGAATTACAGACCCATCAGCCTGTTATTGGTACTGTACAAAATCCTCACTAGAATCATAACATATAGATTTACGAAAATTACACAGTTATCAACCACGTGAACAAGCGCAGCAGCAGGCAAGCACTTTGGACCATCTTCAAACAGTTAGAATACTAGTGGGAAAAGTAAATGAATATAATGTCACTTTGTGGATGGCAATGGTTGACTACGAAAAAGCACTTGATTTATTAGAGATATGGGCTGGCTTTAACGCCTTAGGCAATAGCAGATTCGACCAAAGATATCTATCTCTTCTTGAACATATATATATATATATATATATATATATATATATATATATATATATATATATATATATATATATATATATATATATATATATATAAAAATGCCACATCACAAATAATACTTGAAAAAGAAATAAATAAGATCCAAATTAAAAGAGGAATTAGACAAGGCGACTCAATATTCCCAAAACTGTTCACGTTGACTCTAGAAGACATGACCAATTAGCTAAAGTGGCAAAAAATGGAATACTGGTAGATGGTGCATAATTAAATCACTTAGAGTTCGCAGATGATGTCACTCTGATCGCCAACACAAAAGAAGAATTACAAGAAATGTTGATGGAATTAAATAACAACTCTCGAAAAATAGGTCAAGAAATAAACTTCACCAAAACCAAATATTTGAACAACGAAACTGAAGAACAACTAGGAACTATTAATAGAAGGGGAAAGAATAAGAAAGGTCCAAACATTTATATATTTGGGACAAAAAATAGAAATATCAAAAAATAATTTAAAGGCCGACTTGGATAAAAGAGTCTCATTAGCTTGGTCTGTATCCGGAAGGTTATAATCCACATTTAAATTGGACATCCCAAATATATTAAAAGCCATAGTGTTCGATTAATATGTATTGCCGGTATTAACATATGGCTTTGAAACGTGGGGTTAAAATAAGAGTATAATATATAAACTTCAGATAACCTAAAGAACAATGGAGAAGAGAATAAGTATATTTAGAGGGATTTGGCGAGGCATATCGCAAGGATGAATGATAACAGATGACACGCCGTAGTTGAACGGAGGCCTAAAGAACAGATGCAGAGGTAGATCACATATAAGATGGACGAACGACATAAAAAATTTGCGGGACACAATTGGATACAAAAAGCAAACAAAAGAGCTCAGTGGTGACAATTTGGGGAGGCTTACATCCGACTATGGATGAAATAAGCTAATGATAATGATGATGATGATGATGATCGATCAAAAATTCCGCGTAGTACCATATCCGCAAGGTTTTCACCAAGTTTTTCATTCATTTTTACAATAAGAAATTCTTTTGAATTGTCATACATACATACATACATACTTTTTATTTAAAAAAGTATAGATTACATCTGTCAAACGTCAGAATATTCTAATCAAAACCCAAAGGCGTATATCAATTTTTTATGGTGATTTTGAGAATACTTGATATACATATTCGACTTATTAACTAAAGCAATTCGGTTACTGAGAATGCTTTATTCCTCTAAATGCAACTTATTTCATTTTCAATAACCGAAGTTATTATTTCGTTAAAGAATAAGGTTCTAACGCTAGCTTTATCTAAACTAGGCGTAGAAAGTTCTAAAACTAGTTTATATATTAAACCACAACTTTGCGAAAGCTTTGGATTACCAAAACAAATATGCCGTTTTACCTAATAACTGCTGGCATAAATACGTATTATAAATAATATTCGTTTAATAACCGGTGGCATAAACTAAAGTTCATGTAAACATTGGAAACTAATTTTGTTATTGGTAGATCTGAATTGAAAGTTGTATATATTATTCTACGATGATAAGTTCTGCATATTCTAAATGATTCAAAAATGTTACCTGAACTAAAATCTTTTTTTTTTCTTCTGATGCCATATGCATGCCGGCGCCGGCTGCCACTTACCTAATTCAATTACTATCAGTAATATAGCTAGCTGTATAGCTAGGATGCGCTGTTCGTTTTCTCTGGTTGCGAAGTGTTAAATACTCTTTTCGACTTACTCTGCGAATATCAAGCTCCTTATAATATTTGTCCTAAGTACGACACCATACATAGTTTCATAATATCTAAAAATTTTTCATCTAATTTATGAATAGCAGCGGCATTTAATTACTCGTTACCGAGTGATTAGTGGCAGACTCCTACGAACGAGAAGTTTATCGAGTAAAACAAAGTTTGTTTTTACAAAACCAATTCTTACCTTTACCTTTCTGTCACAATCTTAACTTTTGTTAAGAGAGTAGCCTAGGTATTTGAATTCAAATTGTTCAATAATTTATTGGTTGATGCTGAGTCGTTTGTCTTATCGTTTTGTCTACTAATTACCACTAATTTTTTATCAGTACATAACATTACCATCAAAATTTTTTAAAAAAAAACAGAAGTACTTCAAATTCATTAAAATAAGAAGATGATTAAACTTTAAAAAAGTCCTAATTCAAATAATTTAAAAAATATATAAAAAAGCTTTATGAAGAAGACCGTGTAAGCTAAAAAATTTTTTTATTAAGGGGTTACATACACCTCTAATTTTAATTCCCTATACTTCTAAGAATTATTCAAAAAAACATTTTTTAAGGAAATTCCATTCCATTACAATGTTAGAGCATTAAATGTGACTGGGTGTCGAATTGGGACCGCTACCTGTTTTCAGACACTGCCTACAATATTACTCAGTAAATTTTTAATATTTCTTAATTTTTTTTTTAAATCTTAATAATTATTTTTTCTGCAAAATGTCGAGAGGTTTTTTAACTTTTTCTAATAGACAATTTTTTATAAATAATTAAACATAAATTTTTTGGTCGAAAATTGCATATTCAAGTTTGAACCACGGTACATTTTTTATTTTGAAACAAAAAACCCTTGGACAATTTTTAACTGCTACATTATTTTAAAATATTAATTTTTATTTTTCTGGATTGGATCACTTTTTGTGAAGTTATCCTGCAGACAAGGAGGCGCCATAGTTTTCATCAGTAGTCCATTTAACCCGATAATAAGATTTAAAACATATTAAAAAAAAATCTTATAATTTAAAGTACAATAAAAATATGTAATCGCCATTCTTTTGTAATATTCCCTTAATAAGCTTTAAAATATATTTTTTTTTAAATATATATACTTTTCGCAGCGCCCAGGGATATGTAACCCCTTAATAGAAGTGGGAAGTTTATGCTGGTAGTTCTAATCATTTTTGTAAGATTGAGGTCTTTTTTTCTTATTTAAGAGGCCATTTTTTCTAATATGTATGGCTTCTCGGATGATTCTTTCTTTGTAGTGTACTACCTTCTTTGTAGTGTACGGGGGTGATTTGTTTGTTGCTGTTAAAATCGATTCTGTGGTCTATCCCTAGTCGGTGTTGAAAGGTAGTTGATAGAGTTTATTTATTTCGGATGCTAAATTTGTGTTTCTCGAGCCTTGCGGATATTTTTCTGTTGCTTTGTTCTAGGTTATTCTTACTGCGATTAGTGCTGCGCATTGTGATGACCCTATTGTTCCATGTAGTTTATAGACGGTTGATATATTGTGTTCGATGTTGTCTGTTACCCCTTTGAGCTAGAGTAGCTTGATCCTATAATTGTTTTCAGGTGGTTACTGAGGTTTTTTGAATGTTGTATTGCTATAGAAATTATATAACACAATATATTTGAAGCAATGGTGTGACTATAAATAACATTATTACAGTTTGTTCTTTATCATAACCAAAGATCAGAAAATATTTTCGTAATATTTTTAAAACTATATAAAGTTAATCCACCCTCACCGCTTTCACTTTCCTAATTTCAGGAAATATCGCTTAAAAGTTATAGGTTCTTTTCCTACTTCAAGTATATGTGTACTAAAATTTCAAATCGATTACACAAGGGTTAAAATAGTTTTGGCCACTTTTTTCAATTTTAACCACAGTGTATAGGCCGTATCGCTCAATAGGTTGGTCTAGAATCGATTGAACGTCTTTGAAGTTATTACTTAAAATTGCTTCACTTATTATTATGTGATCCTGTTAAGGTCTAGATGACTTTTTAAGGCATTTCTTCCTTCTATCTCCTAAGATTCATTTTCATAGTGTTTTCCTTTTCCGTTTCTGAAAGCTGTGTCTTTATTCAATTTATATTTTCGATCTATAGCTTCTGATTATTTACTTTATTCCAGCCACGATACTGCTTTTGCTCATAAAAAATAAATAATAACAAAAAATATAGCCAAAAAACTTTTAAATTAATGCTTTATGACCGAGGGTTACAACCCTCGCTCGATTAAGCCTTGATAAAAATAATTACTTAAGTAAAACAAAATTTATTTTATAAAACTGGTGTGCAACTTTAACAGGAAGTTGTTTAAGTTCTTATCGTACAAGAAAACTTTTACAACGGAACTAAAAGTTTGATAAGATCCAGTAAAAAGGGGCAAAAATTCAAGAGCTTGCTAGCTTATTTTTGAGCTTGAGAAAAACTAGCTAAACTTTATATTTCGACGAAAAAATATGTTGAAATACGCTGACTGATCAAGAGTTGAAGCTCTGTGTAAATATGGAATAAAATTTAAAAATAAATAAACAACTTTTATTTGGTTAAATATGTAAACACTATTAATTCCAAAAAAAATATTTTAAAGTGGAGGTGGAATTTTTTTAAATGATTATAATGTCTTTACTGAAAAAGGGTACAAAAACAATAAATCGAAAGAGAACGGATATCCTGCTATATTAGCGAACTGAATCTTGGAACTAGGCAGAATGAATTAATATGCAAAAAAGGTCGTAGACAACAGCCTAAAATATTATCTGAAAACCCAATACAAATAATAATTGTGCTACTATGTTTCTTAAGTTGACTCATCTATAGTACTCCATAATTTTTGTAAAAAAATTATAGATTACATTGAACAGACTAGCCAACTTCTAAACAAAACAAAGGAGAGAACATATCACTTTTTTGTTGTGATATTGAAATACGATATATCCGGTATATTACCTAAAGTAATTCGGTTACTGAGAATGCGTTATTCCTGTAAATGCAGTTTATTTTATTTTCAATAACTACAGTTATTATTTAGTTAAAGAATAAGGCTCTAATTCGAGCTTTATCTAAAGTAGGCGTAGAAAGACCCCCAGGTTGCAACAGGCGTTATATCTTACCATTATTGGCCTTCGGTACTGGCTTAAGTACCGAAAATTCTGTTCTCTTGTTTGTCAATCGTAGCATGACTGATGAGCCATGATACGGCGAAAACGCGTGTCGGGATGGATTCGACAAATAAGAAAACAGTGGCTGGACTGCTGAGATACGGACTTCCGTCGGTTTTCAGTTGTTCTTACTTTAAACCACATGTACCTTAGGGGAGATTCCTCGAACGTTAGCGCTACCTGTGGTGAAGTGTTGGCAGTCTGCTAACCACTCTGTCGGCGAATGGTTAACGCGAGTCAGCTCTCCGATGAAGTGCCACCTACGAGGTAGGCATTATATCTTACCAAATATATATATAAATATATATATATATATATATATATATATATATATATATATATATATATATATATATATATATATATATATCTAACACGTAGGCTGAAAAGTTTGTGGTCTAGCTATTTGAAACACATTTTTTTTGCAAAGTTCGACTTTATTCATCAATATAGTCTCCTTCAAGAGCGATACAATCAATCTTTTCTAACATTTCTATACCTTTCTTGTGAAAGGATTTGTCTTTGCCTACAAAATAGGTCTCAGTTTCGGCGATAACCTCTTCATTGGAGCCAAATCTCATTTTTTTTGAGGTCTGCTAATAGATAATAGTCGCTGGGGGTCAAATCTGGAGAATACGGTGGATGAAGAAGCAATTCGAACTTCAATTCATGCAATGTTGCATTTGGGGCCGTTTCTTTGCTATTTCTGCCTTCAAACGCGCCAATAACTTTATATTGATGGCTTTTCCCTTCTCAGCATAGTCGATGAAAATTATTCCATACGCATTCCAAAATACAGAGGCAAAACCTTCCCAGCCGATTGCTGTGTCTTCGGACGGCTTTCTCCGGCTGCTGTCCACTCAGCTGACTGCCGATTTGATTCCGGTGTGTAGTGGTAGATCTATGTTTGAGCCATTGTCACAATTCGCATGAAAAAGTCCTTTTTGTTGCGTTTAAACAGGTCCAAACAGCGCTCAGAATCATCAACACATTGTTATTTTGGGTCCACTGTGAGCAAACGCGGTACCCATTTTGAACAGAGCTTTCTCATGACCACATGTTCATGCAAAATATGACCAACACGTTCTTTGATGTCTTTAGAGCGTCAGCTATCTCACTCAATATCACTTTACGTTCATCCAAAACAATTTTGTGGATTTTTTTTATGTTTTCCGGCGTAACCACCTCATTTGGGCATCCAGAGCGTTCAGCATCATTTGTATCTGGACGACCGCGTTTAAATTCAGCATACTAGTAAATAATCAGTGATTTTCCAGGGGCAGAGTCCCCGTAACACTTATCAAAAAACGGTATATATTCAACCCACGCAATTCGATCTTTTTCGTTGTTTTGAAAATATAAAAAGTAGCGTCACTAAAACCCCTATAACTTGTAAACTAATCTTGGAGATGTCATGAAATTTTGGGCACGTATCGTTTGAGAGTTGGTACTTCCTAAAAATCATATGGATTTTTGAAAAGGGCCACATCTATGTGTCAGAACAAAAACTTTTCAGCCTACATGTTATATGTTATATATATATATATATATATATATATATATATATATATATATATATATATATATATATATATATAAATATATATATATATATATATATATATATATATATATATATATATATATATATATATATATATATATATATATATATATATATATATGTAAACATCAGCCGCTCGATAACGTGAACTAATTCAAACCAAGGTTGTTCAAATTATTGAAATGTTTACCTTAGCGAACGTGATTTAATTAACAAGCAAATTATTAAAAGAAACTTTTAATCTACCGAAATAAAAAAAATAAACGTTAAGTACATATATTTTTAATTAGAAGTACTATTTTATTCGGCGTAAATTTGCGCCTAGCATTTTCTTGCATTGCCTGTGCCCGTAATCTACGGAGAATTAAGATATCCGTGTACGATACTTCTTCTCCTACAGCCCAATCCAAAGCTTGGTTAAAAACTTCTATAGCTTGAGCATCAGTCACTATATTTCTAACTTGAGCAGGAAGGTCCTCATCATCCCTGTCCGTCTCTTCTTCCTTATTTACATCATTCAGCTGCTTTTCTTCATTCCATACATTAATATAAGCTGATGTACAAAGAACGTTAGGATTTACAATTTTCAATAAATTGATAGCATCTAATGACGCATTGACAAGAATATCAGCATTGGATCGCAATTGTTCCCTAATTACATTTAAGGGAACATAGTCTTCATCGTCATCACTCGTGCAAAAGAGGTTGTTCCAACATTTTTTAAACGTTTGCTGATAAAACCGTTTCTCGTAATGTTACCTGTTTTAAAAACTCGGTAAATTTTCAGGATTCTTTGATAAAACAGACGAAAGTAAAAATTTTCGATAGTATAGTTTGGTGAGTCTAATCACGTTCTGGTCCATTGGTTGAATTAATGGAGTTATGTTGGGTGGCATATACAAAAATTGATCTATCCTTGCTCCTCGCTTGTTGTTCTGGAGGATGACTTGGTGCATTATCTAGAGTAACAACGCTTTGATTGGAAGCTTCTGTTTTTACAAAAAATCGTTCACTTACAAAATGATTATCGTTAAACTATGTACAGAACATTTGTTAGTACAGATTCATTGTCATACCTGGGGGACAAAGCACTTGTGGAACCATTTCAGGAATGTACTGCTAGGCATCCAAGCGGTTTTAATAGTAATAAATAGTCATAATCAACAGGGATCTTGAAATTTTTAAATGATCGCGGATTTTTTGCTTTTCCTATTGTCAATGGCTTTATTTTGTATGAACTACTAACATTGGCGCATAGTGGAAACGTTATTCGTTATTTTTCGAGTTTACTACCAGGGGCAGATTTTTCAAATGATGTAGCATAAGTTTTCTCAGGTAACATTTGCCAATAAAGGCCGCTCTAATCGGCGTTGTAAATTTGTTCCATATTTAAATTTAGCCTCTTAATTTTTTCCATCTATTTCTCTTTGAACGGTTGTATTAATTGTAGTTGTGCTGATAATTTTTCACCAGATATAGCATATTAGTTTCTTTCGGTTTTTCATTTAACAGTTTAGTCCTCTCTTTAATTATTTCGCCGCTAATTGGGACACGATTTTCACGTTGTCTTAAGAACCATTTATACAGGCAATTTTCCATGCTAAAGCCTTCGCATTTTTTAAAGTTTTTTTTTCGATTTTCGGAGCCTCTAAATGTATCACTAGTTATTCGTAAAATTTGCGTTTTGAAACGCTAAATTATACAGATTGTTGCCTTCGATTCTCCATCTTTTTTTGCTAACCGTGTCACTTCCGCACCTAGTACAACCTCGTCTATGATTTTCATCTTGTCATTTAATCCTAAACATTTCCGTTTATTGGATGTGGATGCCATAATTGTATCAAAGTATAAACGCACGCCATACGCTTTCTTAAGTTCAAAAATGAATAAATTTAAATGGAAAAGAATCTTAAAATCTATCTGACCTATGCAGTGTGACGCAGAGAGGAATATGTTTCATAAATCGGAGACTCCCCTACATAATTCGGCAATTTGACCTTCGACTTCGTAGAAATGTTTACGTTATCGAATATTCGAACGTACATGTTTTTACATTATCGAGCGTTTCGTATCATCCCGTAGTACGAATTTTGTGTGCACATTAGCGCAATGTTTCCATTATCCAGTGTTTACGTTACCGTTACGTTATACATACATGTATATATATATATATATATATATATATATATATATATATATATATATATATATATATATATATATATATATATATATATATATATATATATATATATATATATATATATATATATATATATATATATATAAAGGGAAGGAGACGTGTAAATACAAGAGCGTTTCATCAAGGAAAATAGAAAATATTAAAAGCTACAAAGAGTTACTTATAGAGAGAGGGGAGGTCAAATCATAATGGAGAGCTAAGCCTGTGACCCTTTTGCATTGGAGCTCAAAAAGCTCCCCCCACTCCACACTGTAAACAAAAAAACGATGACTTAGGGAGGAGCGGAGTTTTAAGAAAGAAACAACTCCTACCTAGAGTGGAATTCTAATAACTTGGTCCTTAATTCAAAAATACATTGCTAGTCTTTTCAGATTTTAAAGAGTC
Organism: Pachyrhynchus sulphureomaculatus; assembly: GCA_019049505.1. NCBI lineage: Eukaryota > Metazoa > Arthropoda > Insecta > Coleoptera > Curculionidae > Pachyrhynchus > Pachyrhynchus sulphureomaculatus. The sequence continues at coordinate 81,135,891 of CM032446.1, read as the reverse complement.
TACCCAACGCTTTCTTTGCCATCCCAATCATTTCTTTATTTTAAAATTATTAAAATTAAAAATTTATATTTTGCCTCAAACTTAAATAAATTATTATATTAAAATGTTGTACTGATGAGAAATATACAGATTATATAACGTTATTAGCGTTGTCTTAAAAACAGTTTCTGCTTTAAACCTACCCCAATTTATCAGCTCTTAAAATGAACTTCATTTATATTCCGTAGAACGCTGGATGCACGTTATGCACTATTATTGGCAAATATCCAAAATATCCAGAAGCGCTGAATAAAAATGAGTTAAGTTAAATGCCCTAGACAAGAGCTCTTGTAAACTTATCTGAAAAAGAAAACAAGTATGTTTTCGAAATTTTATGAGAAAATATCAGCGAAGTTCTTGTTATAAAATGTACTCGTTTATTTAATATATCGATAAGTCAAATAAGTAATATTAATAGCATATAATGTTAGAATTTTCAAGAAATTGCTTTCTATTGGGTAATACAGTTTACACATTGGTTTGGGAAGGGGAAAATTATTGACCAAACGGTGCATTACGTATAGTAACTTAACCGATGGTGTAAAATATAATACGTTGTATTGTTTCATTTAGTTTTTACTTGAAAAGCGATAAATCCTTTTTTACCAACATTGCACAAAATCCCTAAAGTGCTATGAGGGCGACATCGGCTCTAAAAAAACGATTTACGTTAATCTGGAGTTTTCTGCAAATTATACTCACAGGGAAGCGCAGTCCTGTGCAATTCATTCCAAGGGGTCTAGTAATCAACATAAAGAAATTCTTGAAAAAGATGACACAAACTCTTAGGGATGTAACGTATTATCTTTACGTATGTTCCTAGTTAGAAGCCCTCTGAGAGGGATCAAGTATGATACGTCCACTCAATACTTATAGAATCGACACAAACAACAAATAGTGCTTCGATGTTAAAAGAAATTAAGGTTTTTATGAACTCCAGGTTCTCAATCAGGCGAATAACTCTCTTTTGAATAGAATTTAACAAATGCGGCGTACGTTTGAGAGCGGAGTCCCAAACATTGCAGCTGTATTCCATCGTTGATTTAATTCGAGCTTTGTAAGCGATTGAAAGTTATTATAATACAAAATAATATTTCGAGGTTTTGAGAAGCTCTCTTTGTAAAGCATGCAATATAATAATGCCAAGACATATTTGCTACGGAGTTAATAGCTGGCAATTTGCGTGATGAATGAGGTGTCTTCGGTTCTGCAACTTTAACTTTTTTTATAAATAACTGCAACAAAGATTTTTATAGTGTTAAATTCTACTTGGTTCCTTTCACCTCAAGATAATATTTCTCCCTGGAATCCTATTTAGATTCCTGGTCCTTTTCAGTAGGTCGTTAAAGGAAAAGAAGTGTATAAGAGAGTATGGAGCTTTGGGATACACCTGCGTTCATAGGGTCACTTAAAAAACTTATTTTTCTTGTAAACAAACATAATGTTTTCAAAACTCGTTCAGTTTTAAATTTTTGTGTACTAATGTTGCGAGACAGAGTGACATACTAAGTGAAGAAGAAGAAGAAAATATCATACTACGCAACGTAATTCTCAGAAATATCTTCAATCAAATTTTTATTTCTGTGAGCATACTACACATGCAAAAATCACTACAAGAGTAGAACATGTCTAAATTCAGCGATTTAAATTGCTACAGGTTGTATTCGGTATGCAATGTAATCGGAGGCAGTTCATTGTACAAAAGTTACAGCTCTCCACAGCAAGGAATATTTTGAGCTGTATTAAATCTACGAGTATTACTGGTAAATACCGTTCAGGAGGAAATTAAGGTCTCCTTGTCCTTGCATGAAAATATTTAAAGAAGAATGGTGACGAGCCTCTGAACTGTTCTTACATTGCAGACATTATCTCCTCTTCGTTCCTATATCTGTTGCTCCTCAAATTCTTTTCGAATTCCTTGAAAAAATAATAGTCGCTAGATGTTATTCCAACATTAATTTCTTCATATTTAGCTTCACCAAAAGCAAATTTCGTAACTTATGATATGTGGTGTTCGTTGATAAGCAACACACCCTTGTTAAATTTTTTCCACCAATTCTTTTTTTAAAGCTTCGCGAATTCTGTTTTGATTTAGGATCATACCAGTAAATTCAAGTTTCATCAGCGATTATAATACGTTTATGAATTTTATTCGGAATATAGGCAAGGTCAACTTTACTCATTTGCAAATAATAATATCAAATTTCACTAAAACGTCCTTTACTAATTTTTACTTCGTTTTATATCTGCCTTGTACGAATTCTTCGACCGTTCGTCATTACTTGTTTATTTTTATAATATTTTCTTTACTGTGTAATATGGACCTGGTTGTCCATCATCTTTACTTCATTCCCGTTCTTGTTGAAAAAGATAATCGCATATGATACTGCAGACTCCTCATCATTAGTCTCTAGGTCTTTTCGTAATTTTTAGGGGCTTTTTCCTTTACATGGTATATTATTATTATACGATAATTCAGTTTCTATAAATTGTTATTTTCCCGTGACATCATGTTGCTTCACGGAGAGCTATTTCCATTCTAATCTCGACAAAAAGTAGTGCACACTTTCGCTACCTGCCATAGGCCTTAAAAAGCAAAAAATGAAAAAGTCGTATTTGAAATTCTAATAGTCACGGCATAAGCTGGCTAGCCAAGAGAATATAATGTGCTTTTTTCAAGAATATCTAATCCGTTTGAATTCAATTTATTTGAATACGATCACAATGTGCTGAAGTTTTATTTAGGATAAGTCAATATATTCGCAGCAACTTACGCTGATTGTATTCCTAAAGACGTGTCATCGTATAGTCACATTTACAGAAGCTCAGAACTAAGCAGTGCTTTATGGCAGCCTTACCATATAAATTTTAACCAGGTATATAAAAATTAACAGACATGAATGCAATTTTCGCTAAGTAAATATTGCTTTCCTTCTGGCAATTCAAAGCTAGAAACGACAAATAGAGAAGCGAATCCATTAAATCACAGCTTCAACTGAAATAGAGTAAAGATGTTATATTATCAGCAAACGCTTTCGGAGACAAATCGACACTGTCGGAAGAAGACAAGCCATATTTACTTTGTCAACAACATCTTCATTTTGACTAAATGAGTTATAATATAATTCGAATAAAATACGACAGGAAATAAATTAAAGAAAAATCTTATCACCACTAATAAAAATATGTTTATAAAGATATTCTATTTGCTGAGGAATAAGTCAATATGTAATTATACAGTTGTTTTGTTGTTTATTTATCAAATTTATTTACCTTTCTGGACGACCTTTCGTATGTAAACAGTTCTAGATATTCTTGTATGTACATAGTATATAATAAATATGTGATAATTAATAGCATTTCTGCAGATTAAAATATTATTTAAAATATCTAAAAATTATATATAAACATAAATAAAGTTTCTCTTTTTTTACTTCCCTTGATAAAAGGAAGTATTGTAATCGTGTTCAAAACTTTTTGCATTTTTTTTATATATCAAGGTTCTTAAAGCATGACAAACACAGTTTTTCTTATTATTCTCTAATAAGAGAAAGCCAAATTTAATAGTTGCTTTGGCACTGTGCGGTTGCGAGGGAAGTTTACTCTGCTTAAAATTTGTTTTTATGTGATCGATTAACAGACAGACAGACAGACGGAAGAACTAAATAAAAAGCTATTTTCTTAGGTATTCTGAAATGCGAACGAATGTAAGTCTCGACGTAATCTCCACCTAGCTCTATGCACTTCTTCCACCTGCTTTCCAAAACTTCCACACCTACTTGAAAGAAAGATTTCTCAAGGTCTGCAAAATAGTGGTTTACTGCAGCTTCGACTTCTTTGATAAAAATTTCTGGCCACCGAGGTGTGGAGACAGATGAAAGTCCGAAGGCGCCAAATCAGGAGAATAAGCCGGTTGGGGCAGCAATTCGAAACCACAATCACGAATTGGAGTCATAGACTCAACAGATGTGTGAACGCGAGCGTTGTCCTGATGGAACAAAACTTTCTTTCTCAGTAACCCTGGGGGTTTCTCTTTAATTTCTTGACATAAACGACGCAAAAGGCTGCAATAGTAAGTCTAGTTTATTGTTTCGCTCTTCGGAAGGTAGTCCACAATAATAATACGTTTAGCATCGCAAAAAACTGACGCCATCACTTTTCCAGCCGACAGAATTGCCTTCGCTTTCTTTGGGGTCGGTTCAGAAGATTTTTTCCACTGCTTGGATTGTTGTTTTGACCCTGGAGTATGGTAGTGAACCCAGGTTTCGTCCATTGTCACAAACCTGTTAAGAAAATCTTGTGGATCAGCCTCAAACATCTCCAAACAGTCGCGAGAAATCGTGAGTAGAATTCGTTTTTGTTTAACTGAAAACAATCTGGGGACCCACCTAGCGGAAACCTTAGAAAATCCGAGTTCGTTAGCAATATGTTTTGTGTTCGTTCATACGAGATGCCAATCTCCCTGGTGGTTAATCTACGGTCTTTCAATATGCGATCACACACTTTGCCAATGTTTTCTTCAGTCATAGACGCCGTGGACCGGCTGGAGTGAGGGTCATCTTCGATGCTCTCTCGTCCACGTTTAAATTCTGCAACCATTTTTTTCATAGTGGTATATGACGGAGTAGATTCCCCTAGTGTTGTTTTCGTATCATCGTGGATCTCCTTTGGTGTTTAATCTTTTTTTTAAACAAGTACTTGACGACCTCACGTTGTTCAGTTTTTTCTATTTTTCCAAAAACGCTGCACTTGGTCTCACTAAACTCGTTCTAACCTAAAAACCGCAAAGTCTACAGCAACAAAATTTTACACTGTGACAAACAAAGAAAATATTGAGGGTACGATAATAAAAATATTATAATTATTTTTTGAGGCCGTGAACTTTTCAATTCATATATATATATATATATATATATATATATATATATATATATATATAATATATATATATACATATATATATATATATATATATATATATTATATATATATATATATATATATATATATATATGTATATGTATATATATATATATATATATATATATATATAAATATATATATATATATATATATATATATATAATTATATATATATATATGTACATAGTACATATATATATATATATATATATATATATATATATATATATATATAATATATAATATATATATATATGTATATATAAATATATATAATATATATATATATATATATATATATATATATATATATATATAAATATATATATAAATATATATATATATATATATATATTAATATATATATATATATA
>CM032446.1:80997090-81130455 GCA_019049505.1 Pachyrhynchus sulphureomaculatus | reverse complement strand
ATTTGTCTTTACATACCATTCCTGTTAATACTAAGAATAAAGAAGAAATAACATAATTTTGAGATTCCTCAACAGAGAACTCTGAAAAGGACGTATAATTTATACGAAGGAACCTCTCTATCCCATCGCTTATAATAGTAACCATCTTATAATCCCTTGTTTGACCATTTGGCATTTCTTTACATCTCAGGTTTCCTAGATCAGAAAAAAATATAGTTTTTCTTTGCTGTCCGTCTACCTGTCGGTGTCTTACTCAGTTTCTACCTAATAACTATCGAACAAAATGATATATCGATTTCAAATCTGATACCCATATACGAAATGAAGTAGGGATGAAACCTTTACTTTTCGTGCAATATTGCTTCAGAGGAAAGAGGTGGTAATAGACACATTTTGGTTAATTTCCACAGTATTATAAGAGTTCTTCTTGGTAATTTGGTTAAAATAATGAACAAAATTTTAGCAATGTTATTCACAGTCAAAAATTAAGGGGTTGGAAAGGGGGTTCGATAGATAGCTTTGAATATATGGTGTCATATGTCCCTTTCAGGGTTTTTTTGTCTCAAGGAATTTGAAAATGATATTACTTATTCATTATTTTTAGTTATAATAGAATCCCCTTCTCTGCTTAACTTTTTTCGATTCTTCGATTCTTTCACTGTTAATTAAAATATCGAGTTGTGATGTTTGAATTAGCAAGTTGCGTATTTGCAAGGAAAATTCTGTTACTATCACTTTGCAATTTTTAGTGTTCCAAACGGAACACTTAGAAGACCACTTCGGTGTCTGTCCGTCTGTCACACCTGATTTACTCCAAAACTATTTGACATAGAAATTTGGCACTAATATAGGAATTGATGGCCGCATCAGGGCCGTGTGGTTTTGAAAATTAAATTTTGACTTAAGAAGTGTGAAAAAAAATTACCAGGTCATTGAGTGGGGTGGTAAAGGAAAGCTTGTAAAAACACAAGTTCAAATATATATAAAATGTAGTAGGTACTTACCCCTATTTTTCTTTGTATTATTTTTAAAAAATCGCTCTCTCCCTCTTGTCTCGAAAAGAACTGAACAAAAAAATTCTAAAACATTCTGGAATATTCTCCGCAGGGTGTAGATTGAACGAAAATTTTCACGAGTGCATTACCTTTAATAGTTTATCTGATATATATATAAATATAAAAGCAGAAATTTCAAGGTCATTAGTTCTCAGTAAAGATCCGAAAAAAACTTTATCTTAACAGCAATCAACGTACGGAACACTAATTGTGTAAGTCCGACTTGCACTTGGCCCGTTTTTTAATCCCTAGCCGAAAAAAGTTTCGATGCTCAAAATACTGTTTTTTAACTCTCATTTCAACTCTATTAGTAATCCAACAATAACCAAAATCAAGTCCTAAGTGCGAATTTTTAGTGTTACGCACGGAACATTTATAAGATCACTTCGGTATCTGCCCGTCTGTATGTCGGTCTGTTTGTCAGTCTGCCTGTCCATCTATCTGTCCGCCTGTCTGTCTGTCTATCTGTCTGTCTGTCACAGTCGATTTTCTTCGAAAGTGTTTGACATAGAAAATTAAAATTTGGCACTAATATAGGGATTGATGATCCTATCAGAGCCGTTAGTTTTGGAAGTTAAATTTTGATTTAAGGCTTTACTTTTGCAGGGTGAAATCGGAAGTAAAAAAAAATTACCAGGTCATTAAAAGGGGTATCAAATAAAAGCTTGTGAAAGTACGAGTTTAAAAATATATATAATATGATACTTGGGGGCTTGTATTATTTTTAAAAAATTGCGGAAAATCGTTGTCTTCCCCTCTTATCTCGAATAGTATTGATCAAAAAATTTTGAAAAAATTCTGGAATGTTCTCCACAGGATGTAAATTAAACGAACATTATCACCAGTGCATTATATTTAATAATTTTTCTGGTATTTACAAAAAAACAAAAATTTCAAAGTCATCAGTTTTCAATAAAGATCGAAAAAAACTTTGTTGAAAACTCATTCGGGTTGTGTTTTGGGAAGTCATTGATCATTTTATACGTACGCAACACTAATTGCGCAAGTCCGACTTGCACTTGACCGGTCATTTTTTTTAAAGTTGAAGATAATATAGTTTTTATCGGTTTATAGAGCCTTTGTTTTCTTCACAACAGCCGATTAGTTTCGATGACTATTAGAATTTCTCTATCTGCAGAACATCCTTAAGTCATCTAGGGATATTAGGCCTTTTCCTTTTTGTTATCTATTCAAATAACACTTAATTGTCACAGCTTGATTTTTGTTACATAATAAAGCCCCAAAAGTTATTTTATTAAATAATCTTTAATTTAAAAAGAAAAAACGTTTCTTATTCATAAATTTTCCTTAAATACAAAATTGTTGTCTCTCTAAAGGTAAAATTAATTAAATAGCGAATTTTATTCGGGAGATAATCCGTATTCACTTATTTCCGATACAATAAAAACTTTAAACAGGTTTAATAGTAAAGGGCTATTGTTAATACAAAACTGTGTTATCGGACTTCATACGCCCGGCTATAGAATGTGCTCGAAATGTACTGTTTATATGTCCACTACTATAAATGGTGCAATAGTAATAAGGAATCTTTTTATAGGAAAAATCCATTTTATTAATTATTAAATGAGAGTATTCTAATTATGTAAAATCTCCAACAATTGCTCACTTATATTCATTTTTAGAGTTCCGTACGAAACACTTATTTATTTATTTATTTATTTACGGGACATGCCCATTTAACTCATAAAGACAAAATACAAAAGTTTACATCTATAAATGACACTTAAAACTAAAGGCTAAAACTGAGAAATTCAGAAAAGAACTCCGATCTGCCTCTTAAAAAGAGACAAGGAGCTGGAGAAGTCCAGTGATGGGCAGTTATTTACAATGCCCATAGATCTTGTCATGAAGGTATTAGCTCCATAGATTGTCTTATGATAAGGTTTGAAGAAGGACAACGTAGATCTAGTATGTCTAGATGGTGCATACAAATTAATCTGAGATAAAAGTCCTGGACAATTTACAATGGAATTTAAAATTTTAAAGAACATTACAAGATCTCGTTGAACTCTCCGGTTAGACAGGGTATTCAAGTTTAATATAGATGTTAGTTTTGAATAACTAAAACAATCATTGTTAAAGAATTTATAATTAATATGACGTAGAAATTTACTCTGAACTAGCTCCAAGCTCCTAGCACGGCAAGCAAAAGGTGGGTTCCACACACATGAGCAATATTCCAAGAGAGGCCTAACCAACAAGCAGTACAGCATTTTTATAGAGGTAATGGATGAAAATTCTGATTAACAACGCCTGATGAACCCAAGCATCCTCAGAGACCTAGACGTTACCTCGGTTATATGAGAAATAAAACTCAGCGTCGGAGCAAACTAACGCTAACCACGGACTCAAGGGAAGTATTTAAAACCATACGGTTTAACTGACACCAGACATTAAGTCTATCGAAATCACAACTTCAAATCATCAGCAAAGAGCAAGAACCTGGAAGACCGAGAGCAGAGCCTTGAGGCATTCCCAAGGGCACAGTAATGTTGACAGACATAAAATTATTAGCTCGAACCACCTGAACTCTGCCACACAAATTATTGAGATTCTTAACAAGAACATCATGGTGGACCCTACCAAAGACCTTAGAGAAATCGGTATAGATGGAATGTACCTCAGATCCACTCTCCAAGATCCTCGACAGGTAGTCCGTCGAGGATCTTGGAGAGTGGATTCTGGAACCAGTTCGGTGTCTGTCTATCTATCAGTCTGTCTGTCACACCCAATTTTTTCCAAAATTATTTGACATACAAAGTTGAAATTTGGCGTGAATATAGAAATTAATGGCCCGATTAGGGTCGTGTTCTTTTGAATCGAAAATTTTGACTAACCTGAACTAACCCCTTATAGTTTGGGGGGTGAAATCGGAAGTGAAAAAAAATTTACCAGGTCGTCGAGTGGGGTGTCAAATGAAAGTTTGTGAAAACACTAGTTTAAAAATATATATGATATAATACTTGCGCACACATTTCTTAGTATTATTTTAATAAAACTGCCAAAAATCGCTGTCCTCACACATCTCGAAAAGTTTTTTTTTATAGGTTTAGCACACGTGCTGCAGGGAAGTCTCTAAAGCGCTACAGGAGTGACACGTGCGGAGTGAGTACAGTTCAAGTATTTTGAAGAAATTCTGGAATATTTTTCATAACGTGTAAATTGTACGAAAATTATCACGAGCGCATTACATTTGATAATTTATCTGGTATAAAAAAATAAACTATGAAAACTATTCCTTGACGTATGGCGAAGGTTTTTGTAATATACTTTTAACTACATTTCTGTTACCTATTGTCGAGTGGCTCTTGTACCAATATATAATATTATTTTTATTTTAAATCGTACGAATCACTAATTGCGCAAGTCCAATTTGCACCTGACCGGTTTTTTATTACTAATATCTGAAACCGATATGCACGAAGTTATGATAAAGAATATTTCTGCTTCTTATCGAGAGAGTTTTAGGAGAAACGAAAAGCACATTTCTAAAACCATTAAAATTTTATTCGTAACGAACAAAGTATATAGCAATATTATTATAACTTATTATTATTATTCATTTGTTTTTTAATTAAATAGACTCTCGTTTTTAACTTATTTCATTTTAACATTTTTTTTTAGTGTGTTTATATACAAGTATTAAACCAGTTATTGTAGCTTACACAACTGTTTTTGATGACAGAGTATCTGACCTAGTTGCTTCCCTGGCTTATATTGGCACATAAGTAAAGCCGTATACCGAGACTTTATTGATCAATTACAGGATAAGATATTGACACTAGAAACACACGCCTGGATGTGGTACATGTTAAATTATTGCCAAGATTTATTGGTTTAGGAACGAATTGATGATACTTTGTGTTTAAGCACGATAACTTGGGTTCAAAGTGTATTACTGACAAGCAGAGCTGGTAAATTATCAGAATAATTTAATTATCAATTAAATTAGGGTAGGCTGATGTAACTGAAATTGAAGTGTTTAAAAATCTAATCCTCATTTGCTATAATCAATATTTGTTCGTTGTTTGTTCTTAATTAAATTTGTAACTGACTGGACTACGCGAAGGTCTTAGATATTATTTCTCTCAATGATTACGACTCATATGTTCGAAATTGCCATACTTTTTTATTTTTCTCGAGTCAAAAACTCTTATGTACTTCGACACAACCTTAGCAGCATATAACGCTTGATGGCAAAACCGCTACATTATATCTGGTGTGCCACAGACAATAATACTTGGGCCTTTGCTTTTGCCTATACTTTATATGCTAGATCTATCACCTCTAATTAAGTATTGCTCTTGTCACTTGTATGCTTTTGGCACACAAGGATTATGCATCTGATCGACGACAAACCTTTTATAGGCAATCTGGTTATATGATAACGTTATACCTATTACTTCGATAAGCCATATAGAATTGGATGTAATCGTGATCTATGGATGGAGGAGGAGACTTCGACTCCTACAGAGGCAAAAGGTCTGGTCTATTATCGAGACGAATCCAAAACTTTGACCGGAGTAGGCGCTATCATATATGAAGAAAATCCCAAGTAGAGGTTTCATAGAAGAGTAAGTATGACAATATAACAATATTCCCTGCAGAAATTATCGTAATGCAAGCATGTGTTTACGAGAATATTAGACGGGACTACCGCAATTAAAAAATATACATTCGCTTAGATAGTCATGCTGCCCTGAAGGATTTAGATGCCTATCCGACCAACTCCAAATCACGATGGAGTGCAAACGTAATCTGTTAGAACCAGTTAGTAACAGCACGGTTGAACTATTGGGTGTTCCAAGACATTCGGGAATAGAAGGTAATGAAAGACGAACTAGCAAAATTCCGAGCTACGAAACCATGCAGGAGTCCAGAACCAACATTTAATATGCTAAAATAGGTGGTAAAAATGACAGTCAATAGATAGTTATATCAGCTGGATCGTTGGCTCGCAACATCTGGCCAAAGACATGCCAGCGACGTGATTGGCGGTCCCTCGAAGAAATTAACAACTGTCCTGCTTTGTTTAGCAAGGGTCCAGGCCAAACTAGTGGGACTGAGCACCCGTCACTGTAACTTCAGGACACATTTACAGAAAATGGGTATCTACAATAGTCCCATGACATGTAGACTATGTGGTGAAGAGGAAGAGACCTCTATGCACATCCTATATGAATGTGCAGCTTTAACTCGAAACAGACCTAAATTGTTCGGAGACTTACGTGACGATAAATTATATCATGAAGGGTTTAGAACGATGCTAATAAACCTATGAAGCCAGAAGGAGGGGACCATAATAAATCCCAGAGGTTGCAATGCACAAACAGGCACAATCATCTACCTCGCCTAAAAACGAACCAACCCCACCAATCACATGTATGCTAACTACACGTAGCTAGTATTTAGCTGTGCTCTATTTGAGCGCCAGCTGGCTGAATATAAAATATGTGTAATGAAAGACTAATATTGTCAAATTTCCACTTTATTTAGTTTCACTGAAACTGTATGACGCGTTTCGCTATACTATAGCTTCTTCTGATACAAAATGATATTTGAGTATTTGTCATTGTCATTGTCTTTATTGAATTTAAGTTAGGCTATGCCTCTTACTTACATTTATGATAGCTTATATTCCTATACTACTTAACCTAGGTTCTATACAGTAATCCTAATTAACTTAACCTAGGACATTGGGTTTTAATTACATTGGTTGACTAATCTAACTTAACTAGAGCTTAATTCTAAACTAATCTAGAACTTAATTCTAAACTTGATCTAGGTTACAATCTTCATGGGGGTGGGGGGGGAGGGCCATCGTCTTCGTCGGATATGGGGTCAGAAGGTCTTGGATAGTGATGGCGGGCGTTGGCGGGCACGTGGAATGCGCTCCTTATGGTGGCGTTTGGGTGTTGTAGCGCCTTTGCGAAGAACTTGATGTTGGTGGACCTCATATGTGCCTTGATTGTTGGCACACCGAGGTCTCTATGCAATTGCCGGTTTCGGACGAACCATGGGGCTCCCGTGATCATCCTCAGGGCCTTGTTCTGTACTGCCTGAAGTTGAGCTCTGCGTGTCTTGGTGAGTTTAGACCAAGTAGGGCAGGCGTGTGTGAGTCCTGCCCTCACGATGGTTTTATAAATTAGCAGCTTGATTTTTGGTTGCAACTTACTGGACCGGCTGATGATTGGGTACAGCTTGCCCAGTAGTTGCTTGGCTTTCCTTGAGGCAGCACAGACCTGGTCTTTCCAGATGAGGTGTTTGTCATACTGGATTCCCAGGTACTTGATGGTGGTTGCCCATTGGATGCGGGATCCCTGGAGCTGGAGTTGTCCATAAGGAGTGCCGTTGCCTTTGGCGAAGACGATGGCCTGTGTCTTACATGGGTTTAGCTGGATCTTCCATCGGTCGAACCAGGGGGCGAGGACGTTCAGGTGGCGCTGCAATCTACTGGTGATGATTCTGTAGCTGCTGGATTCTGCTATGATGGCTGTGTCGTCAGCATACAGGAGTAGGGTAGTCTGATCCGTTTTTGGAATGTCGGCTGTGAAAATGTTAAAGAGGTGGGGGGAGAGGACGGAGCCTTGAGGGACTCCGGCTCTAATGGCTTTGACTTCGGAGGTGGCCTTATCGACTCTGACTTGGAATGTTCTGTCAGAGACGAAGGATTGAATGAGTTTGTTAATGAAAAGGGGGTAGCCGGGTCGGATCAGTTTCAGAATGAGGCCTTCGTGCCAGACTCGGTCGAAGGCCTTTGCTACATCGAGAAACACAGCTCCAACTTTGTGACGTTTGTTGAAGCTGTTGGAAATGGTTTGGGCGAGTTTCGTGGTGTGATGGATGGTGCCATGAAGGGGCTGGAAGCCATACTGTTCGTCAGGGACAACACGGAGCGCTGTGGACTTTGCTCTGACGATTTCGAGGATGACTTTTTCAGCTATCTTGGCAAGGCCTGGAAGTAGGCTGATTGGCCGATAGCTGCTTGCCTCGTGGGATGGAGAGCCTGATTTTTTGATCATAATGACCTCAGCTTTTTTCCAGTAGAGTGGAAAAATAGCTGAGTCTCAGTATGCTGTTAATGATATTGGTGGCTTCTGAGATCTGTTTCTTGGGGAGTTTCTTGAGGGCTTTATTTGTAATTTTATCATGACCTGGGGCTTTTCGGATTGAGGTAAATCGAATGATCTCATTAACAGCGGAGGGGGTTGTGAAGTACGTATTGCGAGGGGGCTGGGCAAGATTTAGGGTCTGTATGGTTGTAGCGACCCTAAGATCACGGGCTGGATCGGGATGGGCAGGAGTGTTAGGAGAAAACTGTTTCTCTAGCAGATCTGCCAGAAAGTCAGCCTTCTCCTGGGTTGTGGAGGCTGTGGTGCCGGCGTGGGTGAGGGCTGGCATGGACCTTGGCTCGTCATTGGAAAGGGCTGTTGCCATTTTCCAAAGAGAACAGTCCTGGGTAGTGAGGGATTCTACTTTGGACTCCCACCTGCTGCTGTAGAATTCAGCAAGTGAGTCTTTCACCTGCTGGGTTGCTTGATTTGCGAGCCTTTTGAGGCGGGGGTCTCTGGTCCTGAGGGCTCTTCTGAGCAGCCGGTTTTTATCCCTGATCTGCTCTTTGATAGCTGGGGGTAGTCTACCTTGAGAAGAGACTGGTTGGGTTCGTGACGTTGTGGCCTGGGCAAGGGCTGTCTGGATATCAGCAGTCAGTTTATTGACTGCCGAATCCAGATCCTGGGTTGTGGAAATTTTTGGGATGGGACCCGTGGTCGCCAGGAGGCGTTGGAAGTGGTCCCAGTCTGTGCTGGAAGTGGTGACTGTGGCATTCATTTTGTCGGCCGGATTTCCCAGTGTAAAAATGACCGGTAGATGGTCAGACGAAAGGTCATGAATGACAGTAATGTTATGCCGGAGGTTGATATTTTTTAGAAGAAAAATATCTAGAAAGTCCGGTCTTCCGTGTCCAATGTGGGTGGGCTCGTCTGGAGCTATGAGATTGAATGGGATTTGGTTCTGGATGGCGTCGAGAGCAATGCCATTAGCGTTCGTAGCTAGGTTTCCCCAGAGAACGTTTTTGGCATTGAAGTCTCCGCCCAGAACGGTCTTTTGATTGACAGGGCCAAACAGCAGATGGAAGTCTGCAGGATCGATGGGATGTTGGTCACCGTTTTGTTGGTAGACCGAGAAGAGGTGGATGGTGGTGTTGTTTGCCATGGTTATGGCAATGGGCGTGGCTTCAGTTTGGACAAGAGGAAGGGGGGTGGTTGGTAGTGATTTAAGGAGTGCTTGACAAGAATCATGGTCCCCCCTAGGCGGGCCCTGATTCTGTCGTTGCGGTAAACAGTGTAGTTAGGAAGACTGAATCGGATGCCGGGCTTTAGAAAGGTTTCTTGGATTAGAGCTACGTCGACGTTATGGTCTTGTAGGAAATGGAGAAGTTCATGCTTTTTGTCGCGAATGCCGTTGGCATTCCATGACAAGATGTTTAGCATTTTAGGAGAGATCTTATTTGGTCGCTTACTCATACTTGGGCGTTGGAATTAAGCAGGGGCATGAAAGTGGCGGAAAGCTTTTGAAAGTTTTGGATGTTTTTAAAGAAGGTTTGCATGGCAGAATTCATGCTATTGATAGATGTAAGGGCGTCGGTCATGTTTGTTGGAATTGAGGTCGCTGGGGGAGCCGCCGTTTGACGACGGTTTGCCCAGGAGAAGGTGGCTTGGGAGTTAGCTTGGTTGGTTGCGGGTCGCTGCGACGGGTGTTTGGGACAGCCTCTGTAGGAGGCTGTATGCTCACCCTCGCAGTTTGCACATTTGGCAGGTAAATCCCGCGTTTTTTGGCATGTGGACGTGAGGTGCCCCTGCCCGCATTTAACACATTTGGGCGGGGCCCTGCACAGATGGGATGAGTGGCCAAATAATTGGCAGTTGAAGCATTGGGTATTTTTAGACTTGGAGTGTTGGGGTTCTGCTTTTATTTTGTTGTGCTTGACTTCAGTAATAGCAAAAATGGCTTTATCGGATTTGGGCACTAGCACCAAAACCATGGGCATGGGGTCCCCTGATTTGTAGATAGATATTTGAGTATTAGTGTTGTTACATTTATATAAATACCCTAAGGTAGATAGGTAATAAAATTAATACTGTATGCTAATGAATATTGCTGGGAAATCCATTCTGAATATTAATTGTATAAATGGAGTAAAGGGGAGTTACCATGGGCCAGACAGGTATCTTTTTGTTCGTTTAAGATGATGTCTGAATTTTTAATTCTATTTATTTCTAAATTTTCTAATAGGTTTAATTTTACGCCTTTGTTTTGTATGTGTAGAATTTTAAATTTATCGTCAAAAAGATGATTTGATTCTGTTAAATGATAACTGTAAGCTGAGTCAGTTTTGTTTTTTAAATAGCTTCTTTTATGTTCTAAAATCCGAGTTTCGAATGAGCGACCTGTCTGACCTATGTAACTTTTATGACAAGAACCACAATTTAACTGATACACTCCAGATTTTTTTGATCTATTTTGTTTTCCCTTTGCGTTTTCAATGAATTTTCCTAACGAGTTATTTGTTCTAAAAGCTATGTTGATATTATATTTGTTTAAGTGGTTTTTAATTTTCTCTGACGTGTTACCAAAATAGGTTAAAACATTAAAATTTTTCCCTGTGTTTTCTTTCTTGGGGTATACTAAAGAAATAGTTTTATTTTTTAATTTTTTGTTTAGAATTGAGTCTATGGTGTCAGGAGAATATCCGCTGTTAACAGCACTTTGTTTTATTAGGTTTAATTCTTTATTAAAATAATCTACAGATAAGGGGACACTTACAAGTCTATGCAACATACTGTGGTAAGCTGCCAATTTGTGTTGTAGGGGGTGAGCTGATTTTATGTTTATTGCAGTATGTGTGTGAGGGTTTGTGAAAAATAGAGAATTTGTGTTTGTCGTAATGTCTGGTTATTGTTAAGTCAAGAAAATTAATTTTATTGTCGACTTCTAGTTCCATAGTGAATTTAATATTTTTATGTATTGAGTTTATATAGTTAAAAACATTGTCAAGTTGACGCTCTGTACCACTAAAACAAGCAAAGATGTCGTCTACATATTGGTACCAATACAAAAACGATTTGCTAAATTCTTGTCGATGTATTTGTTTTTCTAGGTTATCCATAAATATTTCTGCTAAAAGAGGGCTAAGTGGACTACCCATTATGAGACCCCTCAGAACTATTATAAAACGTATTATTAAAGTAAAAATAATTTTGATTGAGGCTCGTGTTTAATAAATTTAGTATGTCTTGTACAACGATATTAACTTTATTTTTGATAAGAAATGTTTTTATGATTTTTACTGTTTCATCCGGGGGTATGCTAGGGAAAAGGTTTTGGACGTCAAATGATACTAGTTTTGAATTATCTGGTAGAAAGACGTTGGAAATTTTTTCCGTTAATTTTAATGAATTTTTTATTGTGTAAGTTGCAGTAAGCAGTAAAAATCATAAAAACATTTCTTATCAAAAATAAAGTTAATATCGTTATACAACAAGACATACTAAATTTATTAAACACGAGCCTCAATCAAAATTATTTTTACTTTAATAATACGTTTTATAATAGTTCTGAGGGTCTCATAACGGGTAGTCCACTTAGCCCGCTTTTAGCAGAAATATTTATGGAAAAACAAATACATCGACAAGAATTTATTTTTTTATTGGTACCGATATGTAGACGACATTTTTGCTTGTTTTAATGGTACAGAGCGTCAACTTGACAATGTTTTTTTAACTGTATAAACTCAATACATAAAAATATTAAATTCACTATGAAACTAGAAGTCGACAATAAAATTAATTTTCTTGACTTAACGATAACCAGACATTACAACAAACACAAATTCTCTATTTTTCATAAACCCTCACATACAGATACTACAATAAACATAAAATCAGCTCACCCCATACAACATAAATTGGCAGCTTACCACAGTATGTTGCATAGACTTGTAAGTCTCCCCTTATCTGTAGATGATGATTTTAATAAAGAATTAAACCTAATAAAACAAATTGCTGTTAACAACGGATATTCTCCTCACACCATAGACTTAATTCTAAACAAAAAATTAAAAAATAAAGCTGTTTCTTTAGTATACCCCAAGAAAGAAAACACAGGGAAAAAATTTAATGTTTTAACCTATTTTGGTAACACGTCAGAGAAAATTAAAAACCACTTAAACAAATATAATATCAACATAGCTTTTAGAACAAATAACTCGTTAGGAAAATTCATTAAAAACGTAAAGGGAAAACAAAATAGATCAAAAAAATCTGGAGTGTATCAGTTAAATTGTGGTTCTTGTCATAAAAGTTAGATAGGTCAGACAGGTCGCTCATTCGAAACTCGGATTTTAGAACATAAAAGAAGCTATTTAAAAAACAAAACTGACTCAGCGTACAGTAACCATTTAACAGAATCAAATCATCTTTTTGACGATAAATTTAAAATTCTACACATACAAAACAAAGGCGTAAAATTAAGCCTATTAGAAAATTTAAAAATAAATAGAATTAAAAATTCAGACATCCTCTTAAACGAACAAAAAGATACCTGTCTGGCCCATGGTAACTCCCCTTTACTCAATTTATACAACTAATATTCAGAATGGATTTCCCAGCAATATTCTTTAGCATATATTATTAATTTTATTACCTATCTACCTTAGGGTATTTATATAAATGTAACAACACTAATACTCAAATATCATTTTGTATCAGAAGAAGCTATAGTATAGCGAGACGCGTCATACAGTTTCAGTGAAACTAAATAAAGTGGAAATTTGACAATATTAGTCTTTCATTACACTCGTTATGAATTTCCATCAAGTAACAGCCACAACAATTCAAAGTATAAAATATGTCAATACCTGAACATGCTGGTGGACATGTCAATAAAACATAACCTCTGTTAAATGCAATTGAATATTCTCGAATATATTTTAAGGGTAGAAAACCTTGCCGTGTCAACAAATCAATGAGCGTTTTAATTAGTGACAATATTTTACCTGTTAAAAACTATACAAGATCCTCTGAATTATACTGGGACTCTGGTTTAACTTCTAACACACACGATACATGCTTACTTGGAAAGTCATTATGAATTTAAAATTATTGTGTAGTAATGGTGGGTTGTTATCATAAAATCAGAGTGCTACTAGCGAAGGCCATTTTGCCTTTTTTACTTGTAGCTTCATGATCATTTCGGGATTTAAAAAATAAAAATCGAATTTAAAAAGTTGTAGATTTATTCCTTCTAGTTTTTTCTTTAGTTTTTACAACTTCGATCATGTATCTGTTGGAAGAGCTCAGTTGACATGGTCGAACATGGAAAGTTGAAGAAAACTAGGTTTCGTTGCATTTATCTAAACAATTATGTCAACAGGCATCTCTTCTTGCTTAAGGGCAAAAAACATTTCTAAAGTGCATTTCCTATCCGGCAATTATTATTTATGATAGATAAATGCTTGCCCGATGAATTGCCATATATAAATCAAACATATAATTGTAATCCATAGTTTTGTACTATGTAATATGTTATTCATTCTATAGAACAAAATTGCAATATTTAAAAAATTCTTCTCATATGAGCTGGCAGTTATTTTTTACAGGTTCTTTGTTGAACTGAGAACTTTAAACATGGGAAATTAAAGAAAAATATATGCAGAATATTTTCTAAATATTTAATAAATGTAATTGTAAAAATTTTTAGTCTATTTGCCTCATATATTTTATTAATTTACGTATTTTACCAAGACATATATTTTTTAAATTTTTTATACGGCGACTTTCTAATATTATGTTTTATTTTGTAAATGTATACTTCGTGTTTATTTTACTTATTGCTCACTGTAGGGACCTGCAATTATATTTTTATGTTAAGAAGAGAAGTAACTAAATATAAAGGCAAAATTTCGCCTGCTGATAGCACCGTTAGTTTGTTGTTGTTCTTAACTAAATTTTTAGTGTTCCGGAACACTTATAAGTTCACTTCGGATTCTGTCTGTCTGTCCGCCTGTCCGATTTTCTCCTAAACTATTTGACGTAGAAAGTTGAAATTTCGCACTAATATAGGAATTAATGGCATCAATATTTTGACTTAAAGGGTTAGTTTTGGGGGGTGAAATCGGAAGTAAAAATTTTTTTTTACCAGGTCGTCAAATGAAAGCTTGTGAAAATACGAGTCCAAAAATAAATATAATGTAATACTTGCGTACACTTTTCTTTGTAGTATATTTAAAAAATTGCCAAAAATCACTGCCCCCTCCTTATCACGAAAAGCACTGATCAAAAAATTTTGAAAAAATTCTGAAATATTCTCCAGAGGGCGCAACTTGAACGAACACTATCATTGTGCATACAGTGCATTACCTTTAATAACTTATCTGATATAAAAGAAAAAACAAAAATTTCTACGTCACCAGTTTTCAGCAAAGATCGGAAACAAACTGTTGAAAACTCATTTGGGCTGTGTGAAGTCACTGATCATTTTGTACCTCCGTAACAGAAATTTTTATTTTAAAAGCAATGAATGTACGGAACACTAATTGTACAAGACCGACTTGCAATTAGTCGGTTATTTTTTATTTAAAGAATAAGAAGTTAAGAAAAATCATTATTAAGCGTTAGTAGTTTTAAAATACTCAAGTATAAGGAAAGCACAATCTAGTTTAGTAGTAGTCTAATATCTTTTATCTTCTGATCCCTCTCCCTGCCCGGTGGCGGCTAATATAATTGTAATTATGTTATATTTTTATTAGTTATCGTACTTGCCAATGACGCCTTTAAAAAAAAAAAATTATATTTTAAAATCGTGTTTATTAAAAGTGCTTGGACAAAATATGCTAAAGCGCCGGCCGTGTTGAAAATCCGCCAGATTCAAGATATGTAAAAAAAGTTTTCCGTTTGAAATAAAACTAGTTGAATAGCCGCAATATTCAGGATTTACAAAACACTACGATTTCAGCAAACATGGCATGTTTATGCTTTTCGAAAGTTTCATATTAAAACTTTCTTTTAAATAAGACATACTCTATGAGCCAAATAAATATGTCAGGATTTGTATTTTAAATTAATTTCAATACTATGCTTTCTTGCTAATTGTAATCGTGAAAAAATAACACTTCGAGATTTTTCTTTTTCTCCAGGTTTTAGGGTTCCTAGATCCCAAAAATTATAGTCGCACATTTTCGTCTGTTTGTTGGTTTGTTGGCAGGATAACTCTCAAACGAAAAGATATATCAATTTCAAACTTGGGATATAGATATTATCTAACGAGGGGATGAAGCTTATAGTTTATGAACAATATCACCTCAGGCTAAGGGGGTGAAAAAGGTGAGGATTGATAAATTTTATGATTTTAATTATAATATGGTAACCTTTCCAGTGTTTTTGTTGTAATAATAAATAGCCTAAATATTTATAGTAAAAACATATACGGAATGAAAGTGGTAAAGAAGTAAATTAGAGAGGTTAATTCATATATATATATATATATATATATATATATATATATATATATATATATATATATATTATATATATATATGTATATATATATATATATATATATATATATATATATATATATAATATATATATATATATATATATATCTATATCTATATATATATATATATCTATATATATATATATATATATATATATATATATATATATATATATATATATATATATATATATATATATATATATATATATATATATATATATATATATATATATATATAATTATATGTCCTTTTCAAGGTTTTTGAAGTCCAGATATCCAAAAATTAGGTTACTTTTATTATTCCTTTCAATTTTAACCCGAAAGAGGATGAAAGGAGTGGGGGTTGTTTAGTATTGTATAATTTAAACAGCATTTTGAAATACCTACAGGGTTTTTCGGTAAATTTTAAGCATATTTTTTCTTAAAGAGATAATGGGGTGGGATAGAGGGCAGAAGAGGCTGTTTCTTATTTATGATGTTATAGGTTTTATCAGGGTTTCTGAACCGAAAAATCTGAAAATTAAGTTATTTTTACGTTACTTTTAATTTTGAAGGGGCAAGGTGGGGAAAGAGTCTGAGTAGTCAAATATGGTATAGTTTTAATAATGGAAATTTTTCCAAATTTTTGGTTGCAATAATGAGCAAATTTCAAGCAGAATTATTTATTTACTATAAATAATTATGCAACGTATAAATGGTGGGGAAGGGAGTTGGAAGTATGATGTCGTATCTATTGTGTTATACGTCTTTTTCAAGGTTTGAGTCAGTTGGTCGAAAACTTATTACATTATTTTTTCTTCAGTTTTAATAGTAACAGGGGAAAAATGTGCAAGGTGGTAATTATTAAATATTGTATAGTTCCAATATTATGAGAATTTCTGCTGGTTCTTAGTTCGGATATTTTATAAAATTTTAGCTAATTCTTTATAGCAAAAGGTATATGAGGTGAAAGGAATGAGAGTTAGAAGGGTGGTTGGTTATTTATAATATATACTTCCATTTCAGTGTGCTTTTTAATTATTTCCAGTTTTAACACAAATAGTTTGCAGAAAGGAACGAGATCTGGTTACAGAATAAACTGAAAAAGTGTTAAGTTCATTATAGAACAAATTTAGAAGCAAAAACTCGAAATTTGCTTACTTTTGGCACAGTACGTAAATTATTGTTTTTACTCCCTTGCTAAACGGAAGTATCGTGTTTGTGAAAAAATTACTCTCCGCTATGTTTGCCTTCTTTTACATTTTCGATTTCTTTGATCACGAAAAACATATTTTCCTCTTTCCGTCGGTGTGTCTATCTACCAGCCTGTCGTCTCTGTTGGCACCATAATTTTCAAACCAGATGATATTATAATACTTGAAATAGAAATGAAACCTACCTTTTTTTAAGCGATACCGTTTAAGCGGAAGGAAATGAAAGGATAGGTGTCGATATGTTGTATAGTTTTAATTGTATGGTGGAAATTTACTGACCTTTCACTTGAAAAAGTTGAATTCGGTACTTATTTTCTTTTTCATTTTTTGTTATTTTTAGATGACGAAACACACATTTTTTAACTTCCAACTACATAATAACTAATCACACATCACAAAAAAGCTTTATTCTACTTTACCCTACATTACAGGTTTTTGTGGCACACCTGACAATTTTTTATCTGTGTTATCTACATTTGAACTTTATTCTTTAAAATTTGTTGGCAGAAAGCAAGTAGTATGTTTGATGTAATTTTAAAACAAAGAATTGTAGCTCTTTCATCATTAAATACGTATTTTGATTAAACAGTGTGTCCTAAAAAGTTTTATACAAATGGCGAAAAAGTTTATCTTACATATAACAAAAAAATATATTCTTGATCACATGGTAATTAGTACCTTTCTTGCAAGCATGCAGTTCTAAATTAAACAATAAATTGGACTATCTCACCTTAGAGAAATTATCCACTCTATGGTAAAATATGATTCTAAAAAAAAAAATTAGAAATTTACCGTGTATATACAATGTGTCCCAAAAAGTTATACGAATGGAGAAGTTTAACTTACATATTATAAAAAAAATTATTCTTGATAAAAAAGTTCTGTATCACATGGAAGTTCGTAATTAAGCATCAAAGGTTTAAAATATTTGATGGTATACAGGGAAAATAACAAATAATGATTTGTAATGAAGAGTATGTTTAAATTTAAATACAGAGAAAAATATTAATTGAGAACGTTAATAGGAACTAAAAAATTATGCTCACGTTTAGATTTGTGGCCTTCCTAGTTAAAAATTCAAAAAAAAACTCCAGTAAATACGTCAGTAATTGTCGGATTATTTATTGAACAAAGGAAAACGAAATTAATTAAAAAACTAGTGCCCTGCTTTTGATTGTATCATATTTTTGTTAAAAGTTTGATAACCTTTTTATCTGCTTTGTAACTATGAGAACAATTTTAATTTTATGTTCAACACTCAATTTTACTAGCATTTCTAATTATTGCAAATATAGACTGACGTTAGCTTTGAAATTTATTAACAGTTGTTAAGTATTTCTAAAGATATGTTCATTTATTTTCAGCCCAAAATTTGTAGTGATTTCGTTTTCTTTTATTCAATAAATAATCCAACAATTACTGACGTGTTTACTGGTTTTTTTTTTGAATTTTTAACTAGGAAGGCCATAAATCTAAACTTGAGCATAATTTTTTTGTTCCTATTAACATTTTCAATTAATATTTTGTTCTGTATTTAAATTTTAACACACTTTACTCTTCATTATAAATCATTATTTTCTATTTTCCCTGTATACCATCAAATGTTTTAAACTTTTGATGCTTGATTACGAATTTCCATGTGATACAGAACTTTTTATCAAGAATATATTTTTTTTATAATATGTAAGTTAAACTTTTTCTCTATTTATATAAAACTTTTTGGAACACATTGTATATATACGGTAAATTTCTAATTTTTTTTTTTTAGAATCATATTTCACCATGAAGTGGATAATTTCTCTAGGGTGAGATAGTCCAATTTAATGTTTTAATTTAGAACTGCATGCTTACAAGAAAGGTACTAATTAAATAATTTTACTCTTTTTCTTTTGGATATGCAAAGCTGCAATCAGTATGGCGACATTTTCTTTCTTTTATACAAGACTATTGATTAACGTCTTCTACGGGAACAGGCTGATTTCCGAGCAAAAAGATTGTGGTGTGAACAAGTGTTTACATTATCAAATTTCGTCGTTTTCAAAGAAAACTAGCTAATGGAGCAGTGTTTATTGATCTTACCGCAGCGTATGAGATTATATGGAGAAAAAGCCTATTATTTAGACTAATTAAAATCGTGCCGTGAAGGAAAATATATACATTGAAGGCTAACATATTAAGCAATATTCGTTTCCAGGTGCATATGAGAGATAGGGTTAGCAAATGGCGCACACTTAATCATGATCTACTTCAAGGCTTTGTGTTATCGCCACTCCTTTTTAATCTTTATACACACGATATGCCACAAACCCGAGCAAGGCGATTCCAATATGCAGAGACTGAACGTCCATCAATGTGAAATTGCTCTTAACCACGTTATATTATTATTGGAAGGTTATTTTTAAAAGTGGAGACTCCAACCTAATCCATCGAAAACAGTGAGTCTCTGTTTCCAATTTAACAACAGGGCAGCGAATACTACTATGGATGTTGTTTTCTGCGGTGAAAGTGTAAATCACAACAGCCACCCGAAATATTTTAGTGATAGGTTTTGATGTTTTATATTAATGTTAGGGCTTTTATCATATTTTACTTATACTGGGTTTTATTTTTATTTATACACATATTGCTTACTTATATTGTTCGTATTTTGGATGGATTTGTGTATTGTTTGTTCGTCTATATTTTGCGTATTTGTATTATTCTATTTTCCCTGCGCTGCAACATATGATAACAATATATTCAATAATACGGACTTATTTGTTAACTAAAGAATTATAAGAATATTTGCATAATAACAATTTATTATCCAAATTTAATATTTAATAACTCTAAAATAAATTTATACCTAGTATTAGGGAATGAAGAATTGACATTAAAAAATTTTTGTCAAAGAGTTTCTCTACCTGTAATGCAGCAGTTCAACAAGCCTATTGGAATATCATCTAGCATCGGTCTAATACTCGCAATCTCTTATGTTTGATTACAATAGAATGACGTTGTTGTTTTCGGGCCAAATAGTTTAAAATAGTTCTGGCCAGTAGTGTTGCGCCTGGGCGTATATGAATGATTTGCGAATAGTATGAATGAAACAGTTTTATAACGTTTAAACATTTATTAGAAAAAATAACATTTTATAATAAAACATTATTAATTAAACAATATACAAATGAGGAAGTCAAGCAACAATGAGAAAAGTGTTACCAATCTTCTATCTCCGACATGCTTGAATAACTATCATTGTCCTACTCATTTGAATTTACATGTATAATTAAAGGTTCAACAATAGCATCCAGTGCCCACAGTCCACATTTTATCTTCCACCCTCAATACATGCTCGACGCATTTTCGCCAGTTTTCTGTGAAAACATTAACCTTAAGTTGATACAATTCAAAAATTCCTAACCGCTCTCCGCTTTGTTTGTCCACCTTATCTGGCTGTTGTATCCGACACGATACATGTTGTACCACGGATTCATCAATACTTGCCGATATTATTTTGAACTTCGCTCCGTTATTCGTGAATATTGTTCAGTCGTCTGTGTAATACGGTGGCCAACAGAGCTCCGCGCGTGCGTCAGCGTTTTTTACCTATTTTTTTTTACTTATTTTAAACAATTTCGATGGTAATTAGTTGTATGATATTTTATCTGTGTTGTGGTACATAAATAATAAATAAATATTAACAACCTTACTGATTCTTCTATAAAATGAAATGAATGCTAATAGTTTGTATCCCTCAAGATACACTGACAAGTTCGGTGTGTTATTTACTTTTATTTATTTTTAGAATAAAATAAGAATAATTAACCGTGTTTTCACCTTATTACCGCCAGTTGGGGCAAAAAGTGATCCTGAGAGTGATACTGAGCCTGAAGACTTACTGGGCAAAGCAAGTTCTCAACAAGAAACATTAGAACAAGCTGAAGCAGTACTGCAACCCTCTGAGAGTGTTGAAGAGTTGGCCGAAGATGCTGTTTTAGCCACACTATTACCTGTCTCAAATGTCAATGTTCCTGAAACGCCTAGCAGCCGTCGTGTAATACGAAAGTCAGTTGCAACTCAGAAAACTGTAAGAGACTTTCAATGGACCGACGACGATTTTGACTACGAAGTGCATATAGACTAAAACAATTTCTCAAAACCAAATAAACTGCAGTCGCCTTTGCAATATTTTAAGACTTTCTTTAGTGATGATATAATAAATCTCATAGTAGAACAAACCAATTTTTATTCTACTCAGCAATTCGGTAAATGCATCGATACCAATCGCGAAGAAATTGAAACCTATTTAGGGATAGAACTTATGAAGGATGTTGTACATATGCCGGCGTACACTGACTACTGGGCCCAAGAAACACGATTCGCTGTAATTGCAGATCTTATGTCCCTAAAAAGGTAACAAATGTTGCGACGTAATCTTCATTTCGTAAACAACGAAGAAATTGACAATGACTGTGTTACTTCAAAGTGAGACCTCCTCTGGAAAAAGTCAGAGAAAACTATTTAAAAATTGAATCAGAATGTAGAAACTCACTTGATGAAATGATGTTGCCTTACAAAGGTAACAAAGCTGGCTCGAGGAGGCAGTACTTAAAAAACAAATAAAAAAAGTGGGGTTTTAAAATATTTGCAAGATGTGGAATTTCCGGCATGGTCTACGATTTTATCTCATATGGAGGTGAAGGCCTTGGTTTTGGTGCAAAGGTTGTTAGTGCTCTCTGATCCTCAATTGAGAACAAACCATTATCGGTTGTTTATTTTGATAATTATTTTACAAGCCCAGAACTTACGTCCTTCCTTCGTGATGAGTACGGTATTTTCAGTTTGGGGACTATTACGTCAAACCGCCTTAGAGGTTGCCAAATGAAATCGGATGCTGATCTACGAAAAGAGGGTCGAGGATCTTTCAACCAAAAGGTTGATAACCAAAATCGTATTGCGATTATAAAGTGGTACGACAACAAAGCTGTTACCTATTCCAGTCATTTTATAATCGTTTAAGACTTCTTAGGTAAAAAAGAATTTTTTTTAAAGCAAAAACAATAATTTGCCAATTTTAGGGTTAGATATGGCATTCTGAAAAAGGTTTTGTACGTCTGCTAATTTATAGGTCGTATTGTGCCTGACGACTTCACCTTTAACCTGTGGGTATAAGTTCTATCGAATTCAGCTGGCAATAATATGGTGGCAGGCGATAAAAAATAATATTACGTTTTTTGCCATTTGTCGATGATGAAATTTATGACTTTCTCAGTCATCCGAGATTGATTATCTTTTTTCAGCCAACCCAAGGATGGAACTCGTCCTAATTTTTTAGAATGATAGCTTGCGTTATCCATTACAATAACCGAATCGTCTGGTATTAAGTCTACCATCTGCAAAAACCAATCTTCAAATACATCGGAATTCATATAATCGTGATAGTCTCTTGTTTTCTTGGATACGAATGTTAAAAGACCTCCATCTATAAAACCACTTTCACTTCCAATATGCGCAATAATTAAGCTACGTCCTTTACCAAATGGCTGTTTAAGATCCATAGAGAGACCTTCACTGAATGCTTGGCGAGTATTTTTGATATTCCCATCTTGCCAAAATTTCTTGACTGTGTACCCTTCATTTATCCACGCCTCATCTAAGTAATATATCCTTTTTCCTTCAGAGGGAGCTTTTCTAACTTCCCTTAAATAGTTTCTTTTCCAGTGTACAGTTTCTCCACTTTCTATCAACAATTCACACTTTTTCCAATAAAAATTTATACCATAGTTTTACTCTGCTCGTTTTCGATATTTCTGGGTGGCTTGTCGCAGCCTGCAGAATAATATCGAATTCTTTTTTCCATCAAAAAGTCATGAACAATACGCCTTACTGCTTGTTTTGTGTTGTCTGTCAGTTGAAGTTCTTTTCTGCCTGATCTCTTTTTTGAAGAGTGTATACCACCACCTTTTCTTCTCTTAAAATTCTGTAAACTGTGGCTTTACCAACCCCGGTCATTAAGGAACATTTTGTCATACAATCTTCCACACTTAAATCACAATTTTGATCGTTTTTAATGTAGTCAAATACATTTTTAATTACACGCTTTTCACTATGGGTTAGCTACCCAAACTTTTGGCGTTTCACTGGAGAAGACATTTTGTTAACACACTAACTAACTTGTCACTAACTGGCTTGATACTTGGGCATGCTGTTCTAAATATGTATTTATAGTTAGGGCAACAGGAAGGTATATAAATAAAATAATTTGATCGGCAATAAAACTTCGTTACAAAAGAACATTGTTACCTGAAAAATATCTAGGGATAGTCAGCACGCCTCTGTTATAATACCATTGGTCAGTCCACAGGCATTCCATAAACAGATATTACTATCTCTTTCAATTAAAAAGAGTATACAAACAACATTTTAAAAATCGTTCAAATGTTAATTATCTGAGACTTTTCACAATCATGTTGTAGAATTTAAAAACATTTATACTCGTTAAAATTTGCAGGTGCAACATTCTTGTGCGTTTTCTGATCGCTACGTACGTATCCGGGAACAAGAGATATGATTTTTTTTTCTTAAAATATTGCACAACATCTAAATTTAAACTTCTACGCAACTATCTTTTCAATTAAAACGAACAGGTTTCCTGTTTAACATTAGCACAAGAGTAGGTATGAATAGTTAAAATATTCGCAAGAAGATAAACAAAGCGACAAATTATCGTGATGTTTTACTTGTTTTGAAAGGTAAAGCTATTTAAGATAAGTTAATTGATCGGTACTTATGATAAATTAAATTATTAGGTAACTATTTTTTAAATAGTGCCAAAATTTTTATTTATGCTCAAGAATTATACAGAATGGAATATTTTTATGAAAAATATATTCTAGCAGATTCATTTTAACATTTTATTTTTGTATAATTTGTATAATTCTAATAACAGTCGATTTAACTTCTCCTTGTGTGTTGTCTTGATCTGCCAGTTTACTCTATAAGAATGATAAGATTTTCATTTACTTGAAACTGCTCCGTATATTATATGCCCAACATATCCAGTGCTAAGAAACTCTTAAATCACTACAAAAACAATGCCTGCGCAAACCTAGCAACTCATGTTGATATTGAATTGCCGCAGGTTGTACTCGTTGAGAAACACGATCTGGAGGCCTTATTATAAAATAAAATTCTGCAAAGAATAAATTCTTGAACAGGGTATTACCACTTTCTAGTAATAAGCTGAACATTATATGAATAAGATATAATAGTACGAGGTGTATTCCTAGGTTACACTGCTCTGAGAGGAATCGAAGCTACATTTAGCTAAAGCTGAAAGTACTTATTGTAGAGGCTTAATCAAACTCTAGGGAGAGTTTAGAGTTCCCATTCTAATAGCTCTCTCCAATTTAGAATCTAACAAATGCCGAATATGTTTGAAGTCAAATCCTCAAAAATGGAAGTGGTATTGTATTTAAGTTTTGTGTATGATTAAAAGCTCTTGTGAAGTATACAGCTTTCTATTACGAAATAATATTCCAAGCTTTTGAGAAACTTCCTTAAGAGTGACAATTTCTTCTGGAATTTTAAAATTTTTTAATATTTTAGTTTCTTTAAATAACTGCATGAGCAGCTGATTATTGAGCGTTTCTGGCACTAGCATCGCTCTCGATTGGATCTTTAAGTAGCTCTGGTAGATCGTGAATCGTAAAGAAGAACATGAATAGGAGACAGTATGAAGCGTTCTGGAGTACACTGGCATTGATAGTGAACGAACTCTGTGAAAACTTAAGAGTCAAAAACAAAACTTTTCGCAGATTCCTAAAGAATTTATCGGTATATAAATTGTAATTTGATGTACATTATACTTTTTCTTCTTCTTGACCCATTTTATCTCTAACATGGAAAGCTGCCTTGTATAGCTTTTTACCACTTAATTTATATGTAAATATTTTATATAAAAAAATTTTAAAAACCTTTTACATGTACTATTACACAAGCAAGGAGAGCTTCTCAAAAGTTGGGAATATTGTTTCGAACCAGAAAACTTTACACTCCACAACAACTGTTAATTCTTTCCAAAGCTTAAATTCGACCAACTATGGAATACTTTGTAATTTTATTATTTTAGTTCTATCTTGTGACATCTTGGATTTCAATAATTTCATATTTTTGTTTTTTTCAATGGTGGTAATTAATACGTTTGTATTGTATTTTCTAACATCTTTCCTTGTTTCTTTCTTTGTGGCTTTGCTCAATGTTTCATATTCATGTGTACCCTTTCTTTAGATTTTCTTTCTTCTATGAGTCTAGTTGTTTCGGGAAACAATTTCTTGGTAGGGCATTTTCTTAATTGTCACTTCGATATTAGATGCAATTTTTTCTGTAAGTTTGTTTACTTCCACACTTTTTAAACTATCTACTGGTTGAAGTTTACTTTTCAATGTGGTTTTTCTTTGTGTTTCATTTTTTTTTTGCACCTCCATGGTTGGAAAACTTGTGTGATTATGTTGAATCATGTTCTTTCTTTCTGCTATCAGATTTATTTTAAATACAGCTCTTGCTAGCCGGTAGTCGCTACCTGTATCAAACTTGTTGAGTACTGATACATCTTGGCAGTATTTTTTTTTCGGTTTGGGATAATATAATCGATCTTGTTTCTTGTTTTACCATCCGGACTTTCCCATGTCCATCGTCTTTGTGGTTTTTGTTGAAAAAAAAATTCATGCAGAAGAGTTGTTCGCACTGTATCTCTTTCGTTGCGGTTCCTTAAATCAAAGTATCCAATATTTGCCGGATCGCCTTGGTTTCTCTGTCCTATAAAAGCATTAGGTAGCCAACAATCTGTCATGCCAAACACAGTGGCTGGAACTAGAAGAAATTCTTTCTTGGAGTGACAGTAACCAAGTGGAATTAACGCTACAAAAACCCAAGCGGCAGTTATTTCTAAAAAAGTTAACGTTGCTGAACCCGACATAGTTATGTCGAGGCACTCCATTCCTCTAACATCGTCACTTAATTTGTTGGGCGTTAATTTGGAAGCAAAGATATCCTGGCATGACCATGTTGCAAGTATAGCAAGGAGAGCTTCTCACAAGTTGGGAGCATTATTTTGAACCAGAAAGCTTTACACTCTACAACTGCTAATTCTTTACAAAGCTCAAATTCGACCAACTATGGAATACTGCTCCCATGTTTGGAGCTCCGCTCCCACGCATACACTGCATTTGTTGGATTCTATTCAGAGAAGAGCTGTTCGTCTGATTGGAGACTCGGAACTGACCGGCGACCTTGATTCGCTGGCGACTTGAGCCTATTCTAAGGATGTGGCTCGCTTAATTCCTCCCAGATCGGTGCATGTTAGAAGTACACGTCACGCTAATGCTTCACATCCGTATGAGGTTCAGCTTGTTACTCCTCGTACAACGCTTTTCAAGCAGTCTTTTATATGGAGAACATCATCCCTTTGGAATAATTTGCTCAGGATTGTGTTTCCCACCGAGTACAATTTGCAGCGATTCAAGAACAACGTGAATCGCTTTCTTCGCACACGTGATGCTCCCGTAGCACTATAGGGACTTCCCTGTAGCACATGTGCTAGACCCATTTCACCAATGAAGAAATGAGTGTTTCATTATTAAAATATATTATTCTATGATCTTGCACTTTGGTATTTAAACAAAAACATATTCTTCACTCGTCTCGTATAACAAGAGGCTCTAATTAAAATATGTATAAAAATATCTAGATACCCTGCGAGTTTCTAGTAATTCCTGATCTGATCTATATACTAAATCAGATCATATCAATTTAAAATATAGTTTCTTACATAATAGATTTAGAGAATTCAGATCGAAGGTAGCCCGTATATTTCGTGATATTAACGATAAGCCCAGAATCTCACAAATGTCTTAAAAGATTGATTTGTACATTTCAATTGCAAATTTCAGGGAGAGCAAAAATTTTTTTAAGTTTGCATGGTAGTTGCAAGAAATCCTATGTAATTATCAATTGGCCTTTTTCTAATACATACAGTCGGTCAATTAAGAACGTGTCAGCTATAATTCATTTTAGGTAGATGCGATTCTAGCGATTCAATAAAAAATCGGTAGAGGGAACCTTAGTCTACGACGCACTTTAGTAAAAGTCAGTCGATTCCGAACTTTCGACGAAATCATGTAAAATTTAAAATCTTTGCGCGTCGGTTCGTGGCAGTCTTCCTTTGTTTCCATCCAAAAGGGCCTAAAATGACACATTCCGCGGCCGCTAAATATATTAAAATGTCGTTGTCGTTTGTGAAAAACTGGGTAAATCATTTTAACGAGACGAAAAATATCGACGACTTGCCAAAACGTGGTTCAGTATGCAAAATCACTCTGAAAGTCGAAAAACGAATGTTTTCACGGGACCCAAAATTGACGCTGCGTCAACGAGCGGCAAAATTAAGAAAATCGAATTTGAATGTGCCCCATGAGACCATTCGAATTTAACATCTTCATGCCCACGATGTCAAATTCTGAAGCCCGTTGGAGAAACCTTTGCTGAGTGAATATCATGTCGCGAAGTTGCTCGCATGGGCCCACTATAAGATACTAGAGCCGCCGACAAATCGCCGAACGCCAACCCTATTGAAAACGTTTGGTCCTTTGTAAAGAGAAAGAGCAGAGGAAATATTCTGAAGACTTAGACTGCAGAAAATCTCGTCGGCAGTATGCCTTGAAGATGTCAGGCGATTATTGATGCAGGAGGCGATTGGACAACTTACTAAGGTAATTGCGCCGTTGTTAGCCCACCAAAGAATACATTGATGGCATTTTTTCAAGAATACGAGCGGGCACGTTCTTACTTGACAGACTGTACAGGCAAGCTCTATGGCAAAGGTTTACTCTATATTTTCCCATATTGAATTTGGTTTACTTTTATTGGTAGTACTCAGTATTAAAGTTCAACAACACAATGCGATTTACTTGTTTCTCTCTGTTTATAACCACACTGTACATACCGATATACTCTCTGTTTTCTGCGTTGCTACCAGATTATATGTAATTGATCGTCCGCCCAAAGTAGATGTCTTAAAATAGATATAATCAAGTTGTACGTTATTTTGTTCAAAAATTCACGAAATTTAGTAAAATTATATTAATGTATTTTATTTACAGCCTGAGCCGTGTCATTTCTATCAACAACTGTCTCTTCTGCCTTCGTCTGTCGTCTTATTTTATCATTGGATATGTGTTGAAGCTTAGATATCCCGGCACTACGTGTCAGATAATCCATTTCTACTACTTCTAATCTGCGCTTCATTTCTGCCCTTACCACCCATAACAAAGAACTGACTCCACCATTGATTGGCCCACTCTTTTCTTTGTCTTTTTGGATATGTTTTTATTCCACCATAGGGGGTTGAGACAGCCTATTATTTTTCTGCTATTTTGAATTCTGTGTTTTATTTCTCCTTCTCTTAACCATTTTCGATCAACAATGGCTCCAAGGTATTTAAATTCTTCAACTTGTTTTACAAGTGTCTCATCATTTATGAGGACTAGGAATTGTGTCTCACTATTGACTACAAGATACTTTGTTTTCTGTAGGCTTACTTGCAGTCTCCAATTCTGTTATTCGGTGTAAAGTATTTGATC
The DNA here is from genome assembly GCA_019049505.1 of Pachyrhynchus sulphureomaculatus. Classification (NCBI taxonomy): domain Eukaryota; kingdom Metazoa; phylum Arthropoda; class Insecta; order Coleoptera; family Curculionidae; genus Pachyrhynchus; species Pachyrhynchus sulphureomaculatus. The sequence goes on along the minus strand of CM032446.1, from coordinate 81,102,006 downwards.
ATCCGCAAAACTTAGTGTAAAGAGATAGTTTTCTCAAAAAATATCTCTGTCTTAAAATTTAACATTATAAAGTTCAAAAATCGGTGGAAAGGTTTGTAAAAAAACCCTGTGTTACACAAAAAAGAATACTTCCTCGTGCAATTATATTTAGCACCGCCTCATAGTGACGACCCAGGAAAGGGGGAGATATTTTCACAAAAAAAAACACGCAAATTTTAAAAAGGACCGTTTCTTATATCGAAATTTTACTGCCGTCTCAAAGCCATGAGCGGTGAGGAGAACATATTTCTATAGAAAGGAGCCCTTCACAACAGAAAAAAAACCTTTCCTTATGATAATATTTTACCGATTTGTGGATCGGAAGGAAAAAATTTTCAATTTGTATTAAAATTTTACCATTAACAAAATCCCTTTTCAAGAAAACCAGTCTCCCCCAGATAGGCGCCGGCCATCTTGTTCTCACTTTTGCTCTCGTCAGCCCTATTTTAATATTGAAACTAGTAGCTTTAGGCTAAAAATACAGTGCTAGAAAAGAATGGAAAAAATGGTTAAATATCCATAAAAAGAAATGTAGTTTTCTCCAACCAAACAATTTTGTGCATTTGACGTTAGCATAAAAGTTACTGATTTAGGGATTTAAAGAAATACCGTAAATAATAATTATTTGGCCCTTCTTAATTTTATGCAAATACATCATTATATATTTATTCTCTACTCTATCAACCGCATCCAGGATGGATACTCCATTTTATTAAATTTGTATATATCTTTACCTATATTCACACTGTTGATGTCGTCGAAAATAAATTACTAAGATTTTAATTATTTATTATTATTATTTAAATGTAAAAAATTTAATTTATTCCATAAAATTTTGTACAAAAAAAATCATTTTCAGGATACTGATGAGATTTTTGATAAAAAATTGCTTATGCGTGATTGGTTTAAAGAGTGTGAGACGAACAACATTTTTGGCACACGGCTAATCACAAAATCGATGGCGAATTTGCATTATTCATATTGGATTTAAGAGAAACCTGATAATGCCACGCACGTTATTTAATTCAGATTGAGGAGACATGGAATGGTAAATGGAATTCATTAAAATATTTTCGTGTAATCTATTTGTTTTATAAGAAATATTATGAAAATCATAACTGAACAGGAAAATGTATATTTTGGCAATTTAGTTCATTAAATCGGAAAAACTGTCAGTTGCTTTTATTTCTTTGTTAGGTTCTTTTGATAAATATAAACAGAGTTGAAAATTTTATAAAATAACCGGAACGCATGGTGTGAAAAAGTATTTCATTACCAGTTTTTTTATAATGAGACGAAATGAGGCTTTCTATTCAAGTTGTATAACTGCAATCATCTTGGGTTAAAATTTTAATAATGGTGCACTGAGAAAAAGACAGCAAACAGGTGATTTTTTTTAACACACTTACATTAGAATTTTAACTTAAAGTTGTTACACTGCTTATTCTTATGTATTCTGAAAAACCATGTGCACCATTATATTTGACTTTTGGTTGAGAAAGTAAGTTCAAAGGTAGCAATTTATTTTTTATTCAAGCAAATAAGAGGCGTCATGAAAGAAAGAGCAACAATAGCACCCTATAAAGTTCTTAGAATGGCGTAATCTGAAAATGATATGTTTTCATCACATCTAATATTAACTTAAATACTGTATCCTTAATAATAGACTACTAATTATTTCTTGTAATAGACCTTAAAAAATTGGTTTTTGCTACCTAGCATCAGCTGGCTAGTTGACCAACACGTTTAGACTAGACTGTTAGGTTGCAGTTATAATGAGTTTTTTTCACTACTTTCCATTAAGCTCTTCCTTTTTCTGTATAACCTCTCCTTGAACCTTTTTTACGTTTACATTTGGACGCATAGATTCAAAATCTTTAGTTAATTACTTGAATGTATTTAAAAGAGTATCTTTAGAGAATTTAAACACGACATATTTGAAATATCTGAAACTCGATTGGGTACAGGAATTGAAGAACAATTTTTGTGTATTGTTAGATAAGTTTGATTCAATATTTTTACTAGGAAAATTTAACTTATATACTATATTTTTACAGTAAAATTTCAAATCAACTTATATGGGTTGCAGATTTCTTTAATTTGAAAGAAATTATTTCTAAATCTATTAAGGTTAGATATTTTCATTTAGATTTAATATTGGGTAGTATTGAGGTAAAGAATTCTAGTACAAAAGATGTTAAAATTTCGAACCACATGTTGGTTTTCTATGTGCCTAATTTAGGTGGTACTAATCAATCGGTATATTTTTTTATGAGAGATAATTAAATAATATAAATATGTCGTGAGTTCGTCAACAATAGAGATGAAATTAATTATTTTATTTTCCAGGTGTTTAACTTTCACACACTATTAAAAATATTAAGGGTAAGACAGCCTTATTAACTCTTCTTCTTCTTAAAATGCCATATCCGTTACGGACGTAGGCGACCCTCTCTCCTTTGCCTGTGGTTGGTGCCTTTTTAAGTGCTCCATAGGAAAAGGGCAACTACAGTTTAATACCGGTTCAGAAGGTGAGAGGGCTTTACTAGGCAAGATACTACGAGTGATTTGCCATTGCCTTTCCGAGAGAAACTCTGGATAACTGCAAATATCAGGTTGATGCAATCCATTAGAAACAATGCTTTAGACAAATTTAAAAGACGAAGAACTCGAACACTGGAAATATTACAAGCAACTTCGCAATTCACCAAGATCTATGATAAGAGCTGAAGAAAGGCATATCTCAACTTTAGATTTAATAATTATCCCCAAAAACAAGGATTTAAGAAAAATGTTATTTCTGAAAAAGTTTTTAGTCTGTCGAAATATCTAAAAGATGTAAATGAGCTAAATAAATACTTTGTAGAGATATCAAATAGTTCAGTTACTTTGGATCCAAATCTTATTTCCCTTAACAATAATAAGATATTCACGCCTAATATATTTTCCTTTGTTATTGCTTCCGGGGCAACCATAATCAGAATTTTTAAAACTATTAATAGTAGAGCTTCTGAGTGTGATGAATTAAATGTAACATTACTATTTTTGTATTTTTCTGTTATTTTACATCCACTAATACGTATTATATACTGTTGTATTGAAGATTTTTATTATCTTGAAATAAAAAACAAACGAATGTTCTTCAACTAATTTCAGCCAATTTCGCTCAATTTCAATTTTACCCCCACACGAAAGTAGTGAAGAACCAGATAACTGATTTCTTGCACAGAAGTAATGGCATTCTAACTACTCTATCAGGTTTTAGGTCTGTGCTACTGATGGTGTAATAAGAGTGTTTATAAATAATAGTGCTGCCATGCTTTTACTGGATATCACTCACGCTTTCGAAATGCTGAATCACCAAATTTATGGCTACTTGAGAATGCTTTAAACTCCTTATAATTATTTTAACAAATAATGTTCAGTCTGTAAATTTCGATGGAAATAAATCTGTTCCACTTATATCTGTTTCTGGGTTTCTGCAGGATGACATTATCAGATCACTGTTTTACACCATTTATGCTTCGTAATTTTCAAATTACCTACAATATTGTTCTTGCCAGATGTACACTGGGGATTTATATAAATTTTGATCCTTCTCAAACATATTTTGTTAATAATTGCATAAATGAAGATTTGAATAAATTATTAAGAGAAATAAAACACATCTCTTAAACCTTAATCCATCACTCTCTGTAGGCCTTCTGTTTAGGCAGTATTCATATTAGAGTATATCGAATTACTATAACTTTTAAGAAGACTCTGAAACTTGTTTTGGACTATAAATTAAAACACAAAGATAATATAAACGCTAAGTTTTAATTAAAAATGTTACACTCCCACATACACTTTTTAAATCAAATTACAAAAAAAATGATTTGTTATTCATTGCTTTTATTACCGTCAAATTACTGAGATCATGATGCCTGGATACTGTAGATAATGGGATAATTCAAAAGCTCCAGAATTCATGCCTGAGTTTGATTTTTAGTATACGTCAAAGGGAGCATATTTGCCATAAACATAGAGATTTAAAAAGTGTACAGAGCAAACGTGCCTAACGCTTATATTCGACGTTAAACTGTCTTGATAATAACTGTTCAGTTGCTCTTTTTTCATCCTATGTTTGAGATATCTAAAATAAAGCGGAAAACGACTTTATTCATTTTATATGCTTTTATAACAGTTTTCCTTAAAGGAACATCATTCTGACAAAATACCTCGAATTTTTTTTTTTCTCTCTTAACTATGGTATCTACCCATTTCTTCCAACATTTCCTTGTTCTTTGTATTGTATTGATTTGTATCATTATAACTAATTGTGTCGGATTATTTGGTAATATATATTTTTTTAATTTTAGGAATCATTTTTTTATATTCATTTAAATCGTTTCGCTTAAGTTTTAATGCATCTGCGTGATGTGTTTATATAGGAGATTGCAATCAAGGCCAATTAACGCAATTTACGTGATTACAATAGATATACGACAATCTCTTTTTTTGTAAACTTTTGTCTAATTGAAATAAATGTTTAATTATAAATATAGAAGTATTGCAATGGGGTAAATGGAGTAACCATAAATATTTGCACGATTTACTTCCCACGCTAAGAGACACTGTAACGTACTATTATTTTTAATTAATTTGGCAAAAGAGTTATTAATTGGATAAAAGAGATAAAAATAAAAAACGAAAATTTTTAAGAATATAAGATAAATGGTGTCGGTTTGGAGTACCTAAATCATTAAAAAACTTATTTACATGGTGTACATACTCTTTTGCGTGTATTATAAAGACCCATGAACGGACGAAATAGTAAAAATTGTTGCTCTAAGGCATATTTACTGACGATGTCCATGCGAATGACATGAAAGGAATTAAGATTGGTTTTCGAAGGAGATGGAGGAATCGTCGAAACAGATTTCCGAATGACAGGCCAAGATATGCTGATGCTGTGGCTTAGTTGATAAAGTGCAGGGGCATATACCCTGGGATCGTGGGTTCGAATCCCACAAGTACCGAAAAACATATATATAAATATATATATATATATATATATATATATATATATATATATATATATATAAACATATATATATAAAAATATATATATATATATATATATATATATATATATATATATATATATATATATATATATATATAGATATATATATATATATATATATATATATATATATATATATATATATATATACATATATATATATATATATATATATATATATATATATATATATATATATATATATATATATATATATACATATATATATATATATATATATATATATATATATATATATATATATATTTGTATGGGTTTAGCACACGTGCTGCAGGGAAATCCCTAAAGCGCTACAGCAGCGACACATGTGCGGACACAGCGATTCTCGTTGATCTTGAATGTGAAGTATTAGTGTGACATGTATTTCTAGCATGCACAGCTCTGGGAGGAATTAAGCGGGCTAAATAAAACTAACACTATTCATGAAAATACTTGTAGAATAGACTCAAGTCGCCAACCGTTCTTCGACGTTCCAACGAATCAAGGTCGACGGCCAGTTCCGGGTCTCCAATCAGGCGAAGAGCTCTTCTCTGAACAGAATCCAAGAAATGCAGTGTATGTTTGGGAGCAGAGCCTCAAATATGGGAGTAATATTCCATCGTTGGTCGAATTTGAGCTTTATACAGTATTAACAGTTGTTGTGGAGTGTAAAGCTTTCCGGTTCGAAATAATATTCCCAGCTTACAAAAGCTCTCTTTGCTATGCTTGCAACATGTTCATGACAAGACATGTTTGCTCCCAAATTAATTCCCAACAAATTAAGTGACGATACTAGAGAAATGGAGTGCCCCGACATAACTATGTAGGGTTCAGCAACGATAACTTTTTTAGAAATAACTGCCGGTTTTTATAGCGTTAAATTCCACTTGGTTACTGTCACCCCAAGACAGAATTTCTTCTAGGTCTTTGCTAAGTTGAATGATTTCCTGCTTTCTGCGGATATTCTTCTGAGTAGCCGATGTTTGAGTATTCAAAGTGAATGAAGAGATAAGAGTACTGTCATCTGCAAAGCTGTAGATTGGATTCCCGGTATTTTCCAGCTGATCGTTAACGTAAATGGAAAAGAGAGTAGGAAACAGTATGAAGCCCTGGGGTACACCTGCGTTGATAATGAAGGTGTTAGAAAGAAATCCGTCGACTGCCACTCGTAAAGAACGCTCTTTGAGGAAACATGAGAGCAACAAACAGAACTTTTCAGACATACCAGGAGAGCTTAGCTTAGCCAACAGTCCATCGTGCCAAACACGGTCGAATGCCTTGGATATATAGAGAGCAACTACTTTAGATTCTCTAAAGTGTTCAATGGTGTTGTTCCAAACATGCGTTACATAAGTCAGAAGATCTCCTGTTGATCTATGTTTACGAAAGCCTTATTGACGGTCGCTAATAATGTTAAATCCTTCAAGATATTTTAAAAGATGCTGACTCGTCGGTCGGTAGTTATTTGGCAAGGTCTTCTTGCCTTTTTTGGTATCGGCTGAACTGTGGCACATTTCCAGCAGGAAGGAAATATTTCCTTTCTATAGGATGGGTTGAAAAGCCTCCAAAAACTGGTGTTAGTTCCTTTGCACAATTTTTGAGTACTATGGCAGATATTCTGTCAGCGCCAGAAGCTTTTTTGGTGTCTAGCTTCATTAATATACGTTTTATAATACGCTGTCGAAGACAATATCGGGCATCCTTGACTGCATTATGGGAAGAGTAGGTGGTGTTTTCCCTTGGAAATCGACATAAGAATGTGAAGCAAGGAGTTCAGCCAACAAGTTCGCTTTCTAAGCAGGTGTTGTTGCAATAGAATTATCTGGCCGTGTGAGTGGTGGTATGGTGGATTTGGTGAAATTTTGACTAACTGCCTTAGCGACTGACCAAAAGGACCTGGAATTGTTGGGACAAGCGAGAAGTTTGTTTCTAATTCGTTGATTGTGTGCCTCCTTAGTTTCGTCGATAATTTCTTTGCATCTGTTCCGGATAGGAACAAAGGTGTTACAACTTATGGCGTAAGGATTTTCATCCCATTATTGGTAGGCAAGATGTTCAGAAGAAACAGCTTCTTTGCATTTTCGGTCAAACCGAGGCTTGTCCGTCGGTAGTATTTGAATATGTAAGCCAGTTGATGTTGTGGACATTAAAGTCACCCAGGATGGCAATTTCGGCATTTGGATAATTAATTTGTAAAAGATCGATGGTGTCTGGAAGGAAAGCGAAAATTGTTCTAAAGTTAGTATCAGTTGATGGTCGATAGAGAATGCAAATGAACTTTGTGGTTTGTCGAGTCGTTATTTTTAACCACATAACATCAAAGTTTCGGGGCTTCACAGCCCCCTTCGTTGGCAAGAGAGATCGCTTCTGACAAAAAGACAGATTCTAAAAAATGTATATATATATATGTATATATATATATATATATATATATATATATATATATATATATATATATATATATATACATATATATATATATATATATATATATATATATATATATATATATATATATACATACATATATAAATATATATATATATATATATATATATATATATATACATATATATATATATATATATATATATATATATATATATATATATATACATATATATATATATATATATATATATATATATATATATATATATATATATATATATATATATATATATATATATATATATATATATATATATATATATATATATATATATATATATATATATATATTGAATTGATTGGAAGTACTCCTATTACCGACTTTTTTTTACTTTTAAACATATTTATAAGTTTTGCAAAATTACGCGACTACTGGTATTTGCCAAAGGTCGAATGATTGAAAATAATTAAAGAGTTTGATGTTGTGGACATTAAAGTCACCCAGGATGGCAATTTCGGCATTTGGATAATTAATTTGTAAAAGATCGATGGTGTCTGGAAGGAAAGCGAAAACTGTTCTAAAGTTAGTATCAGTTGATGGTCGATAGAGAATGCAAATGAACTTTGTGGTTTGTCGAGTCGTTATTTTTAACCACATAACATCAAAGTTTCGGGGCTTCACAGCCCCCTTCGTTGGCAAGAGAGATCGCTTCTGACAAAAAGACAGATTCTAAAGTTACGTCTAAATCGGGAATAGAAGTCGTACTCAGGATAAAGAAAGTGGAGTACATAAGGTTTGTTTCATTGCAAGTGTAAGTGCACTGAATTTATGCTCGAGTTTAAATCTCGGATGTTGCAAAAATCTATTTTAAAATTATGATAAATAGATAGATAGATATATAGAAGATAGCTGTTGAAGGTACAGAAAGAGTCACAAGAGAAAAAGAAGAGCTTTTCGGTACTTGTGGGATTCGAATCCACGATCCCAGGATATATGCCCCTGCACTTTATCAACTAAGCCACAGCATCAGCATATCTTGGCCTGTCAGTCGGAGATCTGCAGGAATTTCCCTACAGCACGTGTGCTAAACCCATACAAATAAATATATATATATATATATATATATATATATATATATATATATATATATATATATATATATATATTTAAAAAATATTTATATATATATATACATATATATATATATATATATATATATATATATATATATATATATATATATATAAATATTTATAAATATATATATATATATATAAATATATATATAAATATATATATATATATATATATATATATATATATATTTATATATATACATATATATATATATATATATATATATATATATATATATATATATATATATATATATTTATATATATATATATATATATATATATATATATATATAAGTATATATTTATATATATATTTATATATATATTATATATATATATTTATATATATATATATATATATATATATATATATATATATATATATATATATATTTATATATATTTATATATATATATATATATATATATATATATATATATATATATATATATATATATATTTATATATATTTATATATATTATATATATATATATATATATATATATATATATATATATATTTATATATATTTATATATTTATATTTATTTATATATATATATATATATATATATTTATATATATATATATATATATATATATATATATATATATATATATATATGTATATATAAATATATATTTATATATATATATATTATATATATATATATATATATATATATATATATATATATATATATATATATATATATATATATTGAATTGATTGGAAGTACTCCTATTACCGACATTTTTTTACTTTTAAACATATTTATAAATTTTGCAAAATTACGCGACTACTGGTATTTGCCAAAGGTCGAATGATTGAAAATAATTAAAAGAGCTTCTAAGGCATCAAAAAAGTAGATGTTAAGTGATAATTACTCTTTACTTGCGTGATTAAACAAAAGCAGTGATATTTTTTAACCTACTGCATATTGGATCCTAAACAAAGGACAAATGAATAAATGACCTACCAGTTTGAAGTGTGTTCATGTTCTGGTGTGTAATTCAGTGTTTCAGAATTCAGAAAATTTTTAATTTTAGGGGAGGAGGACTTTGTGCTTTACACGTTTTACCGTATAAAGTGAATAATAGTCAGTTAACATAATTAGATTTTCCGAATAGGTGAGCAATTTTCGCGCTCAAATTCAGACAGACAGTGGCGCCTATAACTTTGACTTAAAAACTGCGTTATTTGTATAGCTTATATAACTTTGCTTGTTGGCCTCAATATTCTGAATCATTATGACGCCCTCTTTTTTTTATAAAAAGTTCAATATGACAATCATCTCGGTTTTTAAATGTCAATCTGTGTTTATGAGAGAAATTAAGTATCATTAAATTTGCAAAAATTAGATAAACCACTCTTTTTATCGGTCACCCTTCCACCTGAATAGATATTACCTTCTTTCGGTGGATATGGGCGAGGATGTCATAATGTCCGTCAACGTTGTCCAAATGCCGAAACATACAACTGGATTTCACGGCATCTTTTTAGGTAACGCGGTAGTGTTACTACAAACGTTATTACATACTACCTATAATAATACATAATTAAATTAATTATAATGAAATACAATCGTAAAAGTTATCTGAAATGTGTTTTGCACATATATATATATATATATATATATATATATATATATATATATATATATATATATATATGTACGAGTATATTAGGGTGACCGCAAAAAATCGGTGTCGGAATTTTGTTCGTCTGGACCCCACAAAACGATTCCCCTTTCCAGATATTGAGATAGCCGAAATTTGAGCTCGATTAAACGACGTTAACCCGTGCCGCTCATCGCTCAAAGTTTGAAAAAATCCAAATTTTTGGCCAAAAAGCTGACATATGGAGCCATAACTCCAGAATGGTAAATAATAGAAACACGCTTAATATCTCAAAAGAAAGCTAATGTTGTTCTTCAAAATTTATATTCTATACATAATTGTTGTTATTTTAAGTCAAACCGAGTTACAACAGCCTTTAGCCCCAAAAAAAAACGTGACCTGGTACCAGTAGGAGCCAGTTTGGGATTATTCTAAGAATTTTACGGGTTTTTACATAATGTGTCTCGGAATTAACATTTTTTTGTTAAAAAAATTTTCAAACATAAAGAGCCTTTTGTTCAAATTTAATCTTTTATTATATGGGGATTACCTGACTAGTTTACCAAAGAAAGACCCGTTTGACAGGTAAAAAGGAGGGTGAATCTAATTTCTATTTTAGGGATGGTGATTTTACTTCAGCGTACAACCGACCTTTTATTTATTCAGTTTAGTTTTCTAAAGTGCCTTTGAGCTGGTTAGATCGAACAATTATCTAGTGAAGATATTTTAACGCTTTTTTTTTTTTTTTTAATTTTCCAAGTGTGTGTGTTATTGTTTTCATAACTATTATAGTATTATTTTAAAAGACATTTCAAAACTTTTTATTGAAATTAAAGTTTGCAATATATTTTGTTTCATTTTCCAAGTTAACTGTTATTTACCTATTGACCTCTGAAATGGCATCCACATCAGGTGTACAAAGCCGGACCAAGGATAAAAATATTTCTTGTGGGCTATACCATTCACCAGATCACCGGTTGTAAACTACCCTCAAATTGTCAAGTTTTATGTGCTTTATTTTATAATTTACCTACTGTGAACTTAACTGTAAGAGAATCAGCAAAACTTACAATACGAGAAGTGTTCATTTTTTGGGAGAAAGCTCGAATCCCGACTAAACATGAGCAAGATGCAATTACTAAGTTGGAAAAACTTCACGCCGAGTGGAGAACTCTTCAAAAAGACGGGAAGAAAACATCGAAAACGGCCAAGAACAAATTTAAACAGTTTCTTGAAAAGTTGGATGATCTCTTTGATATTGCTCAACAAGATGCCTTGGCTCTGATGAAATCGGAAGAAGATAAGGCGTTTCTCGTGAAACAGAGGCAGAAGGGCAGCCCAGGTTCCATGACTGGAGTGGATCTCAAGTTGTCTCGAGCTGAAGAAATTAAGGTGCAAAAGGAACTTGCAAAAATGAACCGACAAATCCAAGAAGCAACTTTTGATATTGGTGAGTTTTTTTTTTATTATTAGTATTCTAAAAAATAGATAAACAAATAAGTAAATAGTTTCATTATAATTGAAAGAAAATTGTACATGAGAGCATGATTTGGCATCTTTATGATTGAGTTTATATTTTTTAAATAATACCTTTTGATAATTAGAAGTAGGTAATTTAGTACCTATGTATTATTACTATTCTGCTAAAACCACAAGTTTTATAGTCTTTTTTTTTCTCTTTCTTTTGTTGCTTCTTAGAGACGGATGATGAAGACAAGTTCGAAGAAGGAGAAGAAGACACTGAAGAGGACAGCATCTACCAGGAACTTGAGAGCTTGGAGGAAATGGACATCCCTGAAGAAGCTGCAGAAGATCCAGGACCATCTGAGAGCAAGAGGATGAAAGTTTCATTTGCAAGGGGCGTTAAAGAGATTTTAAACATGAAATTGTCCATTTTATTAGATCGATGTAAGGTATCCGACAGAAATGCCACGAGAATTTTAATAGCTACTCTAGAAGCACTAAACCTTGACCCTCTTGAGTACAAAGTCTCGAAAACTTTATTACATGATAGAAGGCAAATGTTCAGAGAACAATATAATAAAAAAAATTTTGATAAAGTAAACATTCCTGAAAAAGAGCCCGTGGTTGTCCATTGGGACGGTAAACTTTTACCGGGTGTTTTAAAAAATGAACAATGTGAGCGAATAGCTATAGCTATTTCATATGGCGAAAAAGAACAGCTGCTGGAGTTCCTGTAACAGCAAACAGCTATGGAGAGGAGCAAGCCGTAGCCGTATATGAATGCCTACATGAATGGGGTCTTCTCAACACCGTCAAGGCGATGTGCTTCGACACTACACCATCCAACACGGGAAGACTCAAAGGAGCATTGGAGCAAATGTTAGGAAGAGAATTGTTATACCTAGCTTGCCGTCACCATATCTTGGAAATTCTGTTAAGAGGCGTATTCGACACAAAAATGGGATCAACCACTGGACATCATCCGACATTTTCAAGAGATTCCTCACTGCGTGGCCCAAGATAGACAAAGGAAAATACGACACAGGTGTCAGTGACAATCTAATACAAAAGCAGCTAACTCCAGAAGTAATTGCAAATGTTACTGCTGAATTCGAGACCAAATTAACTGAGAGCCACCCCAGAGATGACTACAAGGAGATATTGCAGTTGGTTCTCGTATTTGTTAGATCACTAGACGGCAATGTTGTGGGTTTTAGAACTCCAGGAGCCATTCATCACGCTAGGTGGATGGCAAAGGCTATTTACTGCTTAAAAATGTTCATTTTTCGTCGTCAATTTAAGATGTCTAAAGAAGAAGAAAGTTCTGTGCGTGCCATTTCTGTTTTCCTAGTTAAAATTTATTGTAAAGCTTGGTTCAATGCTCCAAAAGCTTATCTTGCACCAAAGCAAGATTTAGGTATTTTGCATAGTCTGTTAGACTATAAAGAATGTGACAACGACATTGTAGAAATAGCCCTGACCAAATTTTCGAACCATTTGTGGTATTTGAATGAAAAATTGGTGGGATTATCGTTTTTTGATCCCACCATTACAGACGATGAAAAGTTGTTAATGGCTAATAAATTGCTCAGTAGCACATATGAACCATCACAGCACGCTAGGGTTGTAAATCCAAAAGTTAGGAAAGAAAACTTAAAAGAGGTAGTTGATGGAGGATTGGTAAATTTACTTACCAAAGAAACGTTTACATTCTTTGACCAATTTAATATAAAAACAGATTTCCTAAGACAACATCCAAACACCTGGCCTCAAACTAATGACTTCCAAGAAGGATTGAAAATTGTCAAAATATTAAAAGTAGTTAATGATATGGCTGAGCGTGGTGTTAAATTAATAACCGACTTTAACGACCGTCTGACAAAAGATGAAGACCAAAAGCAATATGTCCTGCAAGTTGTAAGTAAATGCCGAGCATTATATCCTGACGTTTCAAAAACTACTTTAACAAAAGCTCTAGAATAGATTAGATAACTATGTAAAATTATCAACTCATGAAGGTACTACGTCTGTATCTTTTCTGTGTCTGTTTTGTATGTATTATATACCTAATTTTTATATTTTAAAATAAAAAATGTCATTAGACTTATCAGTATTACTTGTTTTTTTTTATTATATTTCTACTTAAACTCAAAAATATACCAAAAAAAAGCAGCAAAATTTATCACTTAATAACAAAATATACGAAGTATGCTCCTAGTGGTACCAGGTCACGTTTTTGGGGCTAAAGGCTGTTGTAAGTCGGTTTGATTTAAAATAACAACAATTATGTATAGGATATAAATTTTGAAAAACATTAGCTTTTTTTTGAGATATTAAGCGTGTTTCTATTATTTACCGTTCTGGAGTTATGTATCCATATGTCAGCTTTTTGGCCAAAAATTTGGATTTTTTCAAACTTTGAGCGACGAGCGGCACGGGTTAACGTCGTTTAATCGAGCTCAAATTTCGGTTATCTCAATATCTGGAAAGGGGAATCGTTTTGTGGGGTCCAGACGAACAAGATTCCGACATTTTTTTCCCCCTCTGTGAGATCCGGTCACTCTAATGTGTATATATATATATATATATATATATATATATATATATATAGATATATATATAATATATATAAAATGCAACGTCTCTCTGTCTATCTGTCTGTCCGTTAGTGCGCTTATCACTGAAGAACCACTTATCCGATTTACGTACTTTTTTTTTAACATACATATGTTCTCTGGCCAGGTTATAGGCTATATTTTTATTACGATAGGTAGCATAAGGAATGACCAGTGACGTAAAATAGTGAGTGAGGTCGGAAAAAAAATTTTCCTCTAGCTCTTTCCCTTGCAATACACAGCCTAAACCATTAAATATGGAACAATATTATGTAGCAGAGTATATCTATAATCTATAATCTATAATATATATAAAATGCAATGTCTCTCGGTCTGTCCATTAGTGCGATTATCACGCGAGAACCACTTACCCGATTTACCTGTCTTTTTTTAAATTCATACATATATTCTTTGGCCATGTTATATAATGATAATAATAATAATAATAATAATCTATATCTATAATATATATATAAAATGCAAGGTCTCTCTGTCTGTCTGTCTGTCTGTCTGTTAGTGCCCTTATCCCTCGAGAACTACTTATCCGATTTACGTGATTTTTTAAATTCATACATATGTTCTCTGACCAAGTTATAGATATATAGTTTATTACATCTATAATATATAAAATGCAACGTATCTCTGTCTGTCTGTCCGTTAGTAAGCTTATCACTGGAGAACCACTTATCCGCTTTTCCAACTTTTTTTTTAAAACATACATGCGTTCTCCGGCCAGGTTGTAGGCTATATTTTATTACGATAGGTAGCATAAGGAATGAGCAGTGACGATAATAGGGAATGAAGTCGAAAAAAAGTTTGCCGCTAGCGCGTTCTCTTGCAATACACTGCCGAAACCACTAAATATGGAACAATATCATGTAGCAAGGGATATCTATAATATATATATATATATATATATATATATATATATATATATATATATATATATATATATATATATATATATACATATATATATATATATATATATATATATATATTATATATATATATATATTATATATATATATTATATATATATATATATATATATATATATATATATATATATATATGTATATATATATATATATATATATATATATATATATATATATATATATATATATATATATATATAAACTTAACTGGTTTTTCTTGGGTACTTAGGTTCTTTTGGAAAACACAAACTAGTCTATTTGACGTTTCGCCTTATTTTTTTTAGACATTTTCAAAAATTCTTTATTTTTTAATATTCATTCTAAAATTAGAAAACACAAGGTTAAAATATTTTAAGTCAAATTACACTTTTAAAAAACATATAGCATTTTTTACGCACACTCGGACATTTAAAATATTTAGACCATAACAAAAATATAAAACAATTTACTAACGTGTATATACCCTGAAAGTCAACTATTGGGTGTGTTTGTGAATTTCAAATTCTGTATTTCTTTCAGCATATCGTGTCTCGTATTTTTACTGATTTTTTTAAAATTTTATTATCTATAATGGGTGTCTTAACGAAAAAAACTATTATTGATGTTAAGTATATATACCATTTTGTATTATTAAGAGGATATGCATGCCAGCACGTTTATTTTTTAATTAAATTTGTGTAGATTTGACTGATTCCTTTTATGTCAGTCCTATCATTCACAGTGTTTTCATCTTTTTTAATTTTTCCGCACTCGTGCCGCTCCTGGAGCGCTTTAGGGACTTCCCTGCAGCACATGTGCTAGACCAATAAAAAAAAAAAAAAAAAAAAAATGAATGAATCTAATGTTGTGTATGCAATACCGTGTGCGAATTGTCCGAAGAAATATATTGGCATGACTTCTCAGTTACTAAAAAACAGACTAAATGGACACAAATATACTAGGAATGCTTCCACTGCCCTTAGTAAACACGAAGCAGAAGAAAAACATGACTTTAAATTCAATGAAACCAAGGTCCTCTGCAAAGAGCGGAATTATGCCAAACTACAAATCAAAGAGATGATTGAAATAAAAAAAGATGAAAACACTGTGAATGATAGGACTGACATAAAAGGAATCAGTCATATCTACACAAATTTAATTAAAAAAATAAACATGCTGGCATGCATATCCTCTTAATAATACAAAATGGTATATATACTTAACATCAATAATAGTTTTTTCGTTAAGACACCCATTATAGATAATAAAATTTTAAAAAAATCAGTAAAAAATACGAGACACGATATGCTGAAAGAAATACAGAATTTGAAATTCACAAACACACCAATAGTCGACTTTCAGGGTATATACACGTTAGTAAATTGTTTTATATTTTTGTTATGGTGTAAATATTAAATGTCCGAGTGTGCGTAAAAATGCTATATGTTTTTAAAAGTGTAATTTGACTTAAAAGATTTTAACCTTGTGTTTTCTAATTTTAGAATGAATATTAAAAAATAAAGAATTTTTGAAAATGCCTAAAAAAATAAGGCGAAACGTCAAATAGACTAGTTTGTGTTTTCCAAAAGAACCTAAGTACCCAAGAAAAACCAATCAAGTTTATGTAAACAAAAGGTTCAACAGAAAAATTATTATATATATATATATATATATATATATATATATATATATATATATATATATATATATATATATATATATATAATGCAACATTTCTCTATCTGTCCGTCCGTTTGTGCGCTTATCACTGGACAACCACTTATCCGATTTACGTGCTTTTTTTTTAAACATGCTAAACCATTAAATATGGAACAATATCATGGAGCAAAGAATATCTATTATATATACAAAATGCAACGTCT
The DNA here is from genome assembly GCA_019049505.1 of Pachyrhynchus sulphureomaculatus. Classification (NCBI taxonomy): domain Eukaryota; kingdom Metazoa; phylum Arthropoda; class Insecta; order Coleoptera; family Curculionidae; genus Pachyrhynchus; species Pachyrhynchus sulphureomaculatus. The sequence continues at coordinate 81,084,865 of CM032446.1, read as the reverse complement.
CTCTGTCTGTCTGTCCGTTATTGTGCTTATCACTGGAGAACCACTTATCCGATTTACGTGCTTTTTTTTTCAACATACGTATGTTTTCTGGCCAGGGTATAGGATATATTTTATTACGTTAGGTGACATAAGGAATAAGCAGTGACGATAATAGTGAGTCAAGTCGGACAAAGTTTGCCGCAAGCGCATTCTCTTGCAATACACTGCCTAAAGCATTAAATATAGACCAATATCATGTAGCAAAGAATATAATATATATATAAAATGCAACGTCTCTCTGTCTGTCTGTCTGTCCGTTAGTGCGCTTATCACTCGAGAACCACTTATTTGATTTACGTGTTTTTATAAATTTATACATATGTTCTATATAATTCGATATAAGCCTAGATAATGGGAGATAAGGTGAGATAATGGGAGATAAGGTGAGATAATGGGAGATAAGGAGAAATAATGGGAGATAAGTTGAAATAGGCCTCGATAATGGGAGATAAGGTGAGATAATGGGGGGTAAGTATAAATAATGGGAGATAAGGAGAAATAATGGGAGATAAGCAGAAATAAGTCTAGATAATGGAAGTTATGGTGAGATAATGGGAGATAAGAAATAATGGGAGATAAGGAGAAATATTGCGTGATAAGTCGAGATAAGCCTAGATAATGGGAAATAAGATGAGATAATGGGAGATAAGGAGAAATAATGGGAGATAAGTAGAAATAATGGGAGATGAGCAGAGATAAGCCTAGATAATGGAAATTATGTAGAGATAATGGGAGATAAGGAGAAATATTGGGAGATAAGGGGAAATAATGGGAGATACTTTATTACGTTGTGTAACATAAGGAATAAGCAGTGACGATAGTAGTGAATCAAGTTCACGCGAGCGGAGCCGCGGGCTCTGCTAGTATATATATATATATATATATATATATATATATATATATATATATATATATATATATATATATATATGTATATTTGAATAATTTAAGATAAGGGGATAAAACGATTTTTGGCAATTTTTTAAAAATAATACAAAGAAAAGTGTGCAGAAGTATTACATTATAGGTATATAAGCTGAAAAGTTTTGGGTCTGACACATAGATGTCACGCTTAATTTAATTACCTACAGTAAAGTGAACTATTCAATCATATCATATTAAAAAAATCATCATTCTTAGACAGTTTATATATATTTGACAGACATCTGCTGCAAGAGCGAAACAAAAATAATCAGAATGGGAAAGAAAGTTGTAGTAATATATGAAATTATTATAATAGTAAAAAACCAGGCTAGTTCCTTTACTAAAAATCTTTTTAATTTTATAAATCTCGCTGTTAGAATAAACATATCTGCTACAAACATATGCTTTAATGGTGCTTGTGCCTAAAACTAAAATCCGGGTGCTTTCGGAACTACTGAAAATATTAAACAAAGCAGAAACAAAGAATATGCGTTGATTTACTTTTCAAATACATTTGAACGCATCTTTATCCCGCTAATTAAGAATGGTGTCAGCTATTTTCTTCACGTAGAGTAAATGGCACCTAGTATAATATTTTTCAACAAATATTTAGGTCCCGAGAAAATTTGATCGAATCTGAACAGATCAATGGAATCGGAAAGTCTTTTCTCGATTTCTTTACATTGAGCTCCATAAGACAGCTATAATTCCACCTAAAACCACTAGTGTCTGATAATAACCTTGACAACTAACTTTCGTTTGGCAGTTTAGTACGAGAACGTGTTCTCTCGATTAGAGTCTATGAAGGCGAATTGGGGGCATTTTGGGTTTCCGGATTGTAGTAGGAGGATGTACTACCTGCATGGTAGGGGATATTGCGGTAGGAAGTTAAGCGCTCTGAGAGGCCAATGCCTTGATGTTACAAAATTGGAATATGTTTTTTAAGAAAATTGGAGCTCTGGACTGGCAGTTTTGGAGAAAATAGTTATACGTAATCAATAACAGTTTACTGTGCACAAGCTCAACGACTCAAATTCTTCAAACTAACAGAATTTCCCCCACGCCATCTAAAGGCCGAGTATGCCTGATGATTTCCTGTAAATGTTTCCTCAGGTGATAATGGTCGTTAATCATTCCCACCAGCAGTTGGGTATAGTCTATTTTTAAACAAAAGTCGTGATTTGTTAGTTTCTTTAGACGATCGCTAATTACGTTCCTTTTTTTTTGTAGGTCTAGCAAACGTGCTACAGGGAAGTCCCTAAAGTGCTCCAGGAGCGGCACCTGTGCGGAAAAAGCGATTCACGTTCTTGAATTGCTGTAAATTGTACTCGGTGGGAAACACAGCGCTGGGCAAATTATTCCAAAGGCATTATGTTCTCCATATAAACGATTGCTTGAAAAGCGTTGTACGCGAAGTAACAAGCTGAACCTCATACGGATGTGAGGCACCAGCGCGACGTGTATTTCTAACATGCACCGCTTTGGAAGGAATTAAGCGGGCTACATCCTTCAAACACTTTCCATGAAAATACTTGTAGAACAGACTCAAGTCGCCAACCGTTCTTCGATGCTCCAGCGAATCAAGGCCGCCAGTCGGTTCCGGGTCTCCAATCAGACGAACAGGTCTTCTCTGAACAGAATCCAACAAATGCAGTTTGGGAGCGGAGCCCCAAACATGAGAGCAATATTCCATAGTTGGTCGAACCTGAGCTCTATAAAGAATTAACAGTTGTTGTGGAGTGTAAAGCTTTCTGGTTCAAAATAGTATTCCCAACTTTTGAGAAGCTCTCCTTGCTATGCCTGCAACATGTTCATGCCAGGACATATTTGCTCCCAAATTAACGCCCAACAAATTGAGCGACGATGTTAGGGGAATGGAGTGCCCCGACATAACTATGTCAGACTCAGCAACGTTAACTTTTTTTTAGAAAAAAACTACCGCCTGAGTTTTTGTAGCGTTACATTCCACTTGGTTACTGTCACCCCAAGATAGAATTTCTTCCAGGTCTTTGTTAAGTTGAACGACCTCCTGCTGTCTGCAGATATTCGCCTGAGCAGCCGATGTCCGAGCGTTCAAAGTGAATGAAGAGACAAGGGTACTGTCATCTCCAAAGCTGTAGATTGGATTCCCGGTCTTTTTCAGCAGATCGTTAATGTAAATGAGAAAGAGAGTAGGAGACAGTATGGAGCCTTGGGGCACACCGGCGTTGATAGTGAAGGTGTTGGAAGAAATCCATCGACCGCCACTCGTAAAGAACGCTCTCTGAGGAAACATGAGAGCCACAAATCTCTGGCCAGCTATTGCGAGCCAATGATCTAATTTTTGCTGATATTACCATCTGTTAATTGTCGTTTTTGCCACCTGTTTCCGTGTACAAAGCGCTGGTTCTGAAAACCCCTGAATGGTATTGTAGCCCATATTCCTGGCAGACAACGAGAAGTTATTTCGGTAAAGGTTCATAGCTAACAAACTCACAACTAGACTAAATAGCCTCGACTAGGACTTACGTTCGACAGTTCGACGGCGGCGGTAGGGGCTGGAATTAAGAGGTGAAACGGAATTCCTGCGCTTGTAGTAGGGGAAGTGAAGCTAAGCGGTATGGTGTGGTCGATTTTTATAAGATTGGTTATAACGTTATATGGGTTTATATAGTGAAACACGTGTGGTCGTATTTTTGCGAGAATTAATTATTTTCTAATTTCTATATCAATCCATTAAGAAATAAGGGAAGTCTTTGGGGAATACAAAAATACTGGGAGCCTTTAAAAATAGTCGGGTTTTGAGGAGAGAATTTTGATCAGTTATTCGGTTTTTCTAAAAGTAAATCTCCAAACTCGAAGACAGGTAAGATACTTTAGCGTTTCGCCGGGTACATTACGCATTAGTTGCGAAGAACAAAACCATAACGAATCGGATTAGAAAATTTGGACGACGCCGACGTTTTGGATTTTTTAATTATAATTTTCTCGTTTGAGCTACGTGTACGACAATTGAAAATTATTTTTATAATATTTGATTACAGTATTGAATACCAAATATTTCATATTTATGTAATAAAATGATTATTTACACAATATTATTGCAATTAATTACGTTTGTTTATATTTAATTATTTTGTATTCATTATATATACATTGATATATTTTCCATGATTCTATTTACTAGAATAATAAATAACTCTTATTTTAGGTGTAATATTAGTTAAGTATAGGGTATTTGATATAAGTATAATATTGACATTAATTTATCATGACCAAGCTACGCGACGCAATGTTGTACTCTATCTAAGTCCTAACCCGAATTCGTTCAAATAATTAGAAATTATTTTATAACTCAATACCATCTCGATTCTACAAAATAAAGTCACTCATACACATGCAAAATAATTAAACACTATAACTTCTTATTTTATTACTAAAAAAATAAAAATAAAAAATGAGTGCTAAAGCTAGTGACCCTCGGGGAATATGGCAGAATTTATTAAATATAGCTCTGAAAAGTTATGCAGTACTAGATCAGAAAATAAGTTTGTGTTTAAACTTACATTTGGCGCTTAAACCGTGTAAAGCATATACATTTTCAATTCCCAAACAGGCAACAGACACGATTATAATAACTATTGGGATCTTACCTATTCAAAACATCTCGCGGCTTTTTCAGGAAATAAACTTGAGGTGCATTTTTAAATCCGTCATAAACGTCTGTGTAAATTAATATTACAAATTTTTTTAAAATGAATACCGAAATTTTCCTTTTCGTGAAGAATTAAAAAAAAAAACTTTTATGCTGTGTTTAGAGTTGTGAAAGTCGCCTATAAAATGATTTAAAGGTAATTTTTCATGCATTTCCAGAAGCGAATGAGGATTTTGTAAATATTACTAATGCATTTGGGCAAGTGGAAAAAGTTGACTGACTGAAAGTTTTTCGAACTGAACGAAAATTGATGCTAAAGTGTGTTCGAAAGATTCAAAAAAAAGATTACATTCTTCCAGGTAGGTAAAATTATTTATTCTTGAGCAGTCATTTTTTTTTGTAATTTGTATACGTGTGTCAAAGAAAAATTCCTTATTAGATGACATGCTTCAGATTTTGTTTTGATAAAATACTGTCACAGTTATTTTGTATTCATTCTACGATATAAATAGTTAATAAATATTAACCTCCGAAGTGAACTGGCATTTGATGTGAAACCAGTTAAAATTTTTGCTGTTCGAATGTTTCCAATATCTCTTAACGTTTCACTTTCCAGGTACATTTGATATCAGTGCAGGTTAAAACACTTAGCTCGTTACTACAAACATTGTAAAAAATTAATTTTTATACAAAAATTGAAACATAATTATTAGACATTTATAGGTTAGAATTTTACCGGTAACAATACAAAAGAGTTACGAGGATCTGTTTGCATTTTTCACGTTCACCGGCTTTACAAGAGCATTTCATACATAAAATTTTCCCTGTTCTACTGTTGAATGTACCATGTATCTCAAATACTACTGTTCGCCATTGGACCATGGATATACACGTTGCTTGAATTTTTATTATGTTGGGCGCGACTATTTTATCATCGATTATTCTACACCCAAGGAAAAGATTTAATTTTAAAAGTTTTTCGCCGAGTGTGAAATTCCTTTGGGCAGGATTTGTACCAGCCCATTTGTAAATATTGCTAATTCGTTAATAATATTTTTGAAAAATACCGTCACACTCCCTATGCTTCACATGTTATAAATTTAAATCTGCACCCATATTTCGGCCATCTTAATAATAATTATAGTAGGCTCCGCCCACAGGTCAGATCCTAATAAATTCGTTATTATCAGTATCAGCCGACAATGACCATTAAGAAAAGCAAAGCGAAGATAATACTCACTTACTTTTTTAACTCCGAAAAGCTATATATATATATATATATATGTAATATATATACATATATATATATATATATATATATATATATATATATATATATATATATATATATTGTAACATTCATTTTTTCCTAGATTTTAAGATCATGTAATGTTACTGATTTTTCCATTTCAAATTGTACTTATTTTCATTTTTGTATCGAACGGTATATTAAACAGAAGTTCCAAGACGTTCGGTATATACGGTGTTGTGCGGGTTCCTGACCGAACCTCTCGCTACGCCGCGATTGGTAAAATGTTTGATCCGCAGTTTTGATTGGAGCGTCGTGATATTACAGGCAAAAGTCGCACGACTATTTAAGGCTCCGCAGAGCTTGAAAGTAGGCTGTTTTCCATCAAGCCGCAGCCGGGCTGTTTCCCATCAAGCCGCAGCCGGGTTGTTTTCCATCTAGCCGAAGCCAGGCTATTTACCATCTAGCCGACAGGCTAAATTTTCATGAGAGTCGCCAAGTAGGCTTCCTTCGACTGAGCTAAAGAAAATCAAAGCTCAGAACAACCATCATGTGAGCTAAGTACCAGTTTCTTAAATAAAAGCCGTAAGTGTTTGCTAAGAGAAAGTGTGAAATCGGGCGTAGTCCATCAAAACAGGAATAAGAACAGTAAGTCAACAAAATTTCCTTCAATAGACTTATCCCGGAGTAGTACTTTAACTACAATTTAAAAGAGACTTAAAAGTGAAGTGTAAAGCACGATTTTTCGCCTTCGGGGGTTATAATAGTTTAAAATTTAGATGTAACAACAACTAGTTAGGCTAGAATTTCTTTTGGTAAAACTGCAAGGTTAGAACTTTTTATTTTTAAAAAACATGAATAAATTCTCTTTTTTTGTTGATTAAAGCTAGTGTCTCACTGAATACCTATCCTACTTTTCAGGGAAAGAACGACTGTACCAAACTGATTTTTTTTGTTTACCAACAATACTTTCCTTCAGCATTTTTCCATTTTTTTAGCTGAAGTTAGATCCTTTCTATTTTAAAATGGATGGTGCCCAAAAATTGGGTACAGCTAAAGCCTTTTAAAAAAAAATAGAAATTAATTCCAAAAAGACGTAAGAAAATTATCTCTTACCCATATCTCTCTACCAAGGAAGACTGAGCTAGGGTGTGTTTAATTTCTTTAGTTCTTTTAAAATCGGGGTTCACTCAATTCAGTATCAGAAATTAAAGCGGGTAAGTTCGAGGGTACAAAAAAAGATGCCTCAAACTGAGAACAATTTTTCAAAAGTTACAAAATTACGCCCAAGCTTGGGGCAACTTTTTTTCAAAAGATACAAAATAGCGCTGTCAACGCGGGGCTTTTGGAATTTTATTTTTTTAAAAAAGGGTTCAGTGTACTAGCTATTGAACAAAATAAAAGCTCTAACTTTGCAGATATTTTTATTTCATAATACTTATTAAACGAAATTACACTATAGCAATAAGACAAAAGCAGGAAATTTGTAGAATTATTTATTTCAATTTATCCGATGGTGGTTTAGATATTTAAATTTTGTTGTTGACACTAAGATAAGCGATTCCTACTTTTTTCTTAAAAGCTAGCTTTATAGTTCAGATTAGCAGATGTGTTGGTCGACTTAAATTTTGCACTGTTTATTTTGCGATTAACCGAAGAAAAAAATGTACGTTTTTTTCTCACCTATATTTTGCATGAATATTAAAAATACTTTGCTGATACGAAACGGTATTTAGAGATTTTTTATAGGAAATTCTTAACATATTTAATAAAAGAGTTTTAATACAAGGCGATACTTAGAAATTTTTTTTTGAAATTGTCGAAGATTTTTTTTAATGTTTGGTAAAGAAGTTTACATATTTTAAGTGCCTTTACGTATTTTTTATTTTGACTATTGGGAATACAGGAGAAATATTTTTAACGACTTTTTAAACAATTCTTTTAAATCTAAATACATTTATCATGGAAGCCTTCAATTTTAAAGTCAATCACCTACTGGAATATGAATTAGACTATGAACTGAAAATCCGTCGTATTTTCTCAGAACGTCTGGTCGCGGATAAAAGAAAGATTCTAACGAGGATCTTAAGTAAAGAAATACTCCAATAAATCAGATTGGACTAAATAGTTACAAAAAGTTTTTGATTTTTTTTTAAGTCTAATAAAAATTCTTCTTCTCAAGTTAAAACTCCTGCTTCTCCAAATGGTCACATATCTCCTTTATTCGTGCATAAATATTTAGATAATAGACCGCATATAAAGATAGATCTATTAGGTGCCCATTTCTCGGCTTTACTTGACTCTGGTGCAAATGCCTCCGTTGTAGGTCAGAATGGTATTAAGATTTTAAGTCGTTTAAGTATAAAATATGCCATGTCAAAAAATAGAAGTGTTACCACTGCAGATGGCAGCCGTCTAAAAGTTTTAGGTACGGTTGAGTTGCCGCTAGTCTGCAATGATCATTGTTTAGTAATTTCTGCTTTAGTAGTACCTTCTCTATCACATACTTTGGTTTTAGGATGTGATTTTGCACAAAAATTCGGAATTTTTGTAAATTTTAAAGATAATTCGTGGTATCCACAGTCCCTAGAAGTCAATTCTAATACAAGTTTTAAAGATTGTTATTCCGAAAGTTCTTTAGAAAACCTTTTCTCGCGTCTAGGTACCCTAGATGATCTCTCGCGGACGGAACGCTTGAAGGCAGAAAAAGTAATAAGCTCTTTCAATGAAATAAGTAGTAAAGATAGGTTAGGCCGAACGAATAAAATCACCATGTCTATAGATACGGCTGATGCCAGTCCTGTAAAGACAAGGCCCATCGCCATGTCTCCGTATATGTCAAAAGTATTAAATAAGGAGTTAGACGAAATGTTGACACTCGGAGTGACATCGTCTAAGCTATGACGGAAGAAAGCTCAACGAGGTCAGCAAATTTGATAACTATCCATTACCGAACATCGACAGAATTTTGTAAGGAGTTAGACGAAATGTTGACACTCGGAGTGACATCGTCTAAGCTATGCCGGAAGAAAACTCAACGAGGTCAGCAAATTTGATAACTATCCATTACCGAACATCGATAGAATTTTGACATCACTCAGGAATGCTAAGTATGTATCCTCGATAGACCTTAGAAAGGCATTCTGGCAAATTCCTTTGGACAAATCCTCTAAGGAAAAGACCGCTTTTGCAGTAGTAGGCCGAGGTCTATTTCAGTTCGTCACTATGCCGTTTGGTCTAAAGAACGCTGCTCAAACTCAGCAACGTTTAGTAGACGCTATATTTGGTCCGAAATATGAGCCACATATTTTTACCTATCTCGATGATATTTTAGTAACATCGGAAGACTTCGAATCGCATATTCGCTTACTTAAGGAAGTAAAAGATAAATTGAAAGAGGCCGGACTGACGATAAATTTGAGCAAATGTGATTTTTTCAAAACTTCTCTAAAGTTTTTAGGCTATATTGTAGGCTCAAATTCTTTGCGTACCGATCCGGATAAAGTAGCAAGCATGGTTAATTATGCGAGACCTACTAATACTACGGAAGTTAAGCGTTTCGTAGGAATGTGTTCATGGTATAGGCGTTTTATCGAGAATTTTTCTACCCTGTTGTCGCCTATTAATGACCTTTTGAAAGGACGAAAAAAAGGACAATCAATAGATTGGACAAAGGCAGCCGAAGAATCTTTTTTATAAAGATTAAAGAGCTATTGGTTTCAGCTCCCATTTTATCCCAACCAGACTTTTTCCAACAGTTTTATATTTCTAGTGATGCTTCTAATACCGGTTTAGGGGGCGTCCTAACACAGAAAATCAATGGTGAGGAAAGAGTGATAGCGTATGCCAGTAGAACTTTGTCAAAGGCTGAACGTAACTATTCGGTTGTTGAAAAAGAATGTTTAGCAGTACTCTTTAACATCGAAAAGTTTCGACCTTACATAGAAGGTGTTCCTTTCACGGTCATAACAGATCATTATAGTCTATTGTGGCTTAATTCTATTAAAAACCCTAGTGGCAAACTAGCGCGTTGGGCGATTAGGCTGAGACAACATACATTTAATTTAATTTGGCCAAAAATGCGTTTTGACATCGTAAAGTTTGTGAGGACTTGTGAAATATGTGGAGCGCAGAAATCTCCAAATACACTACCTATGGGACTAATGGGAAAAGAGAAAACGGTTAATTACCCTTTCCAAGCCATAGCAGCTGATCTAGTAGGCCCATTTCCACGTTCAAAATAAGGAAATAAATGACTTTTCGTAATTTCTTGCTGGTTAACAAAGTATACCGTGTTATTTCCTTTGAAAAGCTCTAAAGCCGAATGCTTTTTGAAAATTTTAGAAAACGATATTTTTCTAATCCACGGTGTTTCATCGCTTTCGATATGCGATAACGGTACTCAGTTTACTTCTGAGTGTCTTAAGAGCTTAAGTGAGACATATAGTTTTAACATCCGTTTTAATCCCGTGTACACCGCAAGACACGAAGTAACCGGGTTTACACCGTCTTTCTTAGTTTACGGCAGACAGATACCTCTATCTGGATCGTATTATAAAAATTTTTGATTTGGATGTCAATGTTGACAGCGAAATAATTCCCAGTAACAGGGGTGCGTACGCCGAAAATTTAAAGGGTTTAAAAGATATTTTCACCGACGTGCGTTGTAGGATACATAAGGCTTATGAACGGAACAGTAAGTCTTATAACCTTAGAAAAAGGGATTTTGCCTTTAATATAGGTGATCACGTTTGGCGAAAAAATAAAATTCTTTCCAGTGCAGCAGATAAATTCACATCTAAGTTGGTACCTAAGTATGTGCATTGCGTGATTAGAGAAAGGATTTCAGATTTAGTTTATGGTTTAGTTAATTTAGATGGGACTAAAATAGGACGATGGCATATTAAAGACTTAAAACCATTCAATGAACCTAACCCTAGTGAAAGTTTGTCAGAAGAAGAATAATTTATATTTACATTATCTTAATTGCTTTACTTTATTTTTTTTGATGTTGCTCTGTAGAAGTGACGACCTCGTTTTTTTTGACTGTTATAAAAGTTGAGCAGAGGATAGCTTACTTTTATTGTTTAATGCTAAGGTTTTGGGTATTGGCCATATCCCAAACTTAGGTTGATTGTGGTTGATGTTTAGCATCGACTCAGTTTTAGCGAGCTTGCGAAGGAGTCACACTCAGGATATATCATAAGACTGGTATGTCGGTGGTCGCGGGATTTGATTTGCTTAAGACCCCAAATAATATCCAGTTCTTGACACTTGGAAGCGATCCAAGGGGATCTTGAGTTAGGACAAGCGCAAGATGTAGCTCGCGTGGTATGATGTAGAGTCAAAATTTTTATGAGCAATTTCAAAGTTTGTTACCCGAGTGGGTGTATTTTTATTACCTTAGTGGTATATGTTGGGTGCAATTAAGAGTAAATTGATTTTGGTTTATCCAGTAAGTCTAAGACTTGGATTATTTTGATTTAGATCTTCTTCTGAGTTGACAAACTGAGGGTATTTTCTATGTTTTTCAGAGCCGTTTAAACGTTACCTTTGAGTCACTATTTTTTTTAAATTTTTTTTGCATGGACTCATAGGCGTATGTTGAGTTTTTTTTTCGGTTTACTATCAGATGGATAGAAAATTGAAGTTCTGCAGGAGATCTAAAGGCTGATCATTTACAGGAGATGAGAGCAGAGTAAGACAGTCGTTTCACAAAGAAATGATCAAAATCTGATACCGAGATGAGAACCTTGTCAAGAGAGGCTAAGCGCAGTGAAGGAAGATTCCTAACCGAATTTTTAGATTTCCAAGAGGTAATCTAGAAGTTTGGGCTGACAGAAAACGGTTATGCCTGATACCTGTAGCAGTTTCTTCTAGAGGCTATTGTCTAGGGAGACGATTAACACCATGATCGAATATTTTAGCTGTCAACGATGTTTTCTTCTTGTTTCTGATTAAGCTGGAAAAGCTCTTGTCGTCTTCAAAAGTTTTGTTGCGTTGCCACCGAAAATTTGTGAAATTTTTGCTTCATGTAGCTTTTTAAGCTCATTTTCGTTTTTTGGAAATTTTCGTTAGAAGCTTGGTTAAGCTAACCTTGTAAACCTTTTAGGTTGTATCCCATGAGTTATTTGTTTTTACAGGCTGTGATGCACCGGGTGCTAACAGATGCCGTTACGACGTTTGGCAGGGAGTTAGTCTTCCTCAGGAACAGACTGATTGGAAGGGTAGTCTATGGGGGGCGCACGTTTAACCTTTGGGACCTTTAGAGGTTTTGTTACCCAATGGCTATTTCTATTTGAGCCAAAGGAGAGCCTAGCTACTGTAGTCGACCTCAGCTCCAATTAGCCTATTAGTGGTGACAGGCTGTTGGCAGTAGTGTGTTTCGGAACACCCTAATGATTAATTTTTTTGACTTATGGTGGTGTGGTAGACACCGTTTTAGTTTAGTGGATGCTATAATCTACTCCCTTTTGTTGGTGGACTCCAGGGTCACCATTTCCGTATTTTATTGTCTCCACCATTCAGTATATCGTGGTGAGGTGTTTGTCTCCTGTTATGTGGGATGGATTGAATCTTTTTCGTTGTTGTTCTAGGGCGAGACCAGTACACGAGGGTTCTTCATGCAACTTGGAGAAGCGCAATGCTGGTTAAGTTTTATATCTCAGTGTAGCCACCCTGAAGAATGACGGAGGGCGTTTCTTCTGGCTCATGTTTCTAGGCAGATTTGTCACTTTGGTGCGATGTGCCGAAGATTTGATTAGCTTTTGCTAAGAGCTTTCACCAAGCTCAGTATGGAGTTATCATAACCAAGAGTTTGGGATTTGAACTCCTGTATATATTTCTGTACATATTTCTGTATATATTTCGGTGTATGTTGGTTGCCTGAGGGCATGTGCTCAAAATGCGAGATTTTGAGTCGTTTTGCTTATGGACTCCCATATATAGGATTATGACTTTAGGGAGGTCCTATTTAGAGGCTAGCTGTCTCATATAGTTATGTTGGGAATGTTTCCTTGAATGTTAGTTGTGCGCAGACTAATCATTCTGTTCTTAGTGAACAATGCTTTTAGAAGCAGGATCATTCAGTTTAGTGAATTTTAGCTCTTATAGCTATTCACTGTGTTTAGGGTGAATTTTAGCTTTTGTAGCTATTCACTGTGCTTATAGTGATATTGTTAGTATAGCTGCTCACTATGTTAATGGCAAGGTTGTTCTTTTAAGAACGCAGACTTTGTGTAGTCGAGGACTATTTACAGAGTGTTTTCTTGGCGAGGAGCCGAGGTTTTTTCTGGCGATGTACCAGAATGTTTTCTTGGCGAGGAGCCGAGGTTTTTTTTTTGGCGATATACCAGAGTGTTTTGTTGGCGATGAGCTGACGTGTTTTTCTGGCGATCAACCAGAGCGTTTTCCCTGGCGATTTTGCATGTCTGGATGTCTCAGGACGTCGACATTGCGCGATGTAGAGTTTTCCCTGGCGATTTTAGCATGTCTAGATGTCTTAGGACGTCGACATTGCGTTATAGAGTGCGATTATTCTCTGAGTGCGACTAGTAGTGATACTAGATTTAGAATGTTCTCTTAGTGATGAGCTAGAGCATGGATGGCGATTTTTTTCCCGAGCGTTTGTCTGGATATTTATCCAGATATTTTTTTTGGCCTTGTGCTAAATGGTCTGACAAGACTTTTTTTCTTTTTAGTGTAAGTGTTTGCACTAGAATCATTTTTTTATTTTTTTCTTTATTTAAGAATTTTATAAATTTCTTTTGCTGATATAGAAAATTTTCAGACAATCCTTAAAAATATTTTAAGGGTGGTGTTCATATTTTATTTCAGTTCACTTTTTTATTTAGACAAGAGTCTAGACAAAGTTATATTTTTTTGTTTTGGTAACAATAACAGAGCTGAGTCTTTTATATAAGAAGACCGCGATTGTTATTTCGGAAAGGTATTTCCTATGTTCATGCAAGGATTTTTATTTACTTTTTGATGTACTCAACCTTAGTGCTTAATTAAGTTAAGTCTAGTTATAAGATTTTTGTGTACACGCAAAGATTTTCATTTGGTTTTCATTGTACTTAATATTAGTGCTTAATTGAATTAAGTCTAGTAGTAAGGTCCGAGTTTGTAATTTTGTTTTAAGTTCTGACTTTAGTATTAAGTGATAGTGTACCACTTTGTACCTTTTCATAAGTAGCCTTAGTTTAATAGACTAGTGTAGTCTATTTCTTTTTGGAAGGGGGTAAATGTAACATTCATTTTTTCCTAGATTTTAAGACCATGTAATGTTACTGATTTTTCCATTTCAAATTGTACTTATTTTCATTTTTGTATCGAACGGTATATTAAACAGAAGTTCCAAGACGTTCGGTATATACGGTGTTGTGCGGGTTCCTGACCGAACCTCTCGCTACGCCGCGATTGGTAAAATGTTTGATCCGCAGTTTTGATTGGAGCGTCGTGATATTACAGGCAAAAGTCGCACGACTATTTAAGGCTCCGCAGAGCTTGAAAGTAGGCTGTTTTCCATCAAGCCGCAGCCGGGCTGTTTCCCATCAAGCCGCAGCCGGGTTGTTTTCCATCTAGCCGAAGCCAGGCTATTTACCATCTAGCCGACAGGCTAAATTTTCATGAGAGTCGCCAAGTAGGCTTCCTTCGACTGAGCTAAAGAAAATCAAAGCTCAGAACAACCATCATGTGAGCTAAGTACCAGTTTCTTAAATAAAAGCCGTAAGTGCTTGCTAAGAGAAAGTGTGAAATCGGGCGTAGTCCATCAAAACAGGAATAAGAACAGTAAGTCAACAAAATTTCCTTCAATAGACTTATCCCGGAGTAGTACTTTAACTACAATTTAAAAGAGACTTAAAAGTGAAGTGTAAAAAGCACGATTTTTCGCCTTCGGGGGTTATAATAGTTTAAAATTTAGATGTAACAACAACTAGTTAGGCTAGAATTTCTTTTGGTAAAACTGCAAGGTTAGAACTTTTTATTTTTAAAAAACATGAATAAATTCTCTTTTTTTGTTGATTAAAGCTAGTGTCTCACTGAATACCTATCCTACTTTTCAGGGAAAGAACGGCTGTACCAAACTGATTTTTTTTGTTTACCAACAATACTTTCCTTCAGCATTTTTCCATTTTTTTAGCTGAAGTTAGATCCTTTCTATTTTAAAATGGATGGTGCCCAAAAATTTGGTACAGCTAAAGCCTTTTAAAAAAAATAGAAATTAATTCCAAAAAGACGTAAGAAAATTATCTCTTACCCATATCTCTCTACCAAGGAAGACTGAGCTAGGGTGTGTTTAATTTCTTTAGTTCTTTTAAAATCGGGGTTCACTCAATTCAGTATCAGAAATTAAAGCGGGTAAGTTCGAGGGTACAAAAAAAGATGCCTCAAACTGAGAACAATTTTTCAAAAGTTACAAAATTACGCCCCAAGCTTGGGGCAACTTTTTTTCAAAAGTTACATATATATATATATATATATATATATATATATATATATATATATATATATATATATATATATATATGTATACCTACTACAGGATTCTAATGTAAACTGTACAATTAAACGCACTAAAACATCTCTATGATGCATCAAATTTGACGGCAATAGTAAACAGAAACATTTTTTTATCATTTCACAGTTACATAAGAAAAGGTTGTCCATCGCTATATTGGAATGTAAAAGACGCATTTTATCCTCATCATCGTAGATACCAAAGATATTTCTACTTCAATTAGGAGATAAAATGGTAAGGTCAAGTCTTAACTAGATATTTAAGTTAAGTGAATTTTGGAGCTTTTAAAATTATAGCCGTAGCGAGAACTGACGACAAAATGTTTCACTGAACAAAAGAGATATCAAAAATAATGAATGCCTTTAACTAATAACTACCCAGGATTAACACAAAATTTATTATTCTACAAAGCTCCAAAATATAAACTTTTCAAATCAAATCTTCAAATCAGTTGGTTACAAAATTAGTCCGTTCATTCGTTCTACATAGCAAAGCAATACCATAAAAATCCTAAAACAGACAAGAAACATTCTACGTTTACATAATAATATTTATTACATGAGGTAAGTGTTAAACTAGCCAATATTTCTGGAGATCATTACAATAAACGTATTAAATAATCTCTGAGAATTTATGATAATCACATGTTACGAACTGAAATTTTGGCAGCGTTACAAAGAAGTAGAATCGATTAAAAATATTCCAACATTATCAGAAATATCATATGCAACAACAACTGTGAATCTTCACTCACGCACCAGTAAAATACATATCAAACGAGGTGACAGACAGGGTGATATACTTTCACCTAAGTTATTCATAACAGACCTCGAACACGCCTTCAACAAAGTAGATTGGATACATAAACATATGATCATTGATGTAGAAAGAGTTAATCATCTTCGCATTGTGGACGATATTATTCTTATATCGGACAACTTCGAGAAAGCCCAAAATTTGCTCTTTAGAGTTACAGAATGCAATAAACAAAGTTGGACTAGACATAAATTTTACCAAAACTAAAATGATGACTACCATGTTAGTCATCATTTTAGTTTTGTATTATACCAATACAACTTGGAATACAAGCGTAGAACGAGTATATATATATATATATATATATATATATATATATATATATATATATATATGTAAGTATATATATATATATATATATATATATATATATATATATATATATATATATATATATTTATTAATTTATTTATTTGGGATCTCATTGGGTGGTATGAGGAAAAACTTATAAATAAATACCACCCAATGAGATTCAAAATAAACCTCAGTCTAGGTATGAAAACAAGAGCAGTCAAATTAATCCACCCAGATAACAGAGATGAGTCATTCAGAAAACTTAAGGGCTTTCTACTTGACAATTCCTACCCAGCTCATTTAATTAATAAATTCCTTTTTAGAACACCTTACAACATACCAGAAAATATAACAACATATCAATCACAACCACAAATACTTCACAACTCTCAATACAAAGTAACAATCAAGAAATCCAGCTTCAAAATCAGTCCTCTACTCAATTAAATAATCAAAATTTTTATCTCTCTCTTCCTTACATTGACAATTTTACCGATAAACTTATTAACATTTTTAAGCCGTTTGATTTTAAAATTGCTAAAAGGCAAATTAAAACTATTTCCTAACTTTATACCAAAACTAAGACTCCTCTCCTAAAAAATGAAAATTGGAACATAATTTATAAAATACCTTGTTCAAATTGTAATAAAGTGTACATAGGTCAAACCTCCAGAAATTCGAAGGGTAGGATTACATCACACAAAAGGATGAGATTGAGGTTCTGGATCCCTCTGATTCTCAGTATAAACGAATTTTCTTAGAAATGGCCCATATTAACCGGGAACCTTACGCCATGAATAAAAAGGGTGACACCCAAGGACTCAGTTCCATATACAGTTATATCCTTAAATTAAAATTAGAAAAATACCAATCACTAACAGATCGTCCTGCGCCAGACGAATAACATAGAGGCAAAATGTTTTTTCCTTTTTTTCCTTCCAATTATTTCATTATTTAATATTATTAAAACTGTAATGTATTGTTTCTTTCTATTATCCCCCGTATACAGGATGACACGTGCGCTCTTGAAATAAAAATCCAAACTTTCAATGATTATTTCTATCTTTATTCATTACACTACTTGCCATTTAAATAATTTTTTAACTGCAAGCATGTTTTAAATCGAAACGAATCAATACCTTCGATCTGTCTCTACTACATAAAATTTATATTAGTCTATCACACTCCATCTTTACCATCAAAAATTGAAATTTTTTTGTCATTTTACTGGTTTACAGAGAGAACCAGAGCCAGCCATTTTTGGCCTTACTGTGTTTTTCCTTTTTAACTACAATATTATATAGTGAATAACAGTTTATTAGGGAATGTCCCTTTGTGTTAATAATTGCTTGTTTCTTTGTTATAAAAAACCACTTTGGTAAGTCAATCATTTTTCTTTTTTCTTTTTTTTCTTGTTTCATCATTTTAATGTACTCAAAATGTTCACTTAACATTATAAAGAAAGAAGAAAATTTTGTCTTTCCAGATGTTCTGAGAAGAAATAGGCCAAGGCCATAAATAATTAAATAAAGACTGCAGCTCCACTAAATTGAGAGCATATATATATATATATATATATATATATATATATATATATATATATATATATATATATATATATATATATATATATGTATATATATATGTATATATATATATATATATATATATATATATATATATATATATACATATATATATATACATATATATATATATATATATATATATATATATATATATATATATATATATATATATATATGTATATATATATATATATATATATATATATATATATATATATATATATATATATATATATATATATATATATATATATATATATATATATATATATATATATATATATATATACATATATATATATATATATATATATATATATATATATATATATGTATATATATATATGTATATATATATATATATATATATATATATATATTATATATATATATATATATATATATGTATATATATATATGTATATATATATATATATATATATATATATATATATATATATATATATATATATATATACAGTAAAATCTCACAAATTCGAACCGTCCAGAAATTAGAACCGGTCATTTCAATGTATTGGACGCTCTGAAATTAGAACCTGTGGTTCTAATTTCTGGAAGTGTTGTTTTTTTTTGGTTTTCATTTCCACTAGAAAATATTTTTTTCTATGATTTTGAACTAAATAGGCGAAAAACCAAATTAAACGCTCTAAAATTAGAACAGGGGGTTCTAATTTCTGGAAGTTTTTTTACTTTTTTTTTGTATTTTCACTACAAATTATTTTTTTTTCGCTCATTAAAGTAAAAATAAAACGGGGAATCACCGAGTTATTCGTGGTGTGTACAATTCGGTCATATGCGTGTGAAATTTGATATGCTTGTACAAATTTGGGTCAGTTGATGACTGAAGGTCAAAGTGAAGTGTTCATACGTGTGAAAGTTAAAAAAAAAATGCCAAACAAATGTAAAAAAAAAAAAACCTTATCTTCGGATACTAAGGTTAAAATATTAAAAAGACTTAATGAAGGCGTGAGTGGAAATCGTTTAGCTCAAGATTTTAATGTGACAAAATCTTCCATCAGCTTCATAAAATCAAAAAACAAGAAATAATGGATGCAGTTACCAGCACCTATCAGGAAGCAAAAAAAAAATCTTTACGTAAGGTAGAATATGAGGAAATGGAAAAGCGCCTTTATAAGTGGTTTTTAAATCAACGTGAAAAGAAGAACACATTTTTAGTGAAGTGTACCCCTATAAAGATGAAAACGCATTTACTGCAAGTGATGGATGGTTTTCCAAATTTAAAACCCGTCATGGAATACGGTTTTTAAAAATTGGTGGTGAAATACTTTCGAGTGATGTTGGTGAGGTTACTCCATTTCTACACAGATTTCGTGCAAAAGTCGCGGAAATGGGCTTATTGGAAACACAAATCTATAATGCTGATGAAAGCGGATTATTTTTCCGTTGCCTTCCAGATAAAACATTTGTCGCTGCTTGTGAAAAAAGTGCCCAAGGATTTAAAATTCAAAAAGAACGTGTCTCAATTTTACTAGGCGCAAATTCTGATGGCTCACACACATTAAAACCGTTGGTTATTGGAAAAGCTAAAAAGCCAAAAGCTTCAGAGGATTTGATAACCCACTTCATTGTGACTTTTCGAAAAATGCGTGGATGACTCCCCGGATTTTTCATGATTGGTTTCACAAGATATTTATCAAAGAAATATGTTTAACCAATGCATATTTTAAGTTCCATATTTTTTAATTTTTTTTTTTGTTCTACAGGTCATCCGATTTTCTGAAGACAATAATTTGGCCCCAAAAGGTCTTCTGCTTGGAGATAACTATTCCGCTCATGCACCAATTGATAAACTTCAAAGTGAGGATGGTCATATAATTGCATTGTCTTGCCGCCAAATGTAACAGCAGCTGTGCAGCCAATGGATCAAAATCCTATTAAAATGACAAAACTTATTTACAGAAGTAAGTTGCTATCTCAATTAATTGGTGATGGTGGTGATATTGATAAGCTTTTGAAACGGCATTCAATCCGAGATGCAATAATATTGTTGAAACAAGCATGGGATGAGGTACAACAGACAGTGTTAAAAAATTCTTGGTCCAAATTATTAAATTGGGACTCAGGCGATTAAGACAGCGATGATGATTTGCCACTAGCACAATTGGCTCAACGAAATCAGGATTGCAATGAAGTTCTTCAAATAAATCTTGATCTTTTGAATGAAATTATGCCAAACAATTCCGTAAATGTAAATGAAATCGAGGAATGGAATGAAGATGTGTTTACTGACGGATCTGATGCAGAGAATAGCGATGAGCAGGCTTCAGATAGCAGCGACGTCGACATAACGCCAGCTATTCCTCATTAAAAAGTCTTTGAAGGCATCAATAATGTTATAAAATGATGCAAAACCAGTGATATATTTTCCAGTAAACGCATGTCTAACCTTTTGGACGTCCGTGACGATATCGTTGTATCCAGTTTAAATAAATCAAAAAAACAAACAAGTATTACTGATTTTATATAAAAAACCAATTAAATACCTAATAATTAAAAAACTTTTTTAAAGCTTTTCTATGAATTTAATATGTTCAATTAATTAAATGTTAATAAATAAAAACTGTATTGTGTTAAAATAAAGCTTACATAACTAGTTTTATTATAATTTTATCATTTTCTGTAAAAAAAAAAATGTCCAGAAATTCGAACTTTTCAGAAATTCGAACTGCCCGGTGCACAAAGTGGTTCTAATTTGTGAGATTCTACTGTATATATATATATATATATATATATATATATATATATATATATATATATATATATATATATATATATATATATATGGGCCATAAATTACACATCAGCAAACAAAAACAAAAAAAACCTGAGTTGTCTAGAAGAATTATTCTGGACTGAAATAAAAATCCTATGTCTGTGAAACACTAATGCAAAGTGGCGTAAGAAAAAATTCGAAACTGTAGAAATGGACGCTATAGGAATATTGCTTATAATTCTAGAATGAACGGAAGGAGAAACGACACAGTAACAGAGAGAATGGAAATTAAAGGAACAATAACAAAGTACATCGAATAACACAACGTATACGGTATTGACACCTGAATAGAAAGGACGATAGCAGATTTCCAAATTATGATACGGTGCCACCCACAAAATAGAACAAAAAGAGAAAGACCTAGAACTTTATGAGGAGCCGAAGTTAGAAGAGGCAATAGGAGTAGAAAATTTTTAAGAAGAACAAGGAAACAATAGGATGGAATAGCAACGGCAGGAAGCTATAAACCGATACATACATATAAGAAAAGGTATATGGAAGATTAATATTGTTAAAGGATTTCATCGAGTTCACTTATAAATAAATATATATATATATATATATATATATATTTATTTATATATATATATATTATATATATATATATATATATATATATATATATATATATACGTATATATATATATATATATATATATATATATATATATATATATATATATATATATATATATATATATATATTGTTGAATATGATACACTAAAATTGTTTTTAATAGTTTCGTGAGATCACGGCTTGAACTCACTTGTTGTTTGGTGCCCCTTTTATCAGCTCATATTTAAAATATGGAAAAAAATTCAAAAGCGTTTTTCAGTAGGCTAGTTTTAAACTCGATGGAGTATATCCCGAAATAGGTTATTTCTATGGAAGACTCTTGGACAGATTTTCGATGTAAAGTTTAGAGGCACGCCGAAACAAAGCCCAAATTATATTTTTACATAAAATAATATCAAACAAAATTGATGCAGACAAAATTAATGCAAACAAAATCTTGCAGTGTCTGCCTTTTCATGTACCTAAACCCGCGGCACGTAGTCTGCAAACTTTTAATTTACCAACCCCAAGAACAAATGTTGTTAATAAGCTATTTAAATTTAATTAGGTTTAGTACATTTCATTATGTTACCATATTTTCCCATTCTATAATTGGAAATAAATACATCATAAAATAAATAAATAAATATGTATATATATATATATATATATATATATATATATATATATATATATATATATATATATATATAAAGTCATCTTTCCGTCTTGTCTTAGGCCTTCCTCTGGATCTTTGTCCCAACCATGGCCTCCCTTCTTGTATTCTTTTATTCTTATCTTATTGTCTCATTGTGTGGCCTGCCCTTCTTCATTTCAAACCTGTTACCTGTTCTCTTATATTTATTACTTTGGTCTTTTGTCTTATACTTCCGTTTCTGATTCTGTCTTGTAATCTTATATTCAGCATCTGGTATTCCATTGCTCTCTATATTTTACTCAGTTGATCCATCATCTTCTTAGTCCATGTCTGAGCCGCCTAAGTGAAAACCGGTAGAATGCATTGAACGAGTATCATCTTTCTTATTCTCAGAGGAATTCTTTTGTTCGTTAGTATTTTACTTTGCTAATGCCCATGCCTGTCTGATTCTTCTTTATACTTATGCCGTTTGATTTGCTTTTTCACACGTATTCCTCTACGTATTCAAGTGTTCTGCCCTCTATTCTTAACCCTTTGTCTCATCTCTATTTAGAAGTAGTCATACCCGCTCTGATTTGTTTTATAGTTCAGTAATCATTTCCTGTATGTCATCAAAGTTATCTGATATTAGTACTACATCATCAGCATAACGCAGATGATTTAACTTTTGTCCATTTATAGTGTTCCCCTTTTTTTCCCATTCGAGTTCCTTGAAAACTCCTTCTAATGCTGATATAAATAGTTTTGGGCTCATAGAATCTTCCTGTTTTACTTCGCGTATGATAGCTTTGTTTTACTATCGGTTTCCACTATCACTGGGCATGCTGTTATACAAAAGTCTTCCGATAATCTATAAAAACTTTAAGTTATATTCTGTTGCTTTCTCTATTAAAATTCTGATTGTTAAAAGATGATCAGAAGTACTAAAACTCTTCTTGAAGCCAGCCTGTTCTACCGATTGGTTTAATTTCAGCTTGTTTTTCAGTCTTTTATTATTATTGTGGTAAACAATTTGTATATTTGTGAAAGTAATCATATTGGACGGTAATTCTCTACATTAGTCTTATCAACTTCTTTAAAAAGTATGACTGTTTAGGCTCTGTCCCAATTTTCCGGCATCTTCTCTTCTTTTAGACATTTATTAAATAAGAGTTTAAGCACCTATACCACAAAGTCTCCTCTTTCTTTCATTAATTCTGTTAATATTTCGTCATGTTTGTATCAGGTGTATTATTTTTTCTCAGTTTTTCCACATATTTTCCATTTTCATCTTTTAGGTTGTGTATTGTAGTTTTTCCTAGGCTTTCTCTGAGTTCTTTCATGTTTTTGTTCTGTTCTACAATTGTTTCTATCTTTGCGTCTAACTGTTGTCCCTTATCTTCTTTAATGGACTTTTTTAAGAGTTTTATTAGTCTCTACAAACTGAATAGTGTTTTTTTTTCCTGGGCTAGCAGTTTACGTCATTCTTCAAACAGTTCTTGCGTTTTTATGCTCCATATTTTTGTTTTGTTTCTCTTCGTTCTAGCTATTTGCTCTCCTATTTTCACCAAGATATTCGTTAGTGTTTCCTTAATTTCGATTATATTTGTATTATCATGGTCATCAGATTTAGTTAATTCTTTTTTATTTCATTCTGATATTCTGCTTTCTTTACTTTTAAGATGTGTGTATCATTTTTTTTGGTTTCTTTCTTGTTATGATTGATTTTTTTTCTCTTCTTCTGTTGATCACTTCCCGTGTATATCCTATATATATATATATATATATATATATATATATATATATATATATATATATATATATATATATATATATATATATATGTATATATATATATATATATATATATATATATATATATATATATATATATATATCTATATCTATATATATATATATATATATATATATATATATATATATATATATCTATATATATATATATATATATATATATATATATATATATATAATACAGCTGCTGCTGCTACTCGATATCGAGTAGCAGCAGCAGCAAGAGCACTTGAAAATGCCAAATGGGATTTAGCGAAACGTCGTGCAAATTCATTTGCACGACGTTTTTATATATATATATATACATATATATATATATATATATATATATATATATATATATATATATATATATATATATATATATATATATATATATATATATATATATATATATATATATATCAGCGTTTCTCTACCTTTCAGTATGTGCGACCCAATTTTCAAACATAATTTTCATCGCGCTTCCGCCCCTCTCATACAATAACAATGCATGCAATAATAATGTATTTTCAATATTTTGGTGCTAAAGCTACATTATAACCTTAATTACAAACTACCAAAAATAAGTAAATTTATTCAAAACTAGAATCGATACCTCTCTATTGCTCTCTGTCATGTCCACCATAACGGTAGCGGCTTCCGAGTTGTCTCGAACATTCGGAAAGTCTGCCCAAAAGTGTATAAATGCTTCACCTCGTTCAACCACAGCCCGTCTCAGTTGAGTTGATTTGTCTACTGCTATCTGATTTATCGTGAATGTGTATGGTGTAATTTACGTGTTAATTAAAATTCAATTTCATTCAAAGTATTCACGGCAGTAAATTTATACAGAATTATGGATAAATTTTTAAGTGGGCTTAAGCGAGCAGTAGACCATAGTGAAGCATCAACAAGTGCACATACGAGCGTGGTTCCGAAAATAAAATCAAGAAAATATTTTCAAGAATACTTAAATCTAGGGTTTACTGGTACTGAAGTAAATGAAGAAGGTAGGCCCCTGTGTGTTATTTGCTCAAAAATCTTGGCAGCAGACAGCATGAAACCAAATAAACTTAAACGACATTTTGAAACACTTCATAGTGAGTACCTTAACAAACGTTGACAATTCTTCGAATTAAAATTAAAATCATATGTAAAGCAGAAATCATTTTTTTAAAAAACTTTGTCTGTGAATGAAAAAGCTTCACTTGCCTCTTACAAAGTTTCATATAAAATAGCCAGATGTAAAAAGCCTTACACCATTGGTGAAGTCCTTGTTTTGCCAGCAGCAATTGAGATTGTAGAAACTATGTTTGGAGATAATTTTACCAAACAATTGCTATCCATACCTATATCAAATGATCCTGTTGCCCATCGAATTGGTACTATAGCTAAAGATGTACAGCATCAGCTTTTCGGAAAATTGCGTGACAAGTTGTTTTCAATTCAGCTTGATGAGGTAACAGACAGCAATAAATACTCATTTCATAGTCTATGTTCGATTTTGTGATGGTATGTCAGCAGTAGAAGAATTATTTTTCTGCAAACCAATAGAACTCAAAGCAATATCACTCGCATTATTTGCTACCTTAAATGATTTTATAAAATAGGCAAATATGTACCGATGGTGCTCATTCAATGTCTGGAAGATTTTAAAGTGTACAAGCACTTGTGAAACAAAAATCTCCACTGTGTGTGGACACATTGTATGATCCACAGAGAAGCTCTGGCTTTCAAAGAAATAAATCCTGCTCTAAATATGGTGCTCCCTACAGCTGTAGCCGTAGTAAATTATATTAAAATGAGACCCCTAAAATCTAGAATTTTTCTGCACTTTGTAAAGACGTGGGTGCCGAACATTCAGCGTTACTATTTTATCGCGAGGCAAGATGGTTATCACGTGGGAAATGTTTGCACCGTGTTTATGAATTAAGAAATGAAATCGCCATTTTTGTAGAAGAGGAAAACCGGAAGCCGAGAAGTTTGGAGATAGTTTATTTGTGATGAAATTGAGCTACTTGGTCGATATATTCGAGAAACTAGATACCTTAAATCTTCAACTCCAAGGAATATATATTCAATACAAGTGATAATTTTAAGGCTTTTTGTAGAAAATTTGAATTGTAGAGCAGAAATGTAAAGCAAAAAAACCCAGAAATGTTTGCAAATGTGGGTGAATGTATTAAAACATACAAGGCTGAAGAACAACATGTGAAAGCTGTTTTAGTAACCATTGAAAATCATCTAGCTATGTTGACAAAGAATTTTAAAAAGTATTTTCTTACTGATGACAACTTGATAGCAAATTACGAGTGGGTTAGGGATCCATTTCAAAATACTCCCGAAGTGTCAAAATCAAAAGACAATTTAATAATAAATCACACTTTGAATTTGGGGCAGGGGTGGCATGAGTTTTCTACACTGAAAACAAGAGCATTTCGTATACTAATACCATTTTCAACATCCTGTCTTTGCGAAACCGGATTTCCTATGGTGGCTGCTTTGAAAACAAAATATAGATCTCAACTAAATATAGAAAAATGGCTCAGAGTGTCTATTTCTAATATTCGCGCTTCCGCCCCCCTCATGCTCATTGATCTTCTACTAACAGGCAACCCAATGTCGGGACACTTTGAGCTTCTGACACCACAAAACACTAAAAACATCCCAAACAATAGTAGACCAATAAAAGAAGCATCGGGCGAGCGACGTAACGGTCGAGGACGTCGCGGGAAATGGCAGCTCGACCAAAACGATGAAGACCGGGCAACTGACAATGGACCTGCCAAAAGTGTTGTGCCGGCGAGTAAGCCGACACCCACCAAGGCGGGAAAATCAAGGCAACGCATGAGTTATACTACAGGAACAAACGAACACACCATGCGTTGCTTTGATAAAAGCACAAGTCCTGACAAAGAAACCACTGAGAAGGGAATCACTCGACGCCTAGACCCACCACCATCAATCCCAAACGCAACCGACGAAGTATTTAATCAAAAACTCCCGCAACGACAAAGAAATCCCAACAGCACAAAACCAAAATTCAAACGGCAAATAAGAATAGAAAATCAAATCAACAACATCAGGAGATATCTAGGACACCTTACCCAGTTTATCAACGGGAACGTGTCCAAACGAGTCACGCAGAGTATAAACAAGATCAAGTCCGGGTCTCCCGACAGAACACTGCCAGAAATCCTGGATACTCTGAAACAAAAATTATCCGTATATGCCGCAAGACTTCGTAGATACAAAGAACCAAACGAGAGGAAAGATACCAACAACCTCTTCCGAAGAAGCCAAACACAGTTCTCTACCGGAAAACTATGCACAGCAAACAGACAGCAGTGACCGAACCACCAAACAAACAAGAACTCACAGATCATTGGAAAAGTATCTGGTCAGAACCCAAACTACCCAATAATATCACCCCCTGGATCAAAGCCAAAGAAGGCAAAGATAAACATGTGACAGAACAGGAAAATTCCACATTAACTGCTGTGGGACCAAAGAGCATGATGAGGCGCCTGGATGCAAGAAGTTCCGGAGGTAGAATGGCCCCCCGTTCGGATCTCCGGGTAGGGGCTGGTTCGGAGGCGTCGACTTGCAGACATCATAATTTTAAGATAGATTTTTGCAACATACGAGGTATAAACTCGAACATAAATTCAGTGCATCAACACCTGCAATCAGATAAACCTCATGTACTCGCTCTATGTGAAACCAAGGTCAGTCCATCGACCAGCACGGTCAACTATCTTTATCCTGGGTACGACTTCTATTCCCGATTTAGGCGTAACTTTGGAATCTGTCTTTTTGTCAGAAGCGACCTCTCTTGTCAACGAGAAGAAGCTCTGGAGCCCCCAAACTTTGATGTTATGTGGTTAAAAATAACGACTCAACAAACCACAAGGTTCATCTGTATCCTGTATCGACCACCAAGTGATACCAATTTTCGAACACTTTTCGCTTCTCTTGCAGACACCATCGATCATTTACAAAGTAACTATCCAAGTGCCAAAATTGCCATCCTGGGCGACTTTAATGTCCACAATATCAACTGGCTCAAATATTCAAATACTACCGACGAACAAGGTCGTGAAGCTGAATCATTCTCAATCAGTTATGGCTTAACTCAGCTTATTGACGAACCAACACGGATCCCTGATCGAGACGGGGAGTTCGCCAGTCTTCTTGATCTGTTTTTTTAACCACCAATCCGGAGATTTACACGGTCACCGTAAATCCACCGTTAGGTTCTTCCGACCATAAACTGCTTTCGACATCGAGTATCCTGCCAATCAGTGACAGAGAGGCGCCTAGGCCGCGCAAGATTTGGCACTACAAATCTGCTAAATGGGAAGATCTCATGGAATACTTTCGAACTTTCCCTTGGATGGACGTTTGTTTTCGATCCGATAACCCATCTGACTGCGCCAGGGAGGTCTCCGATGTTATTTTGGCTGGTATGGAAGCTTACATCCCTTTTTCGAAGAAATGCTCCTCCAACGGCAAGCCTTGGTTCGACCGAAAATGCAAAGAAGCTGTTGCTTCTAAACATATTGCCTACCGACAATGGCGTGAAAATCCTAACACCTTAAATCGAAACATCTTTGTTCATGCCCGGAACAAATGCAAGGGAATTATCGACGAAACCAAGGAGGCACACAATCAACGAATTAGAAACAAACTTCTCGCTTGTCCCAACAATTCCAGGTCCTTTTGGGCAGTCGCTAAGGCAGTTAGTCAAAATTTTACCAAATCCACCATACCACCACTCACACGGCCAGATAATTCCATTGCAACCACACCTGTTGAGAGAGCGAACTTGTTGGCTGAACTCTTTGCTTCATATTCTACTGTCGATTTCCAAGGAAAAACACCACCTACTATTCCTATATTGCAGTCAAGGATGCCGGATGTTGTCTTCAGACAGCGCATCATAAAGCGTATTTTAATGAAGCTAGACACCAAGAAGGCTTCTGGCGCTGACGGAATACCTGCCATAGTTCTCAAAAACTGTGCAAGGGAACTAACACCAGTTTTCTGTAGACTTTTTAACCTATCCTACAAAAAGGGAATATTTCCGTCCTGCTGGAAATGTGCCACGGTTCAGCCGATACCTAAAAAAGGTAAGAAGACCTTGCCAAATAACTACCGACCAGTTGCACTGCTTTCAATAATATCGAAAGTCATGGAAAAGGTTATCAATGAGCATCTTCTAAAATATCTTGAACGATTCAATATTATTAGCGATCACCAATATGGTTTTCGTAAACATAGATCAACAGGAGATCTTCTGACTTACGTAACACATGTTTGGAACAACGCAATTGAACACTTTGGAGAATCTCGAGCGGTTGCTCTTGACATATCCAAGGCATTCGACCGTGTTTGGCACGATGGACTGTTGGCTAAGTTGCGCTCTTATGGTATGTCTGAAAGGTTCTGTTTGTGGCTCTCATGTTTCCTCAGAGAGCGTTCTTTACGAGTGGCAGTCGACGGATTTCTTTCTAACACCCTCACTATCAACGCCGGTGTGCCCCAGGGCTCCATACTGTCTCCTACTCTCTTTCTCATTTACATTAACGATCTGCTGGAAAAGACCGGGAATCCAATCTATAGCTTTGCAGATGACAGTACGCTTGTCTCTTCATTCACCTTGAACGCTCGGACATCGGCTGCTCAGGCGAATATCCGCAGACAGCAGGAGGTCGTTCAACTTAACAAAGACCTGGAAGAAATTCTATCTTGGGGTGACAGTAACCAAGTGGAATTTAACCCTACAAAAACCCAAGCGGCAGTTTTTTTTCTAAAAAAGTTAACGTTGCTGAACCCGACATAGTTAGGTCGGGACACTCCATTCCCCTAGCATCGTCGCTCAATTTGTTGGGCGTTGGTTTGGGAGCAAATATGTCTTGGCATGAACATATTGCAGGCATAGCAAGGAGAGCTTCTCAAAAGTTGGGAATATTATTTAGAACCAGAAAGCTTTACACCCCACAGCAACTGTTAATTCTTTACAAAGCCCAAATTCGACCAACTATGGAATACTGCTCCCACGTTTGGGGCTCCGCTCCCAAACATACACTGCATTTGTTGGATTCTGTTCAGAGAAGAGCGGTCCGTCTGATTGGGGACCCGGAATTGACCGGCGGCCTTGATTCGCTGGAACATCGAAGAACGGTTGGTGACTTGAGTCTGTTCTACAAGTATTTTCATGGAAAGTGTTCGAAGGATGTAGCCCGCTTAATTCCTCCCAAAGCGGTGCATGTTAGAAATACACGTCGCGCTGGTGCTTCGCATCCGTATGAGGTTCAGCTTGTTACTCCGCGTACGACGCTTTTCAAGCAATCTTTTATATGGAGAACGTCATCCCTTTGGAATGGTTTGCCCAGCGCTGTGTTTCCCACCGAGTACAATTTACAGCGATTCAAGAACAACGTGAATCGCTTTTTCCGCACTCGTGCCGCTCCTGGAGCGCTTTAGGGACTTCCCTGCAGCACGTGTGCTAGACCAATAAAAAAAAAAAAAAAAAAAAAAAAAAAAAAAATTAAACCATCCTTCGAAAACCTTTGCTTTGCAAAACAGGCCCAAGGGAGTCACTAATAATTATTAAACTTGTTTTTAATTTAGTATTGATATGTTAATTATTAGGTAAATACATTGTGCAGTACTAATACAATCCTATTTGTAGGCGTATTATATCAGTGTAAATGTGTATTTTATTTTTTATTATGTCGGAATACATTTTGTTTTGCTTTCCTTTCAATAAATTATATTAAATGTTTTTAATGAATGTTTTTAATAATAATTTCCTTTCGATACGCTCGCGCCCCCTCAATAGTGTAATCACGCCCTCCTAGTGGTGCGTGTCCCACAGGTTGAGAAACGCTGGTGTATATATATATATATATATATATATATATATATATATATATATATATATATATATATAAACTGCCTCTTTAAGTATGTAATTTATACATTTTCTTATCACTCAGTCCAAAAGTTCCCAGTCTCTAAACAGCCATTGTAGAATCCAGATGCATAGTATTAAAATTCTCTCTATGTAATGTATGTAAACGTAGCTTAGAGAAGCCATTTCTCGCTATGTCGTTTGCATATCTGAACCTGCAAAAATTTATATTCACGTTACTTGTTTCTTGCATGAAAGGCTTTCTAAGTAAAATTTTAAAATATTATACTTTTGTCAGATGAAGAATATAACGTAGAAAAGAAACACTAACTGTAATATAATTTTTTATTATTGTGATTACCTTCACGAGAACGCTTAAAAACTCGGTTTCGTTAGAAGCTGTTACTTTTTTCTTTTATATTAGATTATATTATTAGATTTTTAAGATCATCATAAAAGTTGTTATACTCCCAACAAAGTGTTTTTTTAAAAACCAAAAACCATCTGTCCGGTGTATAAATGGCACAGTCAGTAGAATTTGCTAAAAAAAGTGAAAAAGTGAATATCATCTGTTCATAGAGCCGATTTAGGGCGACTGATGGCAATTCGCAAAGAAATTTGAATAACCGAACCCAAAAAACGTGGAAAATATTTGTACAAAGTACAGATCGGAACAGCTGAATTCTTCACAAAACAGAGACGATACTGGGTGGGTGGCAGTAAGTAAAAGATGGAAAACTATCGAAGAATATCGGTCAGCCTTCAGGAATCTGCAGAAGAGGACAAAAATTGTCAAATCTGTAGCTAGAATAAGCTAGGTTAAGAAAAAGAAAACAAATTCATTAGAGCAATAATCGGTATTTTAGCATTTTTAGGTAATTATTGCAATGTGTTTTTAATTTTAACTATAAAATTACTATATAAAAATTGAAGTGGTAACGATTCTAATAGTTTAGTTGACTTTTTAAACAAATTATCAATTGGTTCAAATGCCTGAAATTAATTATAATCTTTTAAGGTATCAGTCAGACACTGTTCCAAATTTCGATGGAAATCCGAAATTAGCGCAGTAGAAAATCTTTTAAAAGCATATTGAGGTAAGACAAATCCTAATTCTGTTATAAATATTTGTCTATTTGACACAATTTTAAGTAAATTGAACGCTTGAGCCGCTGTTTTGATAGTTTCTAGTGCTGAATGAAATTCGTGGGATTTAATAAAATACGTTTTTATTACTAGTTTTTCGGATCATAGGTTATTCAATTACCTGATGTAAGATCTCATCAATTTAAAACCGTTTATAACCTTTAAACTTTGATATGAGAATCCAAGATTCACGAAATTCATTTTTTCTACATTTAATGCAGGATCTAATAATGCAGCATCCAACATGATGATCAATTTTCGCTAAAAATAAATGGGTTACTGCTCATAACAAAACATAATAGTAAAAGAACAAGAAAATTTAATATGATATAAATATGCACAAAACCCACCTATCATTAAATCATCTCAACTTCCTATTGAAACTTAAAAATCGAATTTTAATAGTACTCCAGAAAGACCAAATTATTTTACTAATTATACGAGTATTCTATTTAAACCTAATTACACTACGTCATACGTACCTTTACCATATTTATCTTATCCTATTTTTCTCAAAAAAATTCCGTTTAACGAATTTCAAAGAAATTATTCATTTCCCTAAAAAAGATCAAATTTTAATAATCAATCAAACTTTCCTATTTAACAAAGATCCCTTGTTCAAATGTCGCGACAACAAACTTAAATCGAAATTATCAAGTAGAGCCAATGGCTACGAGTTCTGAAAACACGGTTTTAAAACAAAATTCAAATAAAATAAAATACGAGTATTTCCCAAGAATTATATAACCAAGAAGAGAGGCATCTACAAATTCTTACATTGACAACCAACTCGAATATTTAGAGGTTATCCAAAAAAATTTCTTATACCCAAATCAATTTTATGACAATGACTTCGAACAATATTATGATTCATACTCAAATGAAACTTATATCGATAGTATACCCGAAATCGTAAATTTTCAGTCAGAATCTCAATGTAAGAAAATCTTTTTTAATAATTATGATATCCAATTATCCTACCATATATCCCTGAACATAATGCTAAATTTCTATTAGATACAGGTAGTACAAAAAGTTTAAAAAAACTAGAAATCGCTTATGGGAATTTTCCTAATTTTTCAGGTACAAACAGCTAAATCATTTCAGGATAAAAATTGCAACCTTACCAATACTCCCAATGTTTAATACTTCACGGGGACATTAAGTTTATCTCTTCGAGTTTTCAAATAAATCGATGGACATATAGGCTTAGACCTAATCAAACAATTAAATGCCAATCTTGACTTTAATTCTAAAATGAATATCTATATAATATATAAGCTAATATCTAAAATAAGTTTTACTCTAAATTCCAATTCAATCCCAAAATCAAACAGAAATACAACCAAATAACTTCGGTAATACTATTCCCCCAAGAAATATTCAAATTATGCAAGTACCAGTAAACTTAAATAATGGATACGGAGTCCTTTCCTACCAGAAAATTAGACATGTTTGACAAAAGTAGAAAATAATTTCGCTTTTACAACAACTTTAAATTTCAATAAAACTTCAGTTTCTTGATAGTCTTGATATCGAATCGATATAGCTGAATTCAAATCAATTTTATCGATAATTCATCAGAACGAGAATATTGGATAGATAATTCAAGTTGCATTAAAGAAAAAAAGACAAATACGAAAAGTGCTACGAATTTTATTTTTCACTTTGAAAATATACCCCTAACCTTTACAAATACCATTAAACTTGATAGAAAGTTAACTGGCGAAACTTCAATTTATACGAGTTATAGATACCCGGAAGTACATTGCAGCGAAGTGAAAATCCAATTATCGGAAATGTTAGTACAAAATATTATAAAAGATTCCAATCCATCCTGGTTATCTCATATTTACATTATACTTAAGAAATTAGACAAATCAGGTAAACAAAAATGGGAAAATGTATAGATTCGAAAACTATTGATAATAATTTTCCCTTAACAAAGATAACCAAAATTTTAGACAAATTGGGAATAGCTCAATACTATACAACATTAGACCTTAGTAACGTTTTTTACCAAATCGAAATGAACGAAGAAGACATTCCAAAATGGTTTTTAGCACCGATCAAGGACATTATGAATTTCTCAGAATTCCCTTTGAACTGAAAAACGCACCAGCTACCTTCCAAAGAGTAATGAATAATATTTTATGAGGATTACAAAATGAAACAGGCCTTGTACATATCATAATGTATATCATTAGTCTACAAGACCACATTAAAAAATTAGAAAAAGTTTCCACCGTATTAAAGATGGCAAAATTTAAAGTATAGCTAGTCGAATCTGAATTTTTTAAAAAAAGAAGTTCATTACTAAGAAACATATTGTAAGCAACGAAAGTGTAAAATAAAACTCAGATAAGATATCTGTAAAAATAAACTTCCATATTCCAAAAAAAACTAATAAGAAAATTAAATAATTTTTAGGACTTACTGGTTATTACAGGCTAAAATTACGAAGCCTTTAACTTGATGTTTAAAAAACCATTCCAAGGTACAATACAACACTTTTATAAATGCGAACATTGTAAATAATTGCTGATTAATACGCTAATTTTACAACATCCTGATTTTGAAAGCTTTTATTACAACAGGTTCGAGTAATTTTGCTATAGGTGTAGTATTATCTCAGGGTATAATTCCCAATGACACTCCGATACCTTACGCAATTCGAACCCTTACCGTATCAAAAACCACCTATGCGAGAATCGAAAAAGAATTATTAGTCTAATATGGGCATGTAAATATTTTTATCTATATTTATTCGGTAGAAAATTCTACGCATAAATAACCATAGACCACTAGTATGGTAATTCAGTTTAAAAGGGCCAAATTCGAAACTTGTAAGAAAGCCACTACGATTAGAATAATTTGATTATACATTATTTATAAAAAAGGCACATCTCAGATGCATTACCTCGAATACAATTAAATGTCTGTGAGAATGGGTCACCAACAAACAATCCAGATGACTCAGACGAAAACAGTCGAATACCTCAGGAATTTCGCCGAAAATCTATTTCAAGATAATACACCAGAAAACTGCCGAGTTGCAGTCTGCGAAACATCAATATTACTTCTCGCACACAACCAAAACTGCCAAGGACTTATGACTCAAAAGTGCACTATAACTAAGCAGCTGATGAAAATAATGATATAAGTATCTTAGATTAACCTACCAATAATAAAACCTCTGAATATTATATAAAAAGACCTGTTCACTTCGAAATGGAAGTGAAAATAGAAATATTCGGAAAAAATATAATTCACTCAACAGAATTACCTAAAACCGCAGAAATAATTAAAACGTTTTTTAATGCTTACATAAATCCAGAAGAAACATGTTATTTCTTTTTCTATGGTAATGAAATGATCCCGTTATTCACGGAAGTACACATTAAAAATTCCAAAAACCCAAAAATAAATAATATTTCTGTTAAAAACCAAAAAATTATGCTGGATAGTCAACATGAAGATAAAACGAACCACAAAGGAATCGTAGAAACCTATAAACATTTAAAAAAAATACATTATTTGCCAAAATAAAAGACGATATAAACCATTATCTTAATGATTGTAACATTTGTCAAACTTAAAAATATAGTCGATTAAAATCCTATGTTCCAATTGTAAAAACTGAAATCCCCTCTAAACTTTTTCAAATAATACATGTGGATTCATTCATTTTCTAAAATTAAAATTTCTTAACGATTTTCAACAAATTCTGAAAGTATAGACAGGCATACCCGTATGATAAAAATGCAAAATCAGCCTGTGCTAAACTCATAAATTTCTTATTATTCTTCGAATACCCCGCAATAATAACGTGTAACAACAACATCAAAGAACTATTAAAAGGCCAAAAAATAAATGTAAACTTCACTACCCCAAAACACCGTGAATCCAACTCGTCTCTCGAACGTTTTCACTTGATGCTAATTGGCAACATCTTTCTTTCAGAAATACAAATCAGGCCAAATTTAATGGTCTTTACATAATCACTGAAAGTTTAGAGCACAACCGAATAAAAATAAAATATATTAAAAACCAAAAGAACATTGAAATTGTAAGTGTAATATAATTAAAACGACCTCAAATTACAAATGATCGGTCTACAAGGAGACTGCCTCGAATACCATAACTTAAACTACACCGGAATACTGATCTATAAACTAGGGAATGCGCAAAAAAATACCAACCACTGGACTTTCATACAAATTTTTGATCTAACTAGTTTTATAGACGAATTTTATTCCGATAACAAAAAATATGACCTATTTAAAGAACATATGAGCAACTATACTGATTACAAAAATGAGTTCTATATTACCTATTCCATTACTAATAATATGAAACAAAAAATAATTGAGAGATTAAATCAAATTCTATAGTTTAAAAATTGCGAAAAATGTGCCTTATTTAATGCACTGGGAAGCACAATTAAAAGCATAACAGGTAATATAATTCAAGACAACGCAGATCAAATCGATAAAACTATTAGTATCGTAAAACAAAACCAACAAAATATCCAAATCGAATTTGAAAAACTAATGACATTATTGATTCAATAATTATCGAGAAATTATAAAAAATATCTGGAACCAATTAATTTTAGAAAGACGAAAAATCCTAGCCATTAATAACCTTCAAATGCAAAAAACCCATCTTGTTGAATTTCTCCGCATTCAAATGGTCCTTACTCAAATAACGAATTTTTACTAAAACATTTACTATTCCTTGGAAGAACTAGAAATAGCAAATACTTTCGAAAGGGTAAATTCTTTCCATAATAGTATAGTGAATAGTAAAGAATTGCCTAAAGAATTACGACCATTATATAACCAACTGACTGTAGATAAATTCTTAGTTGAGACAATTTCCAGAAATATTCTTAAAATTGAAAAAAAATTAAAAATGAAAAGCTATGTGAAATATACTGAATTATTATTTGTTATTAAAATCTCTCTTGTAGAAAAAGAATGCTACACTATATTCCAATTATTTGGAATGGAAACTTTCATAAAATAATTATTCCTTATTTTGAATATGTAATAATAAATGAGGCTGAATTTTGGTACACTAATATAATGAGAATATTCCCAGATATATTCAGAAAATCTTATTAAAAAGACTGCATGTAAAGTACAACTCTTAGCATCTCCCTCTTACATCGTTGCTCGGTTCTGAGCGTCGTAACCTCTATTGCATTGTTGTACAGAATTTGTAACAACCGTCTAGGCTTCTCTATCTTTGACACTTCTCATCATCTCCGGTAACTCCAAGTGCATTGTAAACATGACCTGATCGATGTCTCTGTTGGGAGATCTACCTCTTTTTCTTCTACAGTCGACTTTCTTCTGGATCAGCAACTTTTTCGTGCCATCACTCCTTATTATGTGACCAACAAATGATGCTATTTGTCTCTGAATCGATGGTAAAAGCCGGCCACTATTTTCGATGTTAAGATCACTCAGAACAGACGCATTTGTCCTACGAGCTGTCTAGGAAATTCTAAGCATGTAGTTTCGAAAACCTCTATTCTTTTATGGCATACTGCTCTAATAGTTCGTATTTCGGCTCCGTATGTAGCTATAGGGAATGTTAGTGAACTGACGAGCCTTTTTTTAGTCATTTTTATTTATTCTGTGATCCTTCCATACTTACATATATACAAATCTTACCAATCAACATATCAAACTGCAAACCAATATTAATAAAAAATTAATGATATACAAATACAAAATATTGATGACAATAAATGGATTTTGATAACAACTACTGAACTTGTAGGAATAGAAAGATACGGAAAGCCCCAAAATAATATTTGGTTAAATAATAAAACTTACTTGTTAGAATAATATTTTACTTGTAATCTAACATTAAAAGTACATAAACTTAAGAACTTATAAAAGTGTAAAACACTCATTTCAAAATATTCCAATATCAAATATTAAACTCAATTTAAGTAAACCAACGTATAAATAAGCCACCGTTCAATCTGAATAAAGTAAATTTTAATAAAATAAACGAATTTACAACATTATAATATTAACTTTACTATTAAAGGATCTATGGCCTACACATTTAAAAAAGGAAACTACCTAAAATAAAGTAGTTGTTTAGGTAATAGAAACTTTCAAAGTTCATATGTCGTTCTAAGGATAGGGGAGTTACATACTGAAATACTGTTTATGTAAGCTAATTTTTTTTTATGGGTCTAGCACACGTGCTGCAGGGAAGTCCTTAAACCGCTCCAAGAGCGGCATGTGTGCGGAAAAAGCTATTCACGTTGTTCATGAATCGCTGTATATCGTACTCGGTGGGAAACACAGCGCTGGGCAAATTATTCCAAAGGGATGATGTTCTCCATATAAAAGACTGCTTGAAAAGCGTTGTACGCGGAGTAACAAGCTGAACCTCATACGGATGTGAAGTATTAGCGCGACGTGTATTTGTAACATGCACCGCTCTGGGAAGAATTAAGCGGGACACATCCTTCGAACACTTTCCATGAAAATACTTGTAGAACAGACTGAAGTCGCCAACCATTTTCGATGTTGCAGCTAATCAAGGCTGCCGGTCAGTTTCGGGTCTCCAGTCAGATGAACAGCTCTTCTCTGAACAGAATGCAACAAATGCAGTGTGTGTTTGGGAGCGGAGCCCCAAACATGGGAGCAGTATTCCACAGTTGGTCAAATTTGAGCTTTGTAAAGAATTAACAGTTGTTGTGGAGTGTAAAGCTTTCTGGTTCGAAATAATATTCCCAACTTTTGAGAAGCTCTCCTTGCTATGCCTTCAACATGCTCATGGCAGGACATATTTACTCCCAAATTAACGCCCAACAAACTGAGTGACGATATTAGAGGGATGGAGTGCCCCGCCGTAACTATGTCGGGTTCAGCAACGTTAAGTTTTTTATAAAAAAAACTGCCTCTTGGGATATGTAGCGTTAAATTCCATTTGATTACTGTTACCCCAAGATAGATTTTCTTCCAGGTCTTTGTTAAGTTGAAACTTTTGAGAGGCTCTCCTTGCTATGCCTGCAACGTAAGTGACGATGCTAGGGAATGGCGTGCCCCGACATGACTATGTCGGGTTCAACAACATTAACTTTTTTAGAAAAAACAGCCGCCTGGGTTTTGAACCGTTAAATTCTACTTGGTTACTGTCACCCCAAGATATAATTTCTTCCAGGTCTTTGTTAAGTGTAATGACCTGCTGCTATCTACGGATATTCGCCTGAGTAGCCGATATCCGAACGTTCAAAGTGAATGAAGAGATAAGCGTACTGTCATCTGCAGAGCTGTAGATTGGATTCTCGGTCTTTTCCAGCAGTTCGGCGTTGATAGTGAAGGAGTTAGAAGGAAATCCGTCGACCGTCACTCGTAACGAACGCTCTCCGAGGAAACATGTGGGCCACAAATAGAACTTTTCAGACATACCATAAGAGCGTAGCTTAGCCAACAGTCCATCGTGCCAAACACGGTCGAATGCCTTGAATATGTCAAGAGCAACCGCTCAAGATTCTCCAAAGTGTTCAATTATGTTGTTCCAAACATGTGTTACATAAGTCAGAAGATCTCCTGTTCTTTTATGTTTACGAAAGCCATATTGATGATCTCTAATATTGTTGAATCCTTCAAGATATTTTAGAAGATGCTGATTGATAACCTTTTTCATGACTTTTGATATTACTGAAAGGAGTGCGACTGGTTGGTAGTTATTTGGCAAGATCTTCTTGCCTTTTTTAGGTATCGGCTAAACTGTGGTACATTTCCAGCCGGAAGGAAATATTCCCTTTCTGTAGGATAGGTTGAAAAATCTACAGAAAACTGGTGTTAGTTCCCTCGCACAGTTTTTGAGAACTACGGCAGGTATACCGTCAGTGCCAGTAGCCTTTTTGGTGTCTAGCTTCATTAAAATACACTTTATGATACGCTGTCTGAAGACAACATCGGGCATCCTTGACTGCAATATGGGAATATTACGTGGTGTTTTTCCTTGGAAATCGACAGTAGAATGTGAAGCAAAGAGTTCAGCCAACAAGTTCGCTATTTCAACAGGGGTCGTTGCAATAGAATTATCTAGCCGTGTTAGTGGTGGTATGGTGGATTTGGTGAAATTTTGACTAACTACCTTAGCGACTGCCCAAAAGGATCTGGAATTGGGACAAGCGAACAAATGTGTTACGATTTATGGTGTTAGGATTTCACGCCATTGTCGGTAGGCAAGATGTTTAGAAACAACAGCTTCTTTGCATTTTCAGTCAAACCAAGGCTTGCCATTGGAGGGGCATTTCTTCCAAAAAGGGATGTAATAATAATATTGGAGATAAGAAAGATTATAAAAGCTTATACCTAACAATATGACTTCCCTCTGTTTATCGATTCATTGTGTCAAGTATTTCTCTAATTCTGTTTCCAAAATAAAAGTTGTTATACGCTCAATGAAAGGTGTTTTTTAAAAAACGAAAAACCATCAGCTCGACGTATAACTGGCGTAGCTAAAAAATTCGAATTTCAAAAAGATGGTTTCATCTCGACCAAAAATCCATATTTTTCAAGAACATTTTGTTTCTGGAGTTATCAGACCAAGCCAATTCACACTTCAAAATTTGAACTTTTTGTGATAGTTCGTTCAATGCAAATTTATTAAATCGACTTCTTTAGTTGGACTAAAATTCATACGTAAATATGACAGGTTTAAAATTAATTTAGATAAGTCTGGTTGGCCTGGTGTAGCGAGAAAATAGAATTAACGTCAGACACAACAGATTTTACTTCTTAAAATATTTATGTTATTTTATATATCTCATTGTTTACGTATGCTATGTAATAATATCATTTTAGGAATTTTGAAATCAATGGCCTGGTATCAGCTACAGGCCTAGGGTCCATAATATTGAAAAATATACTCTGTATAGTAGTTTTTCCTCTTGTTTACTTTATTATAAAAGAAATCTAATTAACCTTATTGGCCGTAATTAAGAAAAGAAACCAACAATAATAGACAGTAATACTTTACAATAATCACCCCACAGACTAATAAGTACCCCTTTACGCCCAGAATGGCACGCAATTTTCCTTTTAAAATTCTACCTCTCTTAAGATAAGAAATACGTTTCTATTTAGAATTTCTTTTAAAATGCTCGTTAAAATGATTATTAGATGCCCTATTCATTCAAAATTTATTTCGAAGTTAATTACCCATTCCTTGAAATGGGGTAATCCTGGAAAAAGGCTAAATAAGAAAAGAAGGGTAATCAGGTCAAGTCTCTTCAGGTTGAGACTGTTACGAAAGGAATTTTATTTTGTAATATTAATTAATATGGATTTGATGAAACAGCTTACAAAGATAACATTTAAGTATAGTTTTTCTAAAAAAGGTAAATAATTGCGTTGTTTCATAAAGAACTTAGTTTCGAGTAACATTTACCTGGTACTTAATTGAAGAAAAACAAGAATTCCGTTTTGGCATGCAAATAGATGCAAGGATTCAGCTATAATATCAAATATCATCATCATCTTCATTAGCTTATTCCATCTACAGTCGGATGTAAGCCTCCCCAGGTTGACTCCACTGAGGTCTGTTGCTTGATTTTTGCATAAAATCGTATCCAACTAATGTTTTTATATCGTCCGTCCATCTTGTCTCTGGTCTACCTCTGCATCTTTTATGTTCTTTAGACCTCCATCCAACCATATGGCATGTCCATCTGTTATCATTTATCCTTGCGATATGCCCCGCCGAATTCCACCTTGATATTATCAAATCGTTGTATTATCATATATATCAAATATACACACTTTTATTATTTTATGGACAAAGCAACTCATAGTGGCCATTTTAGACGGAACAAGATGGTTGGAATGGGATGGGATTAAATATATGATATGTTTGCTTTCGTTTGCGGAATATTTTAAAGGGGAAATAGTTATTTGTTTTTTGAATCACTACATCTAAATAATATAGTTGATTTTTATACTCCATTTCCAGAGTAAATTTTATAACCGGACGTAAGAAGTTTGGAATGCTAAGAATGTCCATTGCTCCCTGTTCTTTACTAAGGAAAATGGCGA
Organism: Pachyrhynchus sulphureomaculatus; assembly: GCA_019049505.1. NCBI lineage: Eukaryota > Metazoa > Arthropoda > Insecta > Coleoptera > Curculionidae > Pachyrhynchus > Pachyrhynchus sulphureomaculatus. Next base: position 81,042,845 of record CM032446.1, on the reverse strand, counting down.
ACCAATCATCCGCACAGCGAAACCAGTTTATGATTTTTGTTCAATTAATGGTAGAATAAGAGAATATACTAGAGTATAAAGAAAATTAACTGCTAATAGTGGAGGCAAAGAGTTTTCTATTGCTAGTTGAAGGTGGGTCGTAGATTTTGTTGTTAAAAAAAAAAACAAAAACTAAAATAAAAATATATATTTTAAATAGGTATTCTTTGTTTGTGAATTTTAGGCAAAGGTGTCAACAAGGATTACTTATCAAGATATTCTTTTTTTTAAGTCACTGGATCGTTCAACATGAGATTGCTTCATTAACGTTTTTTGTCCTGATTGTATGCTAAACATTGTCTCTTCATCTAGACTAATTAACTGGCTCTGAAAAAAAGAAAAACATGGCATCTCCTAGTTTGGCGTAAAATTCGTCCAGTTGATGTTTTCCAGTGTACAAACTCTCAGTCCATAGGAAAATCTCATTGAGAATAGAATATTAAAATTCTGTGTATGTAATCAAGGCCTACAGAACCATTTTTCTATATGGAAATGATATTACCATTCGTATATTTGAACTTAGCTAGAATTCATATTCATGGTGCATATTACATGCATGATGCGTTTCCTGTAAATGAGTATAATTTTAAAACATTGTACACTCTTAAAATAATTTTTATTATTATGTGAATATGCACGAAAATGCTTTTACACCAGAGGTTTTAGTAAATGTAATTTTCGTAACGTAAATTGTATTATCTTAAAAAAGTTTTTAGATTTATTTTCAGTCGTAGCCACCAGTCTTAAAGAGTAGTCTCAATAGATAATATAATTGAAAGTATTTTAAGAAGATATGGGTTATAGATGGTGAAAGATCCTAGCAACATAATACAATTTGACAATAATTTGTCAAATGTTAATCTTTATCAGGATACTCTATTTTAATATTTAACATATTTAATTTTGTAGGAATAAATGAATTTTCGTTAAGAAATAATAGGAAAAAAAAATTGTAAAATTGAATATAGTTGTTATTTTTAATCTTGAAGAAATATTTCTAACCGTACTTGAAGGTAAAGATAGTTTTAAGTCAGGGAATTTTAACCCATGCAGAGAGATTGCTTAAGAATGCATGAAAATACAAAATGGGGCACGAGAAGACGGTTTTAAGTGATTTTGTTATTATTTACATTATCATACAGAATTTCTTTATATTATGTTTAGAAATCCATAAAAAATGAGTGTTTGACGTTTAAAAGCATTAACAACGTTGATTGCTGATGCGAATACATTTTCTTTTAGCGTATTCAATGTATGTAAATTAAAGGTTTGAAATTGTTCATACACACTGACATTTATTTGTATTATATACTAGCTCAACGAAAAAAATAATAGTTAAGCGTTTGTCAATTGATGTAGCGTTTTCTAATGTTAGTAATAAAAACGAGTGTAGCTTTCATAATTTATTATTACTGAAAGCTAGTCATTTAAATATTAAAGAAAATACATATGTATCTTTTATAGTACTTCCCTTGTTAAAGGGTAAAATCATTATGTTCGTGAAAAAAAAAAACACCCTAAGGGTTTATTGTGTTTGTCCATGTTTTAAGATATCTAGTCACCAAAAACATAGTTTGTCATTACTATCGGTCTACGTGAAAGAAATTAGAGAGCTGTTTCAAATTTGGTACACGTATAATACTTGGGTGGAGATAGAACCAGTAACCTTTCAATCATATCGCACTGGGGGAAAGAGTGTAAATAGTAGAGCTTACAAAATCTTTTATATATCCAAAATTTTTATGTGTGAATTTAGTTCGAGATAATGAACAAATATTAATCCCAAATCTAATCTTTAAAATCATTAATATTGATCAACACTAGCTTACACTACAACAATGAAACTTAGGTACCCCCAGAAAGACATAAGAAGACGTTAGAAATTGTAGTAATGGACACTGTCAGAAAACAACTTGGAGTTTTTGTAATAGAATAGGTAATAAACAACATTGTAACAGAGAGAATTAGAATTGAAGGAACAATAAAGGAGGGCATCGAATAAACCCAAATGGTATTGTATGGACATATCAAAAAAACGGACTACCGTAGTCTTTTAGAACTGATGATGCAGAAGCAACCATAAGAAAGAAGAAAAAGGGAATAGTCGTGGGTGTAAGAAACCTTCAATAGTAACAATGGAATATTTGGATAAAATGGAGTTCGGGGATCGGACATTGGCACAAAAAGCAATAAACTGATGCATACATATATACTTGAATATGTTGACTTTTGCTTGAATATTTATGACCGCTCCTAAATCTCATATTTAGAATCGAGTTGATACCTAAAAAATGTATGAAAAATATGTCTCTTGAAAAAAAAAATGTATCTAATAAAGCTCCGGATATCGAAATGAATTTTTTTACAAAGATATTTTTACGAGTAATACGAAGAGGATAATAAAACTCGACGAGATTACTTACTGCAACTAGTTTTTTCAAGTGTTTTTCACCATTCACCATCCACCAATTAGCCAGAAAATAACGAAACTATCATACTTATTATAGCAAGGAAAGGTACCTTTACCTTTAGTGCTTCCTTATAAGAACAAACAAAATATAATTGGTAGCTCCAAAATATTATAGTAAATCTTTTTTCAGTTGTATTAAAAAATGCACCACAGAGATTTTAAACAAAAAACAAAATTGATATATGTATTACTATTACTAAAACTTCTATCGACATATTAATAATACTCGCTAGAAAGTTAAAAATAGTCGAACCTTGATACTCTCATTATAAATTAAAAACGTAGTTATTTTAGTTTTATAACCAGCTTCAGCGACTTATTACATAACGTTTTATTTTTATAATTTTATACTTAACAGAAATCCACGTATAAAATAAGTTTTAAATTCAAATTTACATTCTAAACTCCAGAAACATTTTCGAGACAATTTTCCACGTAATTTGGTTTTAAATTTTTGCTTTTAACTTTAAAAATCCAGAAATTTTATATTTGCTTCACTTCATTACTTAACTCTCTCGAGTTAGTGCCACGGTTAGGGGATAGAGGGTACTATCCCTTATAGATAACTAAGTTGCGCTCTCTGTTTAACTGGTTCATTTTTAAAAATATTAAGATTTTACTTCTGCCAAAATTCCTCGTTTCGTCACTGTATAAGTAGGAGCTACTGAAATCCTTTAGCCTACCCCCAAACTTGCTTTTACTATTGCAATATATTATTGCTGGTACTTTATGCGGCTGTCTAGCTAATTTTTATACCTGAAATGTTCAGAATGAGATTAATAAAATAACAGTATTTTTTAATAACACCAAAAAAGGGTACGTTGAAGAATTGAATAAAATTTCTATATAATAAGCCCAAGATCTGATAGAGCATGAAAGTATTTTAGAATTTTCAACAAAATTCAATAAATTAATATTGTACAGTGAGGTCAGAAGTAATTAAGCAATTGACAGTACATCTCTATTTTGCGTCTTCTTTAGTTATACTACTAGATCCAATTAAATTTTCCTACTTATAACTATAACAATAATAATCATAACACCAATTGAATTGAAATTAACAAACCAATAACATCTAACAAGAGTAAAGAATAATCTCTTTTTTTTTCTGTGGGTACTGGCTGATAAAAAAATATAATTAGCAAAAGAAATCTTCGTTGTTGTCAATCTCACCAAAAAATGTAAAAAATGTAAGCGTAGTGTGGCCATCTGTTGGTTTTCTTTTGAACTGTGTTATTTCGACACTATTAATATGAATGTGCCTAAAATTTTTACAAACATTTCATGCTAAATCACCACGATATGAAATGGATCGAGTTATGCTTGAATAACGCTGGGAAATATTAAAAAATTATCTACGTAGCACGAGTAGTACGAGCTATGTTGCAAAAACTGTATGAAAATTTAAAAAGAATGTTGGTCGAAGTCAAGCTGGTGTAAGAAATCAGTAAAAAAACCAGCACGCTTATTGATAACCTAACCTATCCTCCTCGTACTCGTTCAGCGCCTACACACAGAAATATAACTTATTCCAGATCTCAAGAACTGAATGTCAGTTGTCGAGGTCATTCTCTAACGAAAAGTTTGCATAAAGCTTTCGAATTCACATAAAATAAAATATTAATTGAAAATGTTAATATGAACTAAAAAATTATGCTCATGTTTAGATTTTTGGCCTTCCTAGTTAAAAAATTCAAAAAAACTCCAATAAACACGTCGAAATAGTTGGATAATTTATTGAATAAAATAAAACGAAACCGCTACAAATTTTAAGCTAAAAATAAATGAACATATCTTTGGGAATACATAATAACTATCAATATAATATATATATATATATATATATATATATATATATATATATACATATATATATATATATATATATATATATATATATATATATATATATATATATATATAGCTCGAAGCTAGCAAGATCACAGAATGAAAAAATTGCATGAATTAAAGTTCGAATTGCTTCTTCATTTACCGTATTCTCCAGATTTGGCCCCCAGCGACCATTATCTATTCGCAAAACCTCAAAAAAATGCTCACGGCAAAGAGATTTGGCTCCAATGAAGAAGTTATCGCCGAAACTGAGACCTATTTTGAAGGCAAAGACAAATCCTTCTACAAGAAAGATTTAAAAATGTTAGAAAAGCATGGGACTGATAGTGGCGCTCTTGAAGGAGACTATGTTGATGAATAAAGTCGAATTTTGCAAAAAATGTGTTTTAAGTAGCTAGACTAAAGGCTTTTCAGCCTACGTGCTATCGTTTATTTTGTGTAGGATATGCAGAATTTGCATAAAGCTGAATAGATTTTTATAAACAATATTAGAGTAATGCATTGAATTTGCATTCCTTTACCACAGTGACATGTGGGATTCCCAGTGTGGCTTTTCATTAAATACCACCTCGTTATCTTCTTGAGTGTACTTTCCAGTCATTATTATCCGATATCCGGCCTACCTGGCCAACTTTTTCATTATTCGGTATCCAGCTCAACATTCCCCTAGTATCTGGTAAAGGCCGGATAGTTTAGGCATTAATATAAATAAATTAGAGGAGGTATTTCAGTTATGAAATTGATTTACTAAGAATTGTTACATAATATTGCAATCTGAACTTAAAAAAAAATAGACGAAAAGCTTCAATGAGCAACATATCAATTAGTTGAATTAAATTCGATCTGAATACTTATAGTTAACTAGAAGCAAATTATAATGAATGAAAATGATTACGCGTATTTTTGTATACAATTCCGGCCTCAGAAAAAAGCCTGTCGCTGTAAATACTGCTGGAAGACGATGAGAGATAAATTTTATCGAATTTAGTTAAAATAGGATACCGTTTGATATTAGCTGACCATCATAGCCATTTCGACCAATTCGAAAAGTTTTCAACTAATTTTCTAATTCGTTTGCAATGGCAGTTATTTTTAGAGCTTCACATTCATCGTTGTCATTCCCAATTTCATTAAAACACTCCCAAAAAGCATCGTGCAACTTAATGGTAACATCAAGGCCGCCAACATTTTTCTTCTTACTTGGTGGCCGCGAATCCCCTCCACTAGAAGAAGAATAATTATAGCTCATTTTGAGAGGGTCTGCCTGTACTAGGCCCAAAAAATTAATCTTAAATCTAGTATCCAGAAGAGTTGCGGTCAAATAATTATAATTTTCTTCAAAATCGTATCGATTCTCTAGTTCACTTCTAAACGAGGTTCTCATATTCGATAATTTAGAAGTCTTGGATCAGTCTCTACCTTTACCAGATATTTAAGCAAAGTAGCAACATTTGGTATAATTTCCGAGATACATGAAAAACCTGAACGGGTTTTTTTGTTATTTCTTCGAAACACATTTTTTGCAAAATTCGACTTTATTCATCAACATGGTCTCCTTCAAGAGCGGCACTATCAGTCCAATGTTTTTCTAACATTTCTAAACCTTTCTTGTAGAAGAATTTGTCTTTGCCTTCAAAATAGGTCTCAGTTTCGGCGATAACTTCTTCATTGGAGCCAAATCTCTTTCCCGTGAGCATTTTTTTGAGGTCTGCGAATAGATAATGGTTGCTGGGGACCAAATCTGGAGAATACGGTGAATGAGGAAGCAATTCGAACTTTAATTCATGCCATTTTTTCATCGTAACCATTGACTTGTGACACGGTACATTGTCTTGATGAAAGAGCACTTTTTTGTTGTTCATTTGGGGCAATTTCTGCCTTCAAACGCACCAATAACTTTATATAATATTCGCTTGGATGGTTTTTCCCTTCTCAGTATAGTCAATGAAAATTATTCCATGCGCATCCCAAAACACAGAGGCGAAATCCTTCCCAGCCGACTGTTGTTTCTTTGGTCTCTTCGGGCGGCTTTCACCGGCTGCTGTTCACTCAGCTGACTGCCGATTTGATTCCGGTGTGTAGTGGTAGATTCATGTTTCATCCATTGTCACATATCGCATGAAAAAATCTTTTTTATTGCGCTTAAACATGTCTAAACAGCGCTAAGAATCATCAACACGTTGTTTTTGGTCGGCTGTGAGCAAACGCGGTAGCCATTTCAAACAGAGTTTTCTCATGCCCAAATGTTCTTTTGATATCTTTAGCAATCTCACGCAATTTCACTCTACGGTCATCGAAAACAATTGTGTGGATTTTTTTATGTTTTCTGGTGTAATCACCTCATTTGGGCATCCAGAGCGTTCACCATCATGTGTGTGTGATTGCATTTAAATTCAGCATCCTAGTGAATGTTGAGTGATTTTTCAGGAGCAGAGTTCCCGTTACACTTATCAAGCCACTGCTTTGCTTGAACGGTATTTTTTCCCATCAAAAAACAATGTTGGCGTTACTAAAATCACTGTAACTTGTAAACTAATCGTCGAAATGTCATAAAATTTTGACACATATCGTCTGAAGGTTGATACTTTCCGAAAATCATAGGGATTTTTTGAAAAGAGCGACATCTATGTGTCAGACCAAAAACTTTTCAGTCTACGTGTTATTTTAAAAATTACCGCCTTCATAATTTTATCTATTTTCTCTAAAATAGCATTGCTAATCGTTTACCATCAGTAAATATTTAAAACCATTTTCTAAAATAGAGAAATTTTAATCTAAATCTCCAAGAGAATTTTAATAAAATTAAGATAATCTGCTGCCTTTGACATTCTTCGTAAACATCCAAAGAACGTGCTAATGTATATGCTGTAATTTTTAAAAACGTTAAAGAGGCAGCTTAAACCATTTATTAAAATTGACACATTATGTGTTCGCGTTTATCAGATTTAGTCATAAATCATATTCAGTTCTGTGTTTGAGCGTGTTTTTTCGACCTGCGAAACAAGAATTAATATTTTTACCATCAACCATTCCTATCTGCGAGAAAACAACATGAAAGGTGATGTGAAATATGATCTAGATTTGATATAAAAATAGATAAAATAAAATATATTTTTTTTGTAAAAAGAACTGATGCTAATTTCTAAGACCGGTATTTTCTGTTCGTATGTTGTTCATTCTCAAATTAAAGACTTTTGAACTGTAGAAGCTAGAACCAGTGATTTAAACGTGTTAGTTCACACGACTAAAAGAGTGTTAATTGAAAAGTACCGTAGAAAGTGACATAAAAATAAAATAATAAATCCAGCTATTACGATTCAATTTTTTGTATGTTTATAATTAGTGGATTATTCTTTGAATGGACCGACAAATGTAAAATATTTGAATGGATAATTTTCTAGGCATCTACATCATAAAGTAAGTCTAATTTGTAATTATCCAAAAAGGAAAAAGTCTTGTTTGAGTGGCTTCTCATCTTTCAAACTATTCGTTAGTTAAGCTAAAATCGACTGAAAGTAAACCTAAATAACCGGTCAAGTGCAAGTTAAACTTGCGCAATTAGTGTTCCGTACGTTGATTGCTTTTAAAAAATAAAAAAAATTTGTTACAGAGGTATAAAAATGATCAGTGACTTCACAAAATACACCAAATGAGTTTTCAACAAAGTTTGTTTCCAATCTTTACTGAGATCTGATGACCTTGAAATTTTTGTTTTTTTATATACCATATAAATTTTTAAAGGTAATGCACTCGTGATAATTTTCGCTCAATCTACACCCCGTGGAGAATATTCCAGAATTTTTTCGAAAATTTTTTGATAAGTACTTTTCGAGATAAGGCCCAGGACAGCGATTTTTCGCGAATTTTTAAAAATAATACAAAGAAAAGTGCGCGCGAGTATAATATTATATATATATTTTTTACTCGTGTTTTCACAAGCTTTCATTTGACACCATACTCGATGACCTAGTAAAAAATATTTTTTTTTCACTTCCGACTTCACCCCCCAAAACTAACCCCTTAAGTCAAAATTTAATTCTCAAAACTACATGGCTCTGATGAGGCCGTCAATTTCTATATTATTACCAAATTTCACCTTTCTATGTCAAATAGTTTCGGAGAAAATCGGGTGTGACAGACAGACATACAGACACCGAAGTGATCTTATAAGTGTTCCGTACGGAACACTAAAAATAAATAGTTATCGGTATACTTGCGAAACACCTAGCCAGTGCTACCGTACTATGGGAAAAAGTTAAAAAAACGTGGCCATAAAGTCAAGCGGCAACTCAGTGAATCAACGCTTATACTATGTTACAGGGAGATAATTATATTTTGTGAACTTAGAGTAATAAATTACTACAGGTAATATATGTGTGCGCTATATCAATCCAAATTTGATTGTTTTTTTTTTTACAATAAACGTTACCGACGATACACTTGGAATAGATATCTATAAATGCAACAATTTATTTTTTAAATGTTTGACAAAATTGCGCAAATGACAGTTTGTTCACGTCAGTGTCGTTACAAGTACTGTTGAAAACACTCGTAGTCTAAAACAGTGGTATTTTGTTAAGAAAATTAGTTGATGCAGTAGGTAAATAGAAAAAAGAAGAGGTTATGACCAATCTATTAGGAACGTGAAAGTTTACTTGAAACAATAAGTCAGGAGAGTTAATAAGAGATTTACATAATTTTATAAGAAAACAGACCAGATTGTAATTTCTTCGATTCGTCAATAAAGATAGCTGAAAACGTTCAGTTATAATGGCCTCATCGATACCCGTATCAGAGTACACTCCATTACATTTTAATATAAGAAATTTGGCAAATTTTCTTTGAACATTCTCTACCTGTTTAATATAGTTAGCGTGTATTGGATTCCAAACAATTGCACCATATTCAAGCCGTGAAAGCACATGACTCGAATATAAAGTTTTCAATGTTTTACTATTATGAAAACGACTCGAATTACGTATTATGAAACCCAACGTCCTCATCGCAGAACTGCAAATCCAATTAATATAATGGGCAAATGGAAGTTTTAGATCAAAAATAATTCCAAGGTCCTTGAAGATGTTACAGCGTGCAATATTTTTATTATCTAACTTATACTGGAAGTCAATGGTGCTAAATTTATTCGAGTAGGTCAAAAAAAAGCACTTACCGGCATTTAATGGCAGCCTATTCAACTAACACCAGTGCTGTTACGACTCCATATCATGTTGCAATGAAAGGCAAACACTTATGGTACGGAAAAGCTTTAGGTCGTCAGCAAACAAAAGAAAATTACTAGTTATGTTATCACCAATGTCGTTAATGAAGAGTGAAAAAATTAACGGTGCAAGGTTGCTACCCTGTGTTGCGCCACTTGTGGCTCTAAACGTTAACGATTTATGTTCACAAATTTCGACGTACTGTTAGCGATTACACAAATAGGACTCGAAAAAAGTAATTAGGTTATTGCTGAAGCCCAGCTTATGTAGAAATATGAAATGGTCAACTCTATCAAAGGCCTTCGAGAAATCATGTATTTAGCATCAACTTGCATTTCTTTGTCCAAAGCATTGCCTGTAAATTAAGAAAAACAAGCCAAATTACGTATTATATTGCGTTTGCTGAAAAAAACCATGTTAATTTACAGAAATCAGGCTGTTAACCTGCGCAAAAATACATTAATATTTTGATATCTCAAAGACTTTGGCGAATATCGGTAACAAAGATACCGGTCTAAAATTAGATATATCATTTGCGTCACCCTTTTTATATACGGGGACGATTTTGGCCTTCTTCCATACGTCAGGAAATCTGTTCGTTTTAGAGACAAGTTGAATATATAAGATAAAGGTATCAACAAAGCATGAGCACAATCCTTCACAATAAAGCTTGGAATATTATCAGGGCCACAAGTAAGTTTTTCCCTTAATCCTTTCAATGAAATTAGTATAGTTTGCTCTGGCAAACAATCAAGAGCGATACATAAATTATAAGTGAAGACATCGTTTTTGGGGACGCGATCTGACGGCGTACTTTATACACTCTCAAAGAAACCGGCAAATGCATCAGCAATTTTATCCGGCCCAGAGAATTGAAGAATGTAAAATTTAAGCACTTCAGGCAAATAAGTTACCGTAGGATCGCCTGTGATGAAATCCTCTGCTTTAGAGATATAGTTTTTATACGCTAAATCGATCAATAATTTAACATTACATCGTAGTTCATTAGACTCTCTACGGTAACAATCTGAATGAGAATATTTGAGCTTTCTAAAAATGCTGTATTTACGCTTTATGCCTTTAATGATATCAGCTGTGAACCAGATAGGATAGGACCGATTTAGTACACACACATCAAATATACCAAACAAATTCCGGTAGAGTAAACCACACGCCTCATCAACTTTCTTGAGAATATCTAACCAGTTGATATTTAATATCATTTCACAAAACTTTGGAAAGTTAGCCTTCCTGAAATTGTACTTAGTTTGTAATAGCCAATAAATTAAGATACTGTAACTCTATCCTATTCAATTTGTTCATGATATCAGTCAAAGACACCCCATCATCCAAAGATCCCCGATCTTCACGCAGATGCTCAACACCATTCCCCTCCATCAAAAAAGTGCCAGGGGTCGTGTGAATTGCAACCGGACTAATCAAAAGGCGACTTCATGAGCGTTGAGGAGTTAAACTTCTCTTGTTCTTTTTCCCACTTTATCCCTGACAAGAGATACAAACCCATGCTGTCTCCTCTAATTTCTTCCACAAGGCAGCATGTTTAATAAATTCCCTTGTTGTGAGACCAGAACACTTGTGAAACCAAGAGAGGCAAACACAACATATAGCTGGTAAATTTACTTTTATTGTTTTTTCACAGTGTGAACATTTTACCTCACTAGAATTAAATGGTGCCACATTGAGAACTCATTTACAATGTTCTGGCAGAATAATCCTTTATAATCACTTTTGTATGCCCCGAACTTGCAGACGGTCCGATCCCACATAAACTGATAAAAGAGTAGAGGATAAAAAACAAAAAAAAAGTTTTATACACCTTATTCCTGTATTAAACTGAAACATGTTTAACGTCAATGCAGAGGGAAAACTTCTCAATCATAAAAAAAGTTAAATTCAGAAACCTTATCTCTACTACCGATCAAAAGGAATAAACAATAAATGGACGATATTATTTCTAGGAAGTTACAATTTGATACTATCCAGTTATCTAACAGCGTCGGAGACTCCATTAATCACTAGCTGATTAAATGACACACAAACAGTCCAAAATTGAAAAATTTATGATCAAAATAACCGGCACAAAAGCAACTTTTACAACTGCACAAACGCAATATATTTACTACCTATACAGTCATATTATCATTTTTTTGAGGCTCAAATAAAACATTTTTTTTTTAAATCGAATGGAACAACTCGAGAACGCTGAACTAAGTGAATTAGTGTGAAAGTTAACTATGTAGACAAATAGTTTCTTGAGCTTTGCGAGTTTTTCTGCATAGTTAGGTCAATTTGAAGTTATCTTTGGCTTTCACTTTAGTTTTACTTAAAGACTAACAAGCATTTTCTAGGTAGATAACTTAAAAAACACCATTGTATAATGACAAATCTTTACATAATGTCTTGCGTGGCCTAAGGAAATATTTTGGCCCCTATATTATTTAGTATATATACCAATGACCAATCAATTACTAGTGATGTCAAAGACTTCCTATAAGCTGACGATCTAGCGATCTCTATACGAGACCGAGACTTTCAGAGCATAGAGACCAGAATGTAGAGTGCATTCCTGACCATGGCATGTTATTATGAAGCTAACACTTTTAAGCCTAATCCTGGAAAAAACCAAGTTAGTGTATTCTACCTAAACAATGACAAGTAACACAACAACTAATAGTCTCATGGGAGGGCGGAGAAGTGGAATACACAAATACCCCTAACTACCTTGGGGTAACGATAGACAGAATGCTATCGTTGGCCGCTACCACACTATCAGAAAACCAGACAAAAAGTAGCTACCAGAAACAATATCCTTAAGAAATTCGCCGGTGAGGCGCGAGGTACTCAGAACCACGGCACAGGCCCTATGTTTCTCCACTGGGGAATATGTCCATCCTGTCTGGAATCGATCTAGGCACGCAAAGGAGGTCAACATTGCCCTCAACGAAATCTGTAGGATAACTACAGGCGGTATGAGACATGCACCACTTCCCCAATTGTACAAAGCAGCAGTCTTTGCAACTCCTGCCAATCGAAAATCGGCTGCGGAATACGTTAAATAATTTAAACAAATTTTTGATGACATATACTCTATGAAGCACAACAACCCCTAAACAGTTTAAATCTAGAAAAAGCTTCCTGGACCACGTTGGTATCCAACCTCTAGTAGAGTGTTCAGTCCCACAAGAACCACCAACGGGTGTCGACCTGTATTGGAGGACCTATAGGATGCTCAGCAGAATCCGAGCTGGCGTGGCACCAGTGAAAACCAACAAAGGACTTCAGGACCCCCAAGATTGCCTCTGTGTGTGTGTGCCCCAGTACTTACACCCTTGATGATTTATGGCTGGTTAATAACAACCATTAGACGTAGCCAGATACTCGGATGAAAACTTGTGATTCGGACTCGAAAAAGTAAAAGTAAGTTTACGTACTGTAAAATTTATGTAACGGGGATGGAACACCTGAATGTAATTAATAAACCATACTGAGTTTGATTTGAATTTACATAAATGAACTTAAACCCAATTCCCTAGTCTCAAGTAGTTCAGTTAGTCAGTAAATTAAACTAGAGATTAATTTATTTATTCATTACCTAAACTAACCTGGGCTAACTTATATCTGAAACTAGCAAGATCGAACTAACGACACTAACGAATTAATATAAACTTATATACTTTGTTTTTTGATGATTATTCTATTTTAAAACTTTTCTGTAGAGAATTTTAACTCGAGAGGATTTAGTTCTTGTAAATTATTCAGAGAATACAATTTTAAGTAAGTATTAATTAGTGACTCAATTTATTTCAATAATTTAACAGTAAAATACTGGAGAGACAGAAAGAAATGTTATATACCTAAGAATTAATTATTTTAATGTAACTGTAATATCCCAGGTGAACAAATAACAACTGGTGCCGAGTCATGACTAAATGAACCATTCCCAGGAAAAAAAACAAGTTGTTTATTGATTAAATAACAAAAGTTTTTTCTTTTCTTATATATTTAATTGGGAACAAAAAATACTAATATTTTCAATTCTGCAATACTTTATTACAACTAACTACATTCAATTTTTATGTGTATTTTTTTAACACTTAAATTATTTCTACTAGGACAACATCGAAGCCTTCAACTAAATTATCATAAAATTACAATTTGCAGTAAATACATACTAACTACTACTCATATTTTTAGTTAACACATGCAGGTATTTAGTCACTGGTAGTTTTCGCTAAGACACCAATGTAGTGAGAAAAAAATGCGATACAAAGGGAAAAATAGTTTTTTCCTTTTATTTGTGTAGACTCAAATTATCCATCTATTGCTTTTCTCTATCCTGACTTCCGGAATTTAAATGATTTAGTGTAACGCCTCAAAAAAGCCATACAAAGGTCAATACAATAAGAGATTAAACGATAAATTAAATAAATTAAGTCAACCACATCAAAAGGTGTCAAGGACAAAATAGAGACCAATATTAATCCTAAAACAGCTCCGGGATTCCATTTAGTAACGGGAGAAATACTTTAAAATATGCCAAAACGAGCTATAGTTAAGAGAACTAACATTATAATGCTGTATGCAGACTAAGATATATTCCTAAACTCTGGAAGATAGCTAAAGTTATAATGATACCAAAACTTGGTAAATCACCACACGAAACTGTTGAAAAAACAATATTCTTAAAAAGGTCATTGGGAGAAAAACTCTTATTCCAAACTACCAATTAGATTTTAGGAGTAAGCACTCGACAATAGATCAAATACATATTATGACCAATGTCATTCAAAAAACACTTGAAGAAGAGAAATTTGTCCTTCAATCTTTCGAAACCTAGCACAAGCTTTTAACAAAGTCTTTCTGGGTTTAATAGTAAATTGAAAGCTACGTGTCTCAAATAATATTCTGAAATTTTTTAGGATTAAGCAAGAAACTACATACTTTGAAATTAGAGAAATTAAGAATGGTATTTCTCAAGGAAGTCTTATAGGTCCAGTTCCTTACTTATTATACGCAAATAATAACCCGAATTAGAAAGCGGTACTGTAGCAACGTTTATTGACTTTTGTCCATTCGTTACTGAATTTGCTAGAAAATATTTAAAATGTATTTTCAAATATCTAAACCACGAAACTATTTAACGTAAAAAACTCAAATAATAGAGAAACTGATAACTTTTGGCATCTTCCGATATATTTCTTCTAATATCGATAGATTATGTGGTTGAAATCATTTATTTCGTGATTAGATTTTATTACTTTTTTATGATCAATGACCGTTGCATCGTAATTTAAATGAGAGACGAACTATATTTTAAATAATCAAAAACAAGGGTTTTTCTGGATCCCAAAAATATACGCTTGCTACATTTTTAGTGTTCCGTACGGAACACTTATAAGATCACTTCGGTGTCTGTCCATCTGTCTGTCCGTCTGCCACACCCGATTTTCTCCGAAACTATTTGTCATAGAAAGTTGAAATTTTGTAATAATATAGGAATTGATGGCCTCATCAGAGCCATGTAGTTTTGAAAGTTAAATTTTGACTTAAGGGGTTAGTTTTGGGGGGTGAAATCGGAAGTGAAAAAAAAAAATTTTTTACTAGGTAATCGAGTGTGGTGTCAAATAAAAGCTTGTGAAAACACGAGGAATATATATATATATATATATATATATATATATATATATATATATATATATATATATATATAATGTAATACTTGCGAGCACTTTTCTTTGTATTATTTTTAAAAAATCGCGAAAAATCGCTGTCCACCCGCCTTATCTCGAAAAGTATTTATTAAAAAATTTTGAAAAAAATTTTGGAATATTCTCCACGGGGTGTAGATTGAACGAAAATTATCACGAGTGCATTGCCTGTAATAATTTATCTGGTATATAAAAAAAAACAGAAATTTCAAGGTCATAAATTTTCAGTAAAGATTGGAAATAAACTTTGTTGAAAACTCATTGGGAGTGTGTTTTGTGAAGTCACTATTTTAAAAGCAATCAACGTACGGAACACTAATTGCGCAAGTTCAACTTGCACTTGACCGGTTATTCCTCATACTTTTTTAAATATTTCAGTTCAGAGATTTTCCTAACTCAAATTTATAACTGCATTTGCATGCTAGTAGTCTACAATACATTTGCTGATAACCAGGAGAGCTTTCCGTGAGAATTTTGTATTCCGTTTGTTTATAAAAAAATATGGAGATAGTAAAACTGTTTGGAATTACAGTCTACTAGTGGATACTCTTGACTTCTCCTATGATATATCTTAAAGGTTAAAATAATTTTATATGGCTGTTCCAGCGACTGTATAAATTCTTGAATGTTTCTAAATAAGAAGCAAAAAAAAAAATAATTTACAGCAAATACAACAAAAAAAGCTAATTTTACAAAGTGTTTATTTGTTTCGATGCAAATTACAGATGTTATAAATTCGTATTTCCTCGTGGCGTTGAAAGTGAACCTGAAACGTGTCATTTTGCATTTTTTAATACTCCAAACAGAATTATAGGATATTCCCTTCCATTTTATCAGTACAATAAACAAAATCTTGTAAAATTACAAACAAAAAACATAAATTTAAAAAGGAAGTTCAAATTTAATGCTAAGTATCTTTTTTACATTGAATTATAACAGTTTTTTGTATTCTTCTAGAATTTTAACGTTATAGAAAATAGGAACAATAAGATGCAAAGGTCTTACGTAAACATAACTTCGTTTTTATGTGTTGTCTCCTGTTACCAAATGATCGAATAATTGTTCTGTACCCATAAATATCTAAATCGTATTACATTACGATAATTAATATTTACAATTTACCGCAAAGTTGCTAATTTGAGGACGTTTTATCATTTAATCTGCACCTCTGCAACTCCACAAAATTCTCATAAATTAATCTGAAAAACTATCTTGTAATAATAGCGAATGTTATCTTTGAATTTTAAAACTACATATAGAAAATAAATCGCACATAGTAATAACATGATCGGCCAAATACTCCAATAAACAATGCTTTAATGGTTGAATTATTATCCAAGGGCCATTAGAATGAAATATAATTAACTTATAATGATAACACAGGTCAACATTTGATCTAAAAAAAAACACTTGGAGCAGTATGGTCCCTATAGGGTTTTTGGGGTCGCTGATTACGATGAGCGGGTTGGTTAACCTTCATCACATCAGATTCAAGGTCATTTGAAGGTCAAATAGAGAAAAAACCGTAGGAAAAATCTGAAAAATTTCATAAGCATGTTTTTGAGGTCCCTGACTCCGAATCCGCAGTTTGTTTGACCTTACGCCTTTTCCCAGAGGTCATTTGAAGGTCAAATAGAGAAAAAATCGTGGAAAAAATCTGAAAAAATTAATCTATTATTTTTTCAGATCATTCAGTTCAAATCTTGCATGATTTTATGCTCAAAAGATATACGGTGGTCACTTTAAGTAGAGAGAGAGAGAGAGAGAGTTTTACTTTGACAATAAAATGCTTTTTCATTCCTCGCGAAATTATTTATTCTCTTCTTTTTTATAAATTTAGCTCAGTCTCGCTTTAAACTTCAGTATTAAGGTGTAATTGCACCCAGGGCACCTCCACGTGGTGACGGTGGACAACGGAGTTGTCTTACTATCCGGCGAAGTCCCTGGGTTACGGCGTTTATGCCGTCATGGCAACTACTCCTAAAAAAATTACGGGACAGGGTCCCGGAAACCCAGAATCGGCGGCTGGTCACGGTGGGAAAGCAGGCCCGCAGGCGTCGTCATCATGCGACCGTAGCTCTACATTGGTGGGAAACTTGGCCTCTGTAGAGTCGAATGCTACAAGAAATTCGTCATGTTCTATTAAACTCGACAATTTTTGTGTTGTTTGTGGGGAGTATATTCCACAAAAGAAATTCATGTTTTCAGGTTCGTTAAAAGTAAAATATCACCAAATTTGTCATATTGATACAAGCTCATTGGATAACTCTTACACACCAAAATCTATATGTCATAAATGCCGCAATGTTCTATATAGAATTAACAACCAGGTATTTTCTCGGCCAATGATATGGAGACCCCCAACAGACCATACCACCGACTGTTACTTCTGCTTAACAAACTTGAAAGGGTACAACCGAAAGAATAAGGATTCTATTTCATATGCACGTGTAACATCTGTGACTTTACCAGTTCTTATTGAAACAAATTCTGATCATATCATGGAAATTAATGAATTGGGACAAGAAGTGGTAACTGATGAAGATATGCCAGATGAAACATTCGAACACGAAGAAAGAGAAAAATTTCTGCACAGAAGAATCAGATGTTGAGGAAAATTATATATCGGAAGCCGAAACATTTAATCAAAACGAATTAAGTGATCTGTGCAGAGACTTGGGACTCTCAGAGCTTTTAGCATCTAGGCTAAAAGAAAAAAATTGTCTATCCACAGGAACAAAAATTTCTGTCTATCGTTCGAGAGAACGTCCATTCAGAAAATATTTTACTAAATCTAGTCTATTGCCATAATATTGAAGGGTTAGTGCAAGAATACGGTATAGAATACACAGCAAGTGATTGGCGACTGTTTATAGATTCTTCAAAAAGAAGCTTAAAAGTTATCTTGTTACATAATGGAAATATTTATGCCCCTTTACCAGTCGCTCATTCGGTTGTGTTAGATGAAGAATACCATAATTTTGAGTTGCTATTGCAAAAATTGAATTACGATCAAAACCAGTTTTGTGGGGACTTAAAGATATTTACAATATTACTGGGACAGCAATCTGAAAACACTTCTTATCCGTGCTTTATTTGTGAGTGGAATAGTCGGGTTCGAGATGAGCATTATGTAAGGAAAGACTGGCCGTTGAGACAAGAATTAATTCCAGGTGAAAAAAACATCATAGGTCCAAGTTTGATATCAACCAATAAGGTCCTACTTCCACCTTTGCATATCAAACTAGGTATTGCAAAACAACTTGTCAAGGCTATGAGCCGAAACGAAAGTCTTGCTTTCATGCATATTTTTAAAGTGCTACCTAATCTTTCTGAAGCTAAAATAAAAGAGGGCATATTTACTGGACCACAAATAAGAGACCTCCTAAAAAATGATGCATTTGAGAGGAAAATGAATGCCAAAGAAAAAGCAGCATGGCAAAGTTTTAGAGAGGTGACCACTAAATTTCCTGAAAATCATAAAGACCCTAATTACAAAAATATTGTTGGAAATTTAGTACAAAATTATAAAGAAATGGGGTGTTTAATGAGTCTGAAACTGCATTTTCTCCATTCACACCTTGATTGGTTCCCTGAAAATCTCGAGATTTTAGCGAAGAACATGGAGAAAGGATGCAGACTTGAGTGAATTTGAAAAAAGGTATCAAGGTGTTTGGGGGATAAACAAGTTGGCAGATTATTGCTGGAGCCTGAAGCGAGAATCAAATAAATCTCATAAAAGAAAAGCAAGTCGAAGATCATTTCACGAGAAACGAAAGCGTTCTCGTTTAGAGTAGTACTTCAAACATGCTTTGATAAATACTAAAAGAAGCAAACTCTTATGCTTAATTCATATTAAATACTGACTGCGCGATTTCGAAAATCTACTTGGACACTCGAGACCCTTTACGAAGTATGAGCCGAATTATTTTTAGTAGTTAACTTACGCATTGAGGTATTATATAAGACAATATGAGAGTATAAGTAGATATAAGGATTACTGTACAAGTAAGTTATTGGGTTCAAAGGTATTGGGTATTAGAGTTTCTTTGTCGACAAGGATTAAGTATTGAAGTATACAGATTAAGGGTTACTTGATAACAAAGTTGTTCGACATTAGAATTATTAATTTGAAATGTATTGGGAATTGAGTTATAAAACGAAATTTAAAACATAACATAGCGCACAATGTTTTATTTATACCTCAAGAAACACAGTCGGGCTGGACTTTAAATTTACTAGATATATGGAACGAACATAGAGAGTACAAAAATTAGGTCAAATTTTTTTTTAGATTTTAAAAGTCTATTTCACAGTCACAAAACTAGTCCAAATATTTGTATAGTCTATTTTTGATATGAACAATATTTTAAGTTTTACTAATAAGTACCTTTAAACAGTATTAAAACATTTGCTTGCATCAGTCTACCTGCCATTATTTAGCTTATATTTCACATATTAATTCCCTTGTAATGACCGAGCAGCATAAAAGACATTTTTGATTGTGATATATTAACGTAAATGTAAAATGATATGTATAAGATATAATCAATAAAATGTACCGTAAATTAACCTCGGTATGTTTCGCAAGTGTACGATAAAAACAAAATTAAATATAACAACGCAAAATGACCATACATATTTTTCAAATAAACATAAACTGATGATGAAATGATCTATAATGACCTCTGAAAGGCGGCTTGAGTCAAACAAACTACGGGTTCGGACTCCGGGACCTCAAAAACATACGCATGAATTTTTTCAGATTTTTTCCACGATTTTTTCTCTATTTGACCTTCAAATGACCTCTGGGAAAAGGCGTAAGGTCAAACAAACTACGGATTCGGACTCAGGGATCTCAAAAACATACGCATACATTTTTCAGATTTTTCCTATGGTTTTTTCTCTATTTGACCTTCAAACGACCTTGAATCTGATGTGATGAAGGTTAACCAACCAGCTCATCGTAATCAGCGACCCCAAAAACCCCATACGGACCATACCGCTCCGAGTGTTTTTTTTTTTAGATCAAATGTTGACCTGTGTAATTCAAGTTGATTTGAGAGGCATAAGCTAAAGCGAGACTTTACGCTTATAGGTCATGTCTTTTGATTTCCCACATATTTAAATAAATAATAAAATAAAAAATGTCCAAATTTTAAAAAGAATAAAACGCATGAGTAGCAGCATTATATTTTTAGACCACTCTAACTTGGTTGACATTCAGAAATCACTTTAAACTACGAACCTTCAATCTATAATTTGGACAGTTGCATTAGACTTAAAGTAAAAATAAATTTCTAATTGTTTAAGTCAATTTCTGATATTCCTTTTCAGTGTTTAAATTATTTAGGACGGTGAAGTATGACATAGCTGCACGTGAAATCTGTAAAAAAGGTTTTATTGAAAAAACGAACCTACTGTATACTTAATAAATGAAAATTATATTTTGGTTATAAATAGTAAATGTCTCCATATATAAGTGGTTGCCATTTCTCTTTGCTGGAAACACTAAACCAACTACAAAACAACTATATCGCATCAAATTAAGTAATATCTAACTTCAACTAGCTCTAAAATCTTCATGCCATTAACTAAAGAACCGGATTTATTATTTTAAAAGAACATCTAAGAAAAATATTGGGACACTGCTGTAGCACAATCAGATGGATCGTCAAAGTTAAATCTAATGCTTAGCAGAGAAAATCAAATCTTGGGTTCTTTCAATCAAACGTCAACCGTTTTCTTTTTTTTATCGTTTACCTCCCCGCCTGAGTAGGGATTTTATTTTTTTTAATATCCTAAGGATATCGGCAGGGATGTCGTAATACCAGTCAACGTTGTCCAAGTAGCCAAACCTACACTTTTGTATGTCACAGCACCTTTTAGACAACGCGGTAGTGTTGTCACGGACGTTACTGCATTTCTGCAAACAACTACTACCTATGTATGTAGCCAAACCAAATATATTTAAATAAATTAATAACTAAGTATACCCACTTGCCGGGAGTGGAACCCGAAACCTTCTGGACCGCAAGCAAGTACTAGGCCACGGCGCCACGTGCCGCTACATCAGTGAAAAATTTACTTTTTTGGTGCTAACTCCTAGAATACTTAATCGTAAAGAGTTTGTGATTAGAATTGGTTACCAAAGACTGATCAGAAATCTGTGCTGGTTTATCAATACGCGATTCGTGACTACAATTGATTCGATTGGGACTTTGGAATCAGTGACACTACCCAACAGTTATCACCACTGCACTAAGCATTTTTGTTTTCCACTCGACTCGAGTTTCGCTAACCATGTTAGTATCATTAGGAGCGACGATTTACTTAATTAATCATTATTCCTGATAATGCTATCATGGTTAACGAAATGTAAATCGAGTGCAGAACTGTGTGGTGGTGATAATCGTTGTGCAGCACAGCTGATAACACAAGATTTAAATGAAAGTATTCCAAGATTGAAATATTGGTACATGAATAATTAATCTGTAATCGATGGATTTTGCGAGAGAGATGAAAATTATCTAATTTATGGTATATTTGATAATTAAATAAGTATTGCAGTAATAAAAATAGGCCATTTTACTTTGAAAATATTAGTCATTACGTCTGCAGCTTTCTATAGTGTTGCCTATTGAATGCCTTCTTCTTTCTTATGAAGATTATGACCTGGTATACATAGCTTTAATTTTTCTCTATACACAAAAATATAGTTTTGTATAGAGAAAGAATTGTTAGTGTTTAGAAAATACTTTGGCTAAATCATTGTAAAGGGCCACTTGCTGCCTTTCTCTTAAGGATAGTAATAAGCCAAGTATTTTGTTAGGTAATACAACCACCCATTAAAACAACAGAAAGTAAATTGGGCAAGAATAACCGTTAACACTAATCCACAAAATTTATGGTTAAAATTTTAGGTGAAATTGTTTCATTAATTAAAACTAATCTGCAACCCTATTAGATTTTGCGAAACACTTTGCTCTTTAAGGAAACTTACCTGACTTAAACCCTTACAAAAATTTGATTTTTGGATTTATTTTTTAACGTCCTATATTGTCTAAAATTATTCTATGAGAAAGAAACGTCATCGAATCTGCGGTCCTTTAACATGACCCAGCATACCATTACGCGTACAGACTGGCGCCTTGCTGCAGTAGGGTAGGAAGTAGAGATGGAGACAGAGCGAGCCAAGTACAATGCTCGTAATTTTTAGGCAGGTAAATTACTAACAAAACTTATTTTGGCAATTTTGATGATTTATTCAAACTGACGTATGTAGTTAGCACTTTGTTAGGTTTTTATGAATTGGGATGAAGTTTTGATTGTTTTAAACAACTCAGAGCTTGAAACGAGGCTCTCTGAGTAAGACGCCACCACTTTTTAAAGACGTTTGTGAGTATTAGAATGAACAAATTGTCAAAATTCATAATTTCAAAATGCGAACATTTTTTGTTTCTGATTCCGGAGCAAGAGCGTCATTGGGAACTGAGCCATAGGACCGGAGTCCTATGTTAGTTAAAGTTAAAATCATGATTTTGCCAGATATCAAGTTCTAAAAGAATCTGAAATGGGTTAATTTTAATTTGTATAACCTATTATCACTCTGAAATTTAAGTGTTCAATTCAGGTAAGTCTCCTTAAGTCTAAAATCTGCATTTAGATAATTTTTTTTTTCGTCAGCCTTTCCTTTAGTCGACTGGCTAACCGAAAAGGCAATTGAATATGTGTGTATAGTGAATTGTGTTAGTAATTTCCTCCATTTATTTTCTATTTGTAGTTTGTATACTATAATATGGCTATCGGGAGTCTTACCTTAACATATATCTCAACGGAAATTTCAAAAAAATTGGCCGCATACAATTTCATTGGCTGTTGAGATCTGTGAATAAAAAATATTAACTGCTTCTTAAAATTATTATCTGCTTCCATCCAATCGCATTCGTACGCAGCAGTGGCAATATTTTGACTCTTAAAAGAAAAGAAAAGAAAAATCATTTACAGTCATAATAAATTACAAAAATATCACGACGCAATAATCTACAAGGTGTTTCATAAATATTTTCAAATTTGTTAAGCATATTACGTGACCACAACTTAGGAAATAGATAAATTGGGCAAAGCACAGGATTTCCTTTTGTACGAGAGAGTTTTCCATTGAAGAATATTCTGCGGTTATCGCGGTACCATCTACGCTACGTAAACGAAGTCCTGAGTATTCAATTAATGAAAACATAGATACAAAAGTTTGAAAGAACTGGTGATACTTTAAGTAGCATGGTGAGCAAGGATATTAACCACCAATGCAAATGTGGATGAAGCAATTAATATTTTGGTAAAAAATGGCTGCAGGAATAAAACGGCATTCCGAGCAATAATTAAACAGCTCGGCAAAGAGAGTCCCGGGTGTGACACAATTTTATGAAATAATTTTCTAAAGGCTGTTTATGAACCATAAAAGGATTCTTGTTTTATTAATTTGTATTGTAACTACAAATAGTATAAAATAACAGTTTTATGGGACACTGCACCAGATAGCTTGGTTGTTCTGTTTCAATACCTTTTCCAAGGAACTGTAGGAAATGTATGCAAAAATGCAAAAAAAACGTTAAATAAACGATAAGGCAAAAGTCTTATTTATTTTGTGCACCTGTCAACATTTTTATTAAAAATAGTACATAATATTTGTTTGGCCCTACTATTTTTTTAACGTGGCAACCTACAGCGTCAATTTGATGTGTTACCTTCTATTTTTCTACTCTGTTTAAAAATAAAAATTTACGCATTAAGGACGATTTCCTCTCATTTTGTAGGAACCAAATATTGATACTTGGGATAAAGTATCAAAGACAAAGATCGATATACACAAATTTTCAAAGAACTACGCCCATTTCAAGTTGACAATGGATTTCGGTAAATTGCCAAGATCTAGTGTTTCCAATCAAGTCTCCATGGGCTCAACTTAAGAAAATGTTTCTACAGATTAGGAAATTCACTTAGAAGATTCGAATACGCTAATAGCATTTACATAATACCATTATGTTAGAGTAACCAGATTAAGGAAGAATAATAAAAAAAAATATTTTTTTGTGAATTTATTATATTATGCATATAACTACAAGTTAAGAGTACGACCAGGAAATTCTCTATGGTCCCTTCTGTGTTCTTTTTCTGGTAATTTCTACCTCTTTTACATTGCTTGCAACTAACCTCTCGCTCATATCGGACATCTGATTGAGTTTAATATGTGTGTACAAGTGCGTGTAGGATGTAGGTTCTGTATGAGTGTATGTGTGAGAATGTAAATTAGCGATTATAATAAACAGCTGATAATTTTTTTTTGAAAGGCAGAGTACATGTACTGCAGGGAAATCCCTAAAGTGCTACATGAGCGATGCGTGTACAGAAAACGATTCGCGTTGGTCTTGAATTACTATGAATTAAACTCGGTGGATAACACAGTCCTGGGCAAATCATTCCAAAAGGATGAGGTTATCCACATAAAAGACTACTTGAAAAGGGTTGTACGAGAAATGATAAGCTGAACCTCATACGGATACGAAGTATTAGCGCGACGTGTGTTCCTAGCATGCATCTCCCTGGGAGGAACCAAGCAATCGAATACTTCCCATGAAAATACTTGTACAATAGACACAACTGTTCTTCGATGTTCCAAGGCGTAGAGGGTGCTGGTGAGTTCTGGATCTCCAATCAGATGAACAGTTCTCTTCTAAATAGAACCAAATAAATGCAATGTATGTTGGGAGCAGAGCCTCAAACGTGAGAGCAATATTCCTACTTTTTTCGAATTTTGGTGTAAAGCTTTCTAGTTTGAAATAATATTCCCAGCTTTTTAGAAGCTCTCTTTAGTATGCAAGCAATATGTTTAAGCCAAGACATATTTGCTCTTAAATTAACTTCCAGCAAATTGAGTAATGATGCTAGAGGAATGTAGTGTCCTGACATAATCATGCCGGTCCAGCACCTTTAACTTTTTTAGAAAATACTACGGCCTTGGTTAACACTCTTTGAGGATACACGTGAGTCTTCAACAAAATTTTTCAGACATATCATAAGAGCATAGCGAAGTCAATAATCTGTCATGCCAAACACTGTTGAAGGTCTTGGATCTATCAAGTGCAACTTCTTGAGATTCTCCAAAGTATTCAATTGCGTTGTTCTTAATATATGTCATATAAGTTAGAAGATCTCCTGTTGATCTTTGCTTACGAAAGCTAACAGACAGCATTGTCCATAACTTCCGATATTATCGAAAGCCATGTGACTGGTTGATAGTTGTTTGGTAAGGTCTTCTTGCCTTTTTTAGGTATCGGCTAAACTGTAGGGCATTTCCAGCAGGAAGAATTTTTTTCTGTAGGTTAGGTTGAAAAGTCTACAGATAACTAGTGTTATTTCGCTCGCGTATTTTTTGTGTACTATGGCAGTTATTCTATCGGTGCTAAAAGCTTTTTTGGTATCTAGCTTAGCTTATTAAGATAAGTTTTATGATATGCTATCTGAAGACAATATCGGGCCTCCTTGACTACACTCTGGAAATAGTTGGTAGTGTTTTTCCTTGGAAATCAATAGTAGAATGTGAAACAAAAAGTTCAGCTGACAAGTTGGCTTTTTCAACTGGTATTCTTGCAATATTATTATCTGGCCGTGTGAGTCGTGGTATAGTTGAAAAGTGAAATTTTGACTAATGGCCTTAGCGAGTGACCAAAAAACTTGGAATTATTAGGTACATTCATGACCTTCGAAGTGAATTTTCTAATTCATAGAAGCGTCTTCTCGAGCTGGGCCCATGGAGATTTTGATCGGAAACACTAGAAGTTGGCATAATTTTTATAGCAATTCAATAAAACTCATTTTATATTTAAAATGTGCATACTCTTTTACCGTCTGAACACTACACACTGTCATGAAGGTACTTTAGTTGTAATATATAACACCTTACGTAGAATTATTTCTAACTTTAAATAGCATATCAACATTAAATTCTTCTTCACGTGCTATCTTCGTTTTGTAAGTTATCATCAGGATTACACATGTTCTGTAGATTAGAGATCTAAATAGCTGGTTTATTGTGCTGTGAAATCTGTTTCGTAGGTTCACACTTCACCGTCTTTTAATTAGTTTTTGTATTATAATCTATAAAAAAGTAGCATTTCTTTCCCTCATAACAGACATGTACCTCAGATATCGTTTCAGTATTTTTCATAATTTTATTTTATTTTCAGTTCTTGCATGTATTTATTAATTTCTCTACTTATTTGACTTTTCGTAATTTACAATGCATCTCTAGCTGAAATGCGGCAAATTTGCGAATAGTTAAAATTGAGTAGAAAATTTGATCCAATCATAATATATTAAAGTGCACTGAATTCAAACTAGATAATATCTTTAAGGTATAAATAAAAGGATATTTACAATAAATTGATAATTAAATGATTCAGCAAAACATTTATAAGTAGCCTAAAATAATATAGAAGTAAGTAAGCCAAACATAATTCCACAATTCTCACGCAGTAAAGTTCAACAGTAATCTGTCACCATTCTCTCGCTACACTTTCTAATATATATTCTTTCCCTTTGGCCGATATCTCTCCCACGCTCATCAGAAACAGTCTCAAGGTTAGATGAAAAACAAAACTCAAATGAGCATTTGGGAAACGTATGTACAGTGGCATATTGCATCAAGCACTATGCTAAAGGAATCCCAATCAACTTATGAAACGTCTCTCAAATACTCTCGAACCAAAATATTGGTTATCAGCTTCATATTACTGAACTAAAGAAATTTGTTGTTCAAGTATGAATCCTTATTGCTCTTTATTTGTGACTTTTAGAGACTCATGAGCCAGAGTTAGATATAAGACGGTGGAAGGGAAATTTTTTTTCTCTAAAGACCAGTGACCATTACCATTACTGTTAAGTGAACTGTACCCGTATACATTATCCTCTTGGGGAGTAGTTTGAGATTTTAATAGGTGTTCTTCATGTGAACATCATGGCCAGTTGGGATGAAAGGATATTCATTCCCATCATGAAAGAGCATTTTCAGGCTAAGCTTCAAATTTTCAATAAACAGTCTCCATTCCGATAAATCTCGAGACATAATTAGCTCTTCAAATTAACTATTTGCTTCGGCAATGAAAATAAGATCGCTTTCTACTGAAAAAATAATTCAATTTTACACCCTCGTTTTCTATAAAACGAAATTTTTACACCTTCTTCAGAAGGTTCCACTATTGAAGTGGAGATCAAGTAGTTAGGCTTTAAATTTTGTGAGATCTCAATGACAGATTTCATTTCTTTAAGATCATTGATATGTATATCTCACGAATACATCCACGTTATTGGGAGACATCTTCTTGTTCGTTGTAACTATGATATCGGTAGAATTAATATCTTCTTCACGATGAAAAATTAGTATCATTGTTGATGAAGGTACTTAATATTTTTCTTCGTATTGACAGTAGCACTCACTCACCTGTAACAGTTATTTCCACTAAATCATGGGGAAAAACATAAAGTATTGATTGATCCGCATGCCGTAGTTATTTTGTAAGCAAAAATGAGATTGCGGTACAACTTAAGTACTGATTTAGGCGCTATTCTTTATATTTTATCTTATAAAGAAGGCTGAGGTGAGATGCCTGTTTATAGCACTGAAGTCTGTTAAGTATCGAACGTCAGCTCGCCATAAATATCACAAAAATGATCTACTGTTTCTATAAAATTGTAACATATTTATACACGTTACTAGCAAAAGTACAGAATGATCTGCAGTGCCACTGATCCGAAAATTGAAATTCTTTTTTCTGTTACTCAAGTATAGTTGGAGAAGGATTAAAGGAAAAAGATGAAACTTTTTGACAGAGAAAAGTTATCAAACTTCAGCTGTCCACTTGTTGGTTTTAGCTTTGATATTTTCAGATTTAAGTCGGTGATTGATTAATATTGTGAGACGAATTCTACCACATGCCCTTCCAGAAGCATTCAAAATATGTAACATTTATGTAGATTAGTGAGGAGTGCAAGTTTTACAAGAGTAAACAACGTAAGTTACATTTTAGCGAATATATTTTTTTAAAAAAAGGTTTTTATGAAAAACTGAACCTGTTAAAAAATTATTTTCATATTCAGCGCATTCAAGACTTTGAAGAATCTTACATTGCAGTTAATAAGTCATTTTACTGCAGAACAGTGTAACACTGGTCTATTTAAGGTTTAATTTAGCTATGTGATAGCATTTTGTCTCCACTTTTTATACTACCAATATGAAAATGGAGTTTTAGATAAATATAGTACATACCTTTTTAGTGATTTCTGAAGCAAACCAACATGGCAACAGCAAGAGAAAAGAAATGGCTATTAAATAAATACATAAATAAATAAATTCGAAAGTTGTTGGATCGATCTGAAAAATACAAAATCATTATTAAGTAAAAATGTGTTTCTTACATAGTGTAAAACGTTAGTAAATGTATATAGCCTCTACTAATGAATCTTAAACGTATATCTTTTATTCATCAACAATTTTTGATTAATTTTTTATTTATATTTTTTGCAAAACAATTGACCAACACGAAATGGTCAGAGCTAAATTTTTTTCGAAAATTAGTAAAAATCCCTCTTTATTAAAAAAAATCTTATCCTTGATAATAAATTCAGCTTATTTGAGAAACGTTGAACAAAGGTTTCTTTTGCCTAACTTTTCTCTAGCCCTTTTTTTCTGTTAACTCCATAAGTGAATTTCTGAAACTAATTTTCAAAATTTGAATTAATTTAGTTTTTTTTATGAAGCTGCCGTTAACAAGTTTTTTCTTACTGGTTGTAAAAAATCGCCAGATTTTAAAGTTATAATAAAAATTTCCTATACTATTTGTTTTTTGCAAAAGCCAAAAGTTGGTTTAATGAAAAAACCTATATTGTGAAAATTCATGAACGGACGAAACAGTAAAATCGTGGTTCATGTTGTTAAGGGAACTAAGTTTGGTTCGTGACTGAAACGGGGAAAGCGACGAAATAGATCTCCGACTGGCAGCTCATTGCACATTAGTACTTGTTGGTAAAATGCAGGGGCGTATACTTGGCATTGTAGGTTCGAATCCCATAGGCCCTGAGACGGAAAATCGCGAAAAATCGCTTCCCCCTTCCGCTTATCTCGAAAAAATTCTGGAATATTCTCCACAGAGTCTAGATTAAACAAAAATTATCACGAGTGCATTACCTTTAATAATTTATATGGTAAAAAAAACAAAAATTTGAAGGTCATCAGTTTTCAGTAAAGATCGGAAAAAGACTGTGTCGAAAACTCATTTGGGGTGTGTTTTGTGAAGTAATTGATCATTTTATGCCTTCATAACAAAAAAATTTATTTTAAAATCAATAAACGTACGGAACACTAATTGCACTTGAACGGTTTTTTAATTCTCTTATGGTGGTGTGTTTACTTTTAAGTATTAACCAAAAAAACACTTTTCACTGATTTGGTATTGAATAAATATATTATATACTGTAAGTTTAAAGAAAGTTCATTTTTTAAATTTTTCTCTATTTTTTTTATCTAGTATATTATGTCTATCTTTGTTTAATATTTAATTAGGACATTTTTTTTTTTAATTCCTGTAATTCAAAAAATTAGAAAATCTTGACGTTATGGCACATAATCTGGTACCGTTGTAAAGAAGTATGACTAAAATTGAAAAAGATGAAACATTACTTAATAAGTTAATTATATATAACAATATAAAAACAATATAAATTAGTGACAACAATTAAAACTTGAATTGTTACAAAAATTATCTTTGATTTAGTTTCTAGTAGAAAAGCTGCATGACTTTTGAACAGCAATCTACAACTACATCTTAGAGTTTTCAATTGTTTCACTTTTATCAATTAGTGACAGTTTTTAACTAATATTTGTTAAAGTATTAAACTTAATTCATTTTTACATAACTTCTTCTTAAACAATGAACAATAGATAAAAACTACAACGTTTACTGATTTATAAGTACTTTCATTCATTTTCTTTTTTAGTTACCGATCCCTTGATATTATACCCCTAATTCCTATATTAGACTATTACTCATTGTGAACAATTGTTACAAAATGTAAAATATTTCGGTGGTCATATTCTCTAACGACAACTGAATATCAATTTCCAGTTATTGGGTCTCGTCGAAATTAGTATTTTGTAGACTCTGGACTTCTATTATTCAAAACGTCAAAATCGTTGTTGCTTTTACAAATATTTAGGTAATAGTAGAAAAATATTATTTACCAAAGTAATAAGGAAAAGGTCCATACATAAGGTCAATGCGCTTGCAAACAACTGCCAAAAGTAGATGGTTCCAAATATTTTATTCGTAATATTTAAAGATCTATAACAAAAAAAAAATGATCTAAATATCAAATAGAGGTATGATTTTCATAGTAGTTTTTATTCGTTATAGATATTCTTTAGATCTGAATAATATTAATGATTACGATAAAGTTTAATTCCAAATATAATTTTTTTATCAGCTGCATCGAAACCTTCTTTATAACCCTGTCGCTGCTTTCGTTATGAATTACTCACCTTTACCAAATATTTATAATATACTATCCCGAAGTTGTTGCTACACCGATATTGATTCAATTTTGATAATACATAATACATACTGCATATTAAATATGGTGCACCAGCCGCTTGTGCATGAAAGCTATGCATTTTCTAATACTCTAAATACGATAAGCTGATCATAATAGTAAGAATTATCCATGTAAACCATTCGAGAATTCCAGTGTAAAAATACTTTCCAACGATATAATGTCTCATGTATTTCATTTGGCCCTGAATATTTAAACCTCCGTCTAAGCGATATTCTCATTACGTGTCTTAAAAGCAAAATAGGTAAAATATTGGAAGAAAATTAATGTAATTTGTGTAAAATAGTTTGTACCATTTTTTTAAACTGCTTTTGTCTTTTTTTCTGCCTTTTTTTAAAGGATTCTAGAAATCTATTAAAAATACAGTCGACACTATATATAGTGAAAAAACCAAAATGTTAACTGAAATTTCACTATAGAAAGTTTTTCACTATATAAAGAAAAAATCCGTATATATTGCTATGTATGTATTTTATATTGGTAATTAAAAAAATTGCACTATATAGAGTTTCACTATAAACAGTGTCGTCTGTATTTTTGTGCATTTATTAAGTGAATTATCTGTATCTGCTGAACTTTTTTTTATCTCAAAATAGATAGAGAGCACACTTAGAAATCCTTAAAAATGTTTCTTTCAATAGTAGACAATACGTTATAGGAACCAATGGTACCAATTAAATTATAGATATTAATTAATGGAGAAATGAAATAATGCTCGTGATAGAACTTTTACGTAAGCTTCAAAATGCCGTGAAATGAAAATGTATGTTTTTTCACTTAGGCAACGTTAACTGATACCATAGCATCCCCGTCAATATATCTCACTATACGAGGCTGGTTTGAAAAGTCCGTGCAAAAATAAAAACTACTTATGTGTTTGGGGTAAACCTTTTTTATTTTTCGACATAGTCTCCTTTTAGGCTTATACACTTCGTCCAAGGATGTTCTAGTTTGTTGATTCCTTCCGAATAATAGGATTTATCCAAGTCTGCAAAATATCCATTAGTGTCTGCAATCACCTCCTCGTTTGAATAAAATCTTTGTCCCGCCAGCCATTTCTTCAAATTGGAGAACAAATAGTAGTCCGAGGAAGCCAAGTCTGGAGAACAGGGGGGATGTGAAACGACTTGGAATCCTATTTCCATTAATTTTGCGACCACAACTGCTGAGGTGTGTGCTGGTGGGTTGTCGTGATGGAAAAGGACTTTCTTGTGGGCCGATCGCGGGCGTTTTTCTTGCAGCTCGGTTTTCAAACGGTCCAATAACGATGAATAATATTCACCTGTAATAGTTTTAACCCTTTTCCAGATAGTCGATGAGGATTATCCCTTGCGAATCCGGAAAGACAGTCGCCATAACCTTTCTGGCCGAAGGAACGGTCTTCGCCTTTTTTGGTGCAGATTCCTCCTTGGTAACCCATTATTTAGATTGTTGTTTGGTCTCAGGAGTATAGTAATGTATCCATGTTTCATCCACAGTGACGAAACGACGCTTAAAGTCCTCCGGATCCTTCTGGAACAGCTGCAAACCATCCTTGCAACACTTCACACGATTCCGTTTTTGGTCAAGCGTGAGCAATCGCGGCACCCATCTTGCGGATAGCTTTCTCATGTCCAAATGTTTATGCAAAATATTATGTACCCGTTCAGTCGAGATGCCCACAGCACTAGCAATCTCACGCACCTTAACTCTTCTGTCATCCATCACCATATCATGGATTTGATCAATGATTTCTGGAGTCGTAACCTCCACAGACCGTCCAGAACGTTCAGCGTCACTTGTGCCCATATGGCCAGTCCGAAAATTTTGAAACCACTTATAAACTATTCTAATCGAAGGTGCAGAGTCGCCATAATATTTATCAAGCTTCTCTTTAGTCTCCTGAGGCGTTTTGCCTTTCATAAAGTAATGTTTAATCACCACACGAAATTCTATTTCGTCCATTTCTTGAAAATCACTCGACTTCCTTGATTCACACGAATGCCAAACACAAAAAAATAGACCAATATGGCTGAAACTTGGTGTGCGTTCATTCAAGAGATGCTACTAACTAAACATGACCTCGATACGCGCCGGTGGTGCCATCTCTCGGACTTTGCACGGACTTTTCAAACCAGCCTCGTATAGACATATAGTAAGCTGAACGATAAATTCCAATTTGGCACTATCTGACCCAAAATTAGGTTTTTTCTTTAAGATTTTTATTATTTTAGATTTATTAGTTGGGTTCATATGACGAAAATAAAAGTAGGTGTTCTTAACATTTCCTGTGACAGCACACACTTTTATTATTTTGTGTTTAATGAAATTTGAAGAGCAAATTTGTCGAAGGCATACCGGTAACATCTTTCGAAATTGTGATGTACGAAGTATCAGTTACTATGTTTTAATCGATATTTTTTAACTGATTGCTCTTTAATTACTGTATTATATACAGGTAAATGCCTTAAGAAAGCTTGTAGTTGGTATAACCATATCCTAAAAAATTAGAAAATATTTGTTGCCGTACCCTTGAGCTTAGCAAACGCACAAGAAAATTCCCACATCGCTGCGAGAGAGGCGAGTGCGATGGTAGCGATTCACGTTTATCCTAAACATTGCAAGTTACACATGGTATGAAAACTGGGATTGAGCAGTTTACTTTTTAAAAAAATAGTTCTTGAAGGGTGCAGTACGAGAATGACAATTAGAACTACATACGGATAGGATGTATCAGTGCGACGTGCATTCCTAGCGAATACCGCTGTAGGAGGAATCAATCGGTCCATTAATATTTCCCATAAAGATATTTACAGAAGAGACTTACGATATTCCAAAAATCAATGTTTCTGTTGAGTGCCTGTCTTCAGTCTGACGAACGGCTAAACTAAACCTAACAAATATTTAGTACGTTTGAGGGCCAAGCCCCAGTCCTAGTAGCAGTATTATACAGCTGATAAAATTTGAGCTACAGAATTAAAAACTGGTGAGTATATGATGTTTTAACACGAGATAGCGTTCCATCCATTGAAAAACTGTCTTTCCTATACATGCATTCTAAGAAATTTTTTCTACCATTCTCCTTTAAGTAATGGTACTACTGTTAATTACTGAAGGTAAATAAAGAGCAATAGATTTGCTTTTTACTTCAAATTTTTGTGGCTGCTATTCATAATAAATGTAATGAATGATTATGTTTGTCATTAATTTCCACTTTTTCACCTTTGATGTATGATGAGTTGCGTTACACAGTAACATGTTCTGTTGCGTTCCGCATCTGTCTGAGCAATGATTTCTATTATTATTCAGTTAGATAAGGAACGCATCAGAAGAAGTTACTATGTAACGAGAAGTGTCATGCATGAAGAGGGAAAAAAGTAAAAATTATTGAAAAAAATAGAGTGTCATTACATTCGATATGTTTTTTGATCTTATTTCGCAGATTGTCAATATAAAGAGAGAATGAGGGTATTGATTCCTAGACTTAAGTTGCGTTGATATTTAAGTTGTCGAAAAGAAATCCGTGGATTGCTACTTGTAAAGTACGATCTCTAAGGAAAAATAAAAGCACTTCAGACATACTATTAGCTCAGCCAACAATTCGTACTGCAATACATAGTTAAATACCTTGGATATATTAAAATTATAAAAAAAAATATTAAAAAAAAAAATGTTTGATTCCGTTGTTCCAAGTATGTGTGACATAAGTTACTAGATCTCATGTGAATTATTGCTTACAATAGTTCATAATATTAGATTCTTTCAAATATTTTGAACGACCCTTATTGATAGCATAATTTTCGGTATTACTGACACCAATACGATTAGTTTGTAGTTGTTTATAATATTTTTTTTATCTGCATTACATTTTCATCTGGAAAGAAATATTACTTTTTTGTGGAATAAGTTGAAAAACCTACAACTGATGTTGGTTTAAAGATTGCTGTAGATAGGGCTATAAACATTGGTATTCAAATTTTGAGTTTAACACAGCAATTGATGTTTAAATATAAACACGGAACTATAGTCATTTTATTAAATTATCGGGAACAATATCTTAAACTTTTTGCAATATAACAGTTTGAGAGTAAAATCGGTATAGTTTAGGTAAATATTCGAAAAAAGTAAATCAGAGTAAAAAACCAACAAAATTTCAAATTGCGATTTTTTTAAAACATTGCCGTACATATAGGATATGCACATAAAAATTGTTTGGAATTATATCACGATTTAAAAAATTTGAAAATAGAGTTCTATTTAAAGTAATAAATCTAGCATCCCTCCCTATCTAACCTAGAGCGATTGCCCATTGTACTTTTAATTAAAAAATCATGGCTTTGACGAAATTGCTCTTCAAGATCCACTACCACGAACGCACATTACTAGGAAGAGACTTCTCTATATGGAAGAGGGAAACGGCTTTTATTATTTTTAAAAAATGCCCGCATCAAACAAATATCTAAGGTTGAAGATGAGGAACTTAGAATGTAAACTGTTTATTTTAATAATGTTTCGAAAATTTTACACGGGAAAGGTGGAGGCTAAAAAAATTATGTCGTTCTTTGATAATTAAAAAAATATCTTCTTTTTTCCTTTTTAAGAGTGAATATTAAAAAAAAAAATATGGAGCTATAGGTCTGAGTAATTTTAAAGAAAATGTAAAAATGTGGCGGCCCTAGCACCGTAGTATAGTTGAGGTTTATGGTACGTAAAGTCTTGGGCTCAAATCCCGGCAGGTTAATATACTTATTTATTAATTTATTTATATATATCTCGGCTATCTACATAGGTAATAGTTATTGCAGAAAAGCAATAACGCCCATGGCAACGTTACCGAGTTGCTTAAAAGGTACCATGAAGGACAAATACGAGGGCGAATTGAAAAGTCTTGTAAAAAACAAGATAAATAATATTTTTTTAAAAAATAAAAATTTCTTATTATTATTTCTCAACCTCCATTGAACTCAATACGTATGATACAGCGAAATATCAATTCTTTTATTCCCTTAAAAAAAATTGTTTCGAATTGTGCATAATACTCCTTTACCGCACAGAAAACCGCTCAAGCCAATTTTTGAAGGAAACAAAAAAAAGTCATTTGGGGCCAAATCCGAGAAATAGGGTGGGTGGGTAACTATTTCAAAACCCAGCTTGTACACCTTTGTTATTGTAACGACCGATATGTGAGCAAGCACGCAGCACTTTTGTACGCGGTAACCTTCGTCCCTTCTACCTTAACTCAGTATGTAAGGTTGCATAGCGAGAACCAGACACTGTTTTAACCTTTTCAAACTAATCAATCAAGATGTTACCCTGTGAGTCTCAAAAAACAGTGGCCATCCCTTTTCTCACCGACAAAACTGTTTTCACTTTTCCAGTGCACTTTTACCATCGCCAACCCACTGTTTTGGCTGCCGTTTTGTATCCGGGGTGTAATAGTTTATCCAGGTTTCATCTACAGTCACAAAAGAAATCCAGAAGTTATTTGGTTTTTAATTTTTAGAATTTAATGCGGGATTTTATCTCTTCATGATCATAAGTGGTGTAAATTCTTGTATCTTACTTATTCTTTGCGTTATTTCTTGTCTTGTTCTCTTTCTTCGTATATCTTAGCTCGGCTGAGGAGCGATGACAAGGTGAAACGCGCCCTGAGATGGATTGATAAATGAGAGAATAGTCAAAAACTGTCGAGAAGTGGACTTTGTCTAATTTTAGTGGTTTATATTAATTTTTATTATGTACCCGTTTATATACCTCAAAAATCTCATGAAACTTAATGCGACTATCTTCCCATGATATCATGAATTTAATCGCTCATTTCTTAAGACGAATTCGGCGTTCTGAACATGCAGCATCTGCAGTGTTCATACGGCCAAGTTTAAATTGATTTATCCAGTAAAAAATGGCCTTGAGTTCTGGTGACAAGTCCCCATGAATCCTTCATTTCAGTTTCTATCTGGACCTCAACCCGCTTTTTTAAGGAGTTACACACACCTCGAATTTTCAGAGATTCGATTTTTTTTTACGGATTTTTATTCTCTATACTTATTAAAAAAAAAAAAAAAAAAAAAAGATAATTCCATTACAAAGTTATAGCAGTAAATGTGACCTGGCGTAGGATTAGAACCGGTACCTGTCTTCAGTCACTGTCTGCAATATTACTCAGTCAATTTTTAATATATTTTTTTAACTTGTTTTTTCTAATCTTAATAGTTATTTTTTCTACAAACTATCGAGAGGTTTTTTTTTGATTTTTCTAATAGAAGAATATAAATAATTAAACAATAATTTTTTGGTGGAAAATTGCATACTAAAGTTTAAAACACATTTTTTATTTTTGAAAAAAAAAAACCTTCCGAAATTTTTAACTACTACATTATTTTACAAGACTAATTTCTATTTTTGCAAATTGGATTATTTTTTGTGAAGTTATGCTGCAAACAAGGAGATGCCATAGTTTTCATCAGTGGTCCATTTAACGTCTCTCTGTCTGTTTGTCTGTCTGGCCGTTAGTGCGCTTATCACTGAAGAACCCCTTATCCGATTTATTTACTTTTTTTTTTAAACATACATATGTTCTCTGGCCAGGTTATAGGCTATATTTTCTTACGATAAGCATAAGGAATGAGCAGTGACGATAATCGTGAATAAAGTCGGAAAAATGTTTGCCGCTAGCGCGTTCCCTTGCAATACACAACCTAAACCATTAAATATGGAACAATATTAAATAGCAGAGAATATCTATAATCTATAATATATATAAAATGCACTGTCTTTCTGTTTGTCTGTCTGTCTATTAGTGCGTTTATCACGCGAGAACCACTTATCCGATTTACGTGTCTTCTTTTAAATTCATACGTATATTCTTTGGCCAGGTTATATAATAATAATAATAATCTCTATCTATAATATATATATAAAATGCAACTTCTTTCTGTCTGTCTATCTGTCCGCTAGTGCGCTTATCCCTCGAGAACCACTTATCTGATTTACGTGATTTTTTAAATTCACACATATGTTCTCTGACCAGGTTATAGATATATGTTTTATTACATCTATTAATATATATAAAATGCAACGTCTCTCTGCCTGTCTGTCTGCCTGTCTCTCTGCCTGTCTGTGTACCTGTCTCTCTGTCTGTCTGTCCGTTAGTGCCTTACGTGCTTTTTTTTTTTTTTTTTTTAAACATACATATGTTCTCTGGCCAGGTTATAGGATATATTTTATTGCGTTAGGTAACGTAAAGAATAAGCAGTGATGATAATAGTGAATCAAGTCGGAAAAAAGGTTACAGTTAGCGCGTTCTCTTGCGCCTTACACTGCCTAAACCATTATATTAATATGGAACAATATCATTTTGCAAAGAATATATATATATATATATATATATATATATATATATATATATATATATATATATATATATAATGCGACGTTTCTCTGTCTGTCCGTTAGTGCGCTTGAGAACCACTTATCCTATTTACGTGTTTTTATAAATTTGTACATATGTTCTATATAATTCGATATAAGACTAGATAATGGGAGATAAGGTGAGATAATGGGAGATAAGTATAAATAATCGGAGATAAGGAGAAATAATGGGAGATAAGCAAAGATAATTCTAGATAATGGGAGTTATGGTAAGATAATGGGAGATAAGGAGAAATAATGGGAGATAAAGAGAAATAATGGGAGATGAGTGAGGAGGAATCTTATAATTTAAAGTACAATAAAAATATATAATCGTCATTCTTTTTTATTATTCACCTAACAACAATTAATATATTTTTTTTTAAATATACGTACTTTTTGCAGCGCCCAGGTGTATGTAACTGTTAATAAAAATGTTTTATAATTGCACGATACTCGGCTTTAGCCATTTCTAGAAAACGTGTAACACTGATCACTTACGATAGTTACCAACAGACAACTGTGCATTATATCTGCTTAAAATTTTGAACACAACCGTTACCACAATTAGGTTTACCATGCCTCTTAACAAAATTTCTTTTTTGTAGAAATTTACCAGACTTAACAATCCACCCTCCTATCCGTTTTGGCATTTGGACAATGTTGGAGCATCCTTGCCAATGTACGCTACATAATATAGATATTCAGATGGGAACAATGGTGAACAATAAAAAAAGAAAAACTTATCTCGAGATGTATGAACTTTGAAATATAAGAAATTTTGAAAGATGCTCTCCTTTTCAGCAGCCTAATTTCAAAAAGTCTGATATCTCTCAATTTCTGTTATTTAGCCACTGGGCTAGGTGCTGATGTTAGAATAAATAGTTAGCTACTTACTTGACGATATTCCAATGATGACTAATGGAATCCACTAGCATGAGTTGGTGATCTTTCCTGGTTTTATTGTTGTCAGCTACGTGCTGAATTCTATATTCCAATAGATCATATTGCATTCCAATGAAAGTCAAAATGCTACAAAACATTACTTCTACCAAACTATATCCAGAGCCTACTAAAAAGATTCCCATTTCTTGATGAAATAAGGCAACTTCGTAAATTGGAGAAACAGTAACATTCATTGGATACCATGCTGGGACTGGCAATCTTTTATTCTTTATATCAAAAAATGGAGTTAGCATCAATGAAGATATACTCATATAAGCTGTCAAAACTAGTACTCTTTTCGATATTTTTGAAAAAGATAGTACTTTGTTGACAATTTGCCATTCTTCTTCATTTCGCGGTTGAAACTGTTCCAGTTTAAATTGCCTGACTAAATCTAATACATGAATTCTATTGCTTAAAAGCAAAGTCATTTTTAATTGGCCCATCAAACATGTCAAGATAATATAGCCGGAAAAAGAAAATCCTTTCAATGTCGTGCTGTGAAGCACCCAGTATGTAATAAGCATTATATTAAATATACTCATGAAAATTATATGACTTAAAAACAACCATACTCTATATCCAGTAGATAGCTCTGAATCATTTATATAAAATCCAATAAATTTTAACTCAAAATTATTCTTAATATAGTAGTGTATTACTTTCGTAAAATCCATTTTAGAGCAGCAGAGAGAGTAAGTATTTTTGAATTCAGATGAAAACTTCCTGTAAATAATATTATTGAGTTAGCTCGGTTATAAACAAGTCTTAACTAAATATTATGCAGGTTATTATAAATTCTGAAATTTAATAAATATATTCTTTTATTAAAATCTCGAATAGTCAGTTCAATTGGAGTAAAAATGCATTAAGTGTAACTTCACGCTCGCTGTTCGAAAATAATAGAATTTGTGCTTTCTTTGATGTAAAAGTAAATGCAATTTTTAATTTTCGTTCTTATTTAAAATGATAATAACAATTTTGAAGGCGCTTTTTAAATTTCACTAGAGGAAGCAATAGCAATAATAGTACGATGTTATGTTTCACTTCTTTATTGAACTAAAATAAAACGAAAACATGAGCACATTTTAAGCTATACAGGGTGGTCCAAATTGGACACTTTTAAAGGTAAACCCCTTTATCTAAAGGAGATAGATGAAAACTGATGAGGCTGTCTGAGGCTCAATTTTTATGATAAACTCAACGGTGAAAACCGCATATCGATATATAGTACCGTTTCAGATATACAGGGTGTTTTTCAAAAATCTGCATTTTGGAAAAATGTTTGTAATTCTTTTCCTATTAAAAATTTTTTATTTCTGTAAAAACATTCTCAAAGAAATTTTTCACGTGGATTTCAACAGTGTAAGTTACATTTTTTTACAACTAATATTTTAATAGTGATTAAATATATTTTTTAAATGGGATTTCCTGTATATTTTTCCTTATCCGAATAGAGCTTTAAATTACCATTCTAAAAATATAGGACACTTTATATTTTGCTTAAATCTACTTCAAAATATAAAGGTTTTCAGTCTTTACGCGAGTTTTAAATGCACATTTTGTGAAGTAGGCTTTGGACGGAGAGGCCATATGGTTTAATTCAATTGTTTACTCGTAGTAGTAGTAGTTTTTGCAACATACGAGGTATAAACTCGAACATAAATTCAGTGCATCAACACCTGCAATCAGATAAACCTCATGTACTCGCTCTATGTGAAACCAAGGTCAGTCCATCGAC
Organism: Pachyrhynchus sulphureomaculatus; assembly: GCA_019049505.1. NCBI lineage: Eukaryota > Metazoa > Arthropoda > Insecta > Coleoptera > Curculionidae > Pachyrhynchus > Pachyrhynchus sulphureomaculatus. The sequence goes on along the minus strand of CM032446.1, from coordinate 81,001,799 downwards.
CAGCACGGTCAACTATCTTTATCCTGGGTACGACTTCTATTCCCGATTTAGGCGTAACTTTGGAATCTGTCTTTTTGTCAGAAGCGACCTCTCTTGTCAACGAGAAGAAGCTCTGGAGCCCCCAAACTTTGATGTTATGTGGTTAAAAATAACGACTCAACAAACCACAAGGTTCATCTGTATCCTGTATCGACCACCAAGTGATACCAATTTTCGAACACTTTTCGCTTCTCTTGCAGACACCATCGATCATTTACAAAGTAACTATCCAAGTGCCGAAATTGCCATCCTGGGCGACTTTAATGTCCACAATATCAACTGGCTCAAATATTCAAATACTACCGACGAACAAGGTCATGAAGCTGAATCATTCTCAATCAGTTATGGCTTAACTCAGCTTATTGACGAACCAACACGGATCCCTGATCGAGACGGGGAGTTCGCCAGTCTTCTTGATCTGTTTTTAACCACCAATCCGGAGATTTACACGGTCACTGTAAATCCGCCGTTAGGTTCTTCTGACCATAAACTGCTTTCGACATCGAGTATCCTGCCAATCAGTGACAGAGAGGCGCCTAGGCCACGCAAGATTTGGCACTACAAATCTGCTAAATGGGGAGATCTCATGGAATACTTTCGAACTTTCCCTTGGATGGACGTTTGTTTTCGATCCGATAACCCATCTGACTGCGCCAGGGAGGTCTCCGATGTTATTTTGGCTGGTATGGAAGCTTACAACCCTTTTTCGAAGAAATGCTCCTCCAACGGCAAGCCTTGGTTCGACCGAAAATGCAAAGAAGCTGTTGCTTCTAAACATATTGCCTACCGACAATGGCGTGAAAATCCTAACACCTTAAATCGAAACATCTTTGTTCATGCCCGGAACAGATGCAAGGGAATTATCGACGAAACCAAGGAGGCACACAATCAACGAATTAGAAACAAACTTCTCGCTTGCCCCAACAATTCCAGGTCCTTTTGGGCAGTCGCTAAGGCAGTTAGTCAAAACTTTACCAAATCCACGATACCACCACTCACACGGCCAGATAATTCCATTGCAACCACACCTGTTGAGAGAGCGAACTTGTTGGCTGAACTCTTTGCTTCACATTCTACTGTCGATTTCCAAGGAAAAACACCACCTACTATTCCCATATTGCAGTCAAGGATGCCCGATGTTGTCTTCAGACAGCGCATCATAAAGCGTATTTTAATGAAGCTAGACACCAAGAAGGCTTCTGGCGCTGACGGAATACCTGCCATAGTTCTCAAAAACTGTGCAAGGGAACTAACACCAGTTTTCTGTAGACTTTTTAACCTATCCTACAGAAAGGGAATATTTCCGTCCTGCTGGAAATGTGCCACGGTTCAGCCGATACCTAAAAAAGGTAAGAAGACCTTGCCAAATAACTTGCACTGCTTTCAATAATATCGAAAGTCATGGAAAAGGTTATCAATGAGCATCTTCTAAAATATCTTGAACGATTCAATATTATTAGCGATCACCAATATGGTTTTCGTAAACATAGATCAACAGGAGATCTTCTGACTTATGTAACACATGTTTGGAACAACGCAATTGAACACTTTGGAGAATCTCGAGCGGTTGCTCTTGACATATCCAGGGCATTCGACCGTGTTTGGCACGATGGACTGTTGGCTAAGTTGCGCTCTTATGGTATGTCTGAAAGGTTCTGTTTGTGGCTCTCATGTTTCCTCAGAGAGCGTTCTTTACGAGTGGCGGTCGACGGATTTCTTTCTAACACCCTCACTATCAACGCCGGTGTGCCCCAGGGCTCCATACTGTCTCCTACTCTCTTTCTCATTTACATTAACGATCTGCTGGAAAAGACCGGGAATCCAATATATAGCTTTACAGATGACAGTACGCTTGTCTCTTCATTCACCTTGAACGCTCGGACATCGGCTGCTCAGGCGAATATCCGCAGACAGCAGGAGGTCGTTCAACTTAACAAAGACCTGGAAGAAATTCTATCTTGGGGTGACAGTAACCAAGTGGAATTTAACGCTACAAAAACCCAAGCGGCAGTTTTTTCTAAAAAGGTTAACGTTGCTGAACCCGACATAGTTATGTCGGGGCACTCCATTCCCCTGGCATCGTCGCTCAATTTGTTGGGCGTTAGTTTGGGAGCAAATATGTCTTGGCATGAACATGTTGCAGGCATAGCAAGGAGAGCTTCTCAAAAATTGGGAATATTATTTAGAACCAGAAAGCTTTACACCCCACAGCAACTGTTAATTCTTTACAAAGCCCAAATTCGACCAACTATGGAAGAGCGGTCCGTCTGATTGGGGACCCGAAATTGACCGGCGGCCTTGATTCGCTGGAACATCGAAGAACGGTTGGCGACTTGAGTCTGTTCTACAAGTATTTTCATGGAAAGTGTTCGAAGGATGTAGCCCGCTTAATTCCTCCCAAAGCGGTGCATGTTAGAAATACACGTCGCGCTGGTGCTTCGCATCCGTATGAGGTTCAGCTTGTTACTCCGCGTACGACGCTTTTCAAGCAATCTTTTATATGGAGAACATCATCCCTTTGGAATAATTTGCCCAGCGCTGTGTTTCCCACCGAGTACAATTTACAGCGATTCAAGAACAACGTGAATCGCTTTTTCCGCACTCGTGCCGCTCCTGGAGCGTTTTAGGGACTTCCCTGCAGCACGTGTGCTAGACCAATAAAAAAAAAAAAAAAAGTTGTCAAATTTTACTTCAGGATCAGTTATTGAATTGTCAAATAAATCTCAATAAAGTTTAAAAATTGTGAAAAATGGGATATGATGGTGTGTTTCATACAAACCGGAGAAAATTCGGAAGCGGCAAGTAATTTGTACCAAGAACGTTATTCAAAGAGGCATCAACCGTTCAAGGATATGTTGGCTCGATTGCGACATAACCTAGTTAATAGTGACCAGTTTGAAAAGAAACGATCCAGAAATTATGCGTCAAATAGGGACAAGGAGTTAGAAGAAATAGTAGTTTTAGGAACTATTGGAAATAATCCCAACACTTCAACCCAACAGTTGAAAAAATCCACTGGACTACCAAGAACTAACGTAAGTCGTACTTTGAAGAAGCACAAATTCAGGCCATATAGGACAAGAAAAGTTCATCACCTTAGAGACGGAGATTTTTAACGGCTTATGGATTTTTGCCAATGGTTTCTGGAGAATTGTAACCACGTTCCGAATTTTTCATTAAATTGCATTTGGGCAGACGAAGCTTATGTAAGCAATGCAGGTATTTTTAACAATTACAATTCTTATACGTGGACACAAGAAAATCCTCATTTAGTTGTGGAGCAAAGAAATCAAGGCAGATTTGGGTTTAATGTGTGGGCAGGAATTTTTAGAGGCAGGGTTATAGGTTCATTTATTTACGAAGAAACACTCACCTCTCAGAGATATTTAGAAATTTTAAGGCAGCAAATAGAACCTCTTGTTGATGAATTGCCGTCAATGGACCTTACAAATATATTTTTTCAACACGACGGACCACCCCCTCATAACGCTACAGTTATCAGTAATCTTTTATCGGCCAATTTCGACAATAACTGGATAGCCAACCAAGGTGCGAAACGTTGGCCGGAAAGATCACCGGATTTAACACCCATGGACTTCTATCTCTGGGGAAGATTAAAAGACCTAATTTTTAAATTGCCGACTAATACCAGGCAAGAATTACAAGTCGCAATGATACAAAGTTTTGCAGCTCTCACTCCTCTTGAACTAATCAACTCGGTAAGAAGTGTCCAGAAAAGGTGCCGCCTATGTGTAAGTGAAACTGGTTCGACATTTCGAACATCTCTTATAGAAAATTGTTTTGTTTTAGTTTGCTCTACTCGGAATAAATTGTTTTATTGTTGTTTTGTTTTATTTTCTACATAGTTTAAATTACTATAACATTTAGTAAATTTCATTGTAGTTATGACTCTTAGAGTTACTTCTAAGAGTTTTTCTGACTATTTGACTGCTATCGGTAAACAATTGATATTGCCGCTCCGTCCAAAGTCTACTTCACAAAATGTGCATTAAAAACTCGCGTAAAAACTGAAAACCTTTATATTTTGAAGTAGATTTAAGCAAAATATAAAGTGTGCTATATTTTTAGAATGGTAATTTGAAGTTCTATTCCGATAAGGATATACAGGATATCCCATTTAAAGAATATATTTTTGCGTTAATAACTTTTAAAATATTAGTTGTAAAAAATGTAACTAACCCTGTTGAAATCCACGTGAAAAAGTGCTTTGGGAATGTTTTTACAGAAATCAAAAATTTTCAATAGGAAAAGAATTCAAACATTTTTCCAAAATGCAGATTTTTGAAAAATACCCTGTATATCTGAAACGGTACCAGATATCGATATGCGGTTTTCACCATAGAGTTTATCATAAAAATTGAGCCTCAGACACCGACATCAATTTTCGTCTATCTCCTTTAGATAAAGGGGTTTACCTTTAAAAGTGTCCAATTTGGACCACCCTGTATATATATATAATAGACTCATGTCGCTGTTTTTCAATATTCCAAGGTTACTGGTGAGATCCGTGAGATCCTGGATATTAAATCAGCCGAATAGCTCTCTTCTGAACAAAATCTCTCAAATGTAGCTTATGTTTGGAAGCAGAGTTCCAACCATGAGAGCAGTATTCCTTTGTTGGCTGAATTTGAGGTTTCTACAGAATTAAA